>JAKZAP010000018.1:12749772-13082080 GCA_023053575.1 Branchinecta lynchi
GAACTTCGCTGTGGTGATGCGCACTTTATGGCGGTAAAAATTCATCTATAATCCGTAACCCTTGAGACAAAAACTATAATAGCTCCTTAGGGATCATTAATATCGTTTGATCGAAAGTATTTTTTTCTCTTTTCGGTCAAGATGCGCACTATAAGGGTGCTATAGATAATTTTTTAAAATCAAAGCCTTGTGGCACAAATGATCTTTCGCCAAAATGCATTGTTTGATCTAAAGTACTTCTTAACTTTGCTGTTAAGATACGCACTTTAAGGGAGCTAGAAATTCATTTTTAAGTAAAACCCTTGAGGCAAAATGTCTTGGCCTCATTGGGATCATGAAAATGTATAGCTTGCTTAAAAGCACTTCTTTTTAATTTGCGGTTAAGGGTAATATGGCTGGTCATTTCCGAAGTGACGACCTCTAAGCCAATCTTTCTGAATCTCTAATTTTCCAGCCAAGTTTCATCATCATAGCACATCCGGAAGTAACGTAACATGCGATCACTGGAATTCCGGACCCCCCCCCCCCCTCCCCCTCTAACTTCACCCACAGTGCCGGGATCCAATCCGGTAATACAAATGATTTGTCTTGACCATTTGTTTGTTATTCCCGTTCCTATCTTTCCAGTCTAAGCGGGTCAGGCATTCCCCCCCCCCCCCCGCCCCAACAGTTGTCGGATCCGGTCCGGACATGAAAAAGAACGTTAGAGACATGTTTTCTGTCCAATTATTAAATTTCATTGGAATCCTATCACCTTTTCCAAAATTACTCATGACTCAATATTCCGTATTCCCCCTCACTCCGCTCCCCCCACGATGATCGGATCAAGATTATCTCCAAGTCAGTTTGATCGGGTCCCTGATATGCCTGTCAAGTTTCTTTGTGAAAATCCCCAAAACCGCCATCATCGGAATTCTGAGAAACCCCCCTCTACCCCAACCTACCCAAAGTGTCCGGATCCAGCCCAATTGTGTAAACGACTCATCTAGAGCAGATGCTTATTTTTCCCAGCATGTTTGACTCCGATCTCTCCATTCTAACCGTTTCTCGAGATCCCCCCCCCCCAGTTCCCACACAGCTGTCGAGTCCGGTCCTGATTTCAAATGGGACATCAGAGGTATGTCATCTATTCAGTTCTTAAGTTTCATTCCAATCCAATCACCCGTTCGAAAGTTACGCACTATTTCCGGATTCCCCCTCCCTCCACCTCCCCCTAGATTGTCGGACCGGGAAACTGATTATTTCCCAGTAAGTTTGGTCGGGCCCCTGATATGCCGGCCAAATTTCATCGTTCTAGCACATCTGGAAGTACCCTAACTCACGATCACCAGACTGACCGACAGAGAGACACACATTCAATGTATAATAGAATTTTCCAACTCAAAAATTCAACATCATAACAGACCTGCCACGTGAAAATCAATACAGATTTGTTTGTGACAGGACTCTATAATTTAATCACTTGGCATAACTATATTGGGAACAAAGAAAGAAAAGAGAAAAAAATAACTGCAATACATACATAAACAACTATATAACGATAATAACAACACGCAAATTCAATATTATAGATAATTAGAAGACAATTAAACCTCTTGGCAATCCAGAACCGATTCGTACTCAAGGTAACCCTCTCTCCTCACCCATCTATACTCATCAAAAAACTTTTCATCTTATTTTTAAATGAACATACACTCTCGGCCATCCTAGTGCTCTCCGCTAGATTATTCCATACTGAAACAGACGGAAAAGTGATCGGTATATGGCACTTGGCCGGAAGAAAGTGCGATAAAAATGAGGAAACGATACATTTGGATGATCCCCAAGGGTCCATACTCCTGCCTCAAGGGTTTTGCTTGCAAATAAGATTCTAGCCCCCCCCCACCCCCCCCCCCCCCCCCCCGGCCTTTAATGTGTGCATCATTACCGCAGAACGAAAAAAAGCTTTGACTAAACGATACAGTATCATGATCCCCAATACCAATGAAAATTCGTGCCTGATGTGTTTTGTTTACAAAGGATTACGATAAACCACGAGTTGACAAATTCCCACTGCCATCCTCTGACTCAACTTTGTGCCATATGAGCTTCTAGCTCTTCCTCAAATCGTGCGTCGTTGTGGTTACATCTTGGATAGTAATGTGTTCGTATTGCGTTTATAGTGAAGTGTCCATTATTATTTTTATTAGTTCTTCCGAAAAGCGGTAGGCTAGAAGCTTGTTGCTACATGCTTGTGGTGTTCTTTGTTATACCACAAGCTCAGGGTTACTGCTTTTTGGGATCCCAAAACGTAAGTGGAGGGATACCTATGACATCGCAAAAGTTGTCCGTCTGTCCGTCCGTCCGTCCGTCCGTCTGTCCGTCCGTCCGTCCGTCCGTCCGTCCGTCCGTCTGTCCGTCCGTCCGTCCGTCCGTCCGTCCGTCCGTCCGTCCGTCCGTCCGTCCGTCCGTCTGTAAGCACGATAACTCTCGAAGGGAATGAGATATTTTGATGAAACTTGGTGTGAGGGTTCGTTGGGTCGTCGAACCAGTCAAGTTCGTAGATGGGCTTTGTAGCTCTACATTTAGGGGTGGGGGAGGGGATTCAAATTAAGGGACAAACAAAATATTTTGAAACAGCTAATGTGATAGTCGATTATGGGGTAAGAAGACATGCTGAACACGATGGTGAAAACCATTTTGTCAACGGACAAGTAGTTCGCCCGGAATCCGGCCAAAACCGGAAAGTTTGTTGAAAGTAAAAGTTTTATTTGAAGTTGATTAGATGTTCGATTTAGGGGTAGGAAGACATGCTGAAGACGATGGTGAAAATTATTTTCTCGACGGACAAGTATTTCGCCCGGAATCCGGCCCAAACCGGAAAGTTTGTTGAAAGTAAAAGTTTTATTTGAAATTGATTAGATGTTCGATTTAGGGGTAGGAAGACATGCTGAAGAAGATGGTGAAAACTATTTTCTCGACGGACAAGTATTTCGACCGGAATCCGGCCCAAACCGGAAAGTTTGTCAAAATTAAAAGTTTTATTTGGAGTTGATTAGATGTTCGATTTAGGGCAAGAAGACATGCTGAACACTTATGTGAAAACAAGTTTCCACCCGGACATGTAGTTCGTCCGGAATCCGGCCAAAACCGGAAAACTGTTGGAAGTCAAAGTTTTATTTCTAGTTGATTAGATAAGCGATTTAGGGGTAAGAAGAGATGCTGAGTCCCTGTGTGACAATCGTATTTTACCCGGACATATAGTTCGACCGGAATTCCGGCTGGAATCGGAAAATTTGTCATAAGCTAAATTTCTATTTGAAGTTGATTAGATGTTCATTACTGGGGAAAGAAGATACCCTGATTTCGTCTTTGAGCTTTCTTTTTTCGCCGGACAAGTAGTTCTGGAGTTCGGCCGGAACCGGGAAATTGGCAGAAGTGCAGCAAGTTTTCGTCATAACAGATATGACTTATAGGGGTAAACACACATGCTGAATCCAAATCTGAACTTGGTTTTCTCAGGTGATTAGCTATTTGGCCTTAATCTGTTTCTGAATTTTAATTGTAAAAATGTTCAAAGAGTCTGGCGAAGACTGGATCTGGCTAAGACAAGACCCAGTTGTCTGGATCAAATCTTAGATTTTTGGGATCCCATCGACACCTTTGGTCTTGTTGGTACTTGTAAAGTAATTTGAAATAAATGCTAGTTTTGCTTTCTAGGTGAAGGAATTCCGCCAGCTTTACGCCAAGGTTATTGCAGACAAGCATGAAGACGTCATGGCCAAATTTGGTGCCATCTTGGCTCAAGGAATTATCGATGGAGGTAAACATTCGTTAAAGTTGAATTGAAAAGCTACATAGCTCCTTTGCTGTGACTTCGGCTACCGCGATCTGACATCAAATCCGAAAACCTTGCCTATACTGTAAGACGTGTCCACACTGGCAGAATATATGTAGGCCAATAGTAAAAGTTGCATGGACCCTACTACTCCTATAGGCTATCTTTTAAGAAGGGTGGAATGGTAATACGGTTTCGTGAATCCGGCAGTCGTGAAATCCTTGGGCAGAAAGCTGTAAGACAGTAAAGCTACGTGCAGAAGAAGTCCGATAAGATTTTGCATCCGAAACTACATATGCGAAATTCATGTAGGAAACGGCATACACTGTAAAAAAAAATAAAAAATCTTGCAATATCTGCTACTGGGCTTAATCTTGTCTTCACTGAGACAAAATTATCTCTAATTTGGATTAATATAATCCCAGTAGAGATAAGATTAATCCTAGTAGCAAATACTGCAGTTAACTTTAATCCTTACTCAGAGAAACCTTTTATAGTGTAGGATGCGACAAATTTTCAGAGCAAAGGAGGAATTTGCATCCAACTGCGAAAATCTGACTGTGTGTACACATAAGCCATGTGTATCCGGCTTCTCCTATATATATTCCTAAAGGTGGAATTAGAGTGCAAATCCGGTCATTTAGGATCAGAACAATAGACCCGGAATCGTGAGTCTGATTTGAACGTACGGATTCGGTGTACGGATTCGCCTATTTCTGCTAGGCTGCTAATGGGGTCACGAATGTCTTGGGTTGTCGCCTACTTAAGTCGTTTTCCATCTCATTTAAGATCAATAATCTAATGCCAAACGAGGTGTCACGGATGACTGGGGTTGTCACTCCCTTTAGTCGTGTTCCATCTCGTTTGAAGAAAATGATCCTACGCCAAACGAGGTCGCAATCTTGCAGACTGCAATCGCTCTGTTTCTTCTGACTGATGAAATCCCTGTTATTGAAAACGAAGGAAAGAGCTTTTTAATTAGGGGATCCTACTCTGAAGTAATCCCTAGTGAATCAGTTTCGAGGACTTATTTTCTCTAATATAGAGCTGAAAGATGACCCGGTTTCATAATGTGCCTTATCAGCAGGCAGATTAATAATCTGTTTGTTTGGAATCAAATCAAATGACGAGTAAAAACGCGTAAAAGAAACGACAGTCGTAAACATTTGGCCGGTTGGCGATAACACGAAAACAAAAACAGTTAAAATCCACTTTTAGGACCAACCGGGTCTCACTGCCAACAGACGCTTACGCCTACGTGCGTCAATCTTCGCCGAGTGGGTTAGGTCGCTGGAATTTTCCTGATTCCCTCTGGGGGCAGGTTCGAGTCTCTGTAGAGTCTATCCTTTCGTTTGTGGCCGGGGTCAAAGGTGCGACCCTGTAAGACATACTGAAGTCGACCTAGCTTCAGATGGGTACCTAGAGAAATCTTGGGAAGTTGACAGGAGGGGTTTGAAAACACCATGATGGCTTGACCCTAACCTCCCATTGCACTTCCTGGCTTCCTCTCTAAGACCAGGCCATGAATATTTTCTGCGGTCCTTCAGAGTTTCCGGGCAAGCAAAGTGTCCTTACCCTTGGTAGTTATCTATTCTGAGTCTGAGAGTACCATCCTCTCATACCTACCCACCATTCATTCCTTATTGAATTTAACCCTACATTCCTCTACGCAGCAGGACTAGCCAACTTATCGTATCAGTGACTCCTATCCGATGTAAAATTTATCTCAAAGAAGTAGTATGAAGTTGTACGAAAAGTAATGCAGTACGAACTGATGCTACTACATGCTTCTATATCAAGGTTACCATGTTACTGCATTCTGCTACATGCTACTATTAGCAAAGTTGGATGCTACTGTAGCAAGACAGGATGCTACTGAATAATACCGCTCAAGATTGGCCCAAACTGAGGCACATTAAATGATAGTACTCTTTACTATTACATATTACATCTAACATATTCCTACAACTATCATACAACTGCGCAGTCTACAAATTTTTCATCGGGAATACTTTCTTAAATATCTCAATTCGTTTTTTATCTTATTTACTTGACTTAAGTTGCATGCACACAGTCCGATTTTCGTAGTTAGGTGCGAATTTCCGCCTTCGCTCCGGACCTTTGACGCCTCGCATGCAGGTTTCCCCATAGTTAGGTGAATTTCGCACGCGAAATATTATCGGACTGAGAAGAATAAAGTTGGTGAATACTGTCTTGTACAAAGTTGTCCCGTTTTCGCAGACCATGGTATCTGATACCACGGTCTAAAGTCGTTTTTGCAGTTATCGTGGTATCTGATACCACGGTCAAAAAGTGTTTTTGCAGTTATCGTGACCGTGGTAACTGATTGTGGTAACTGAAAAGTCATCTCACTTTCATCAGTTTTTGTCAAATTGGCAGGAAAAAAGTTTGGCACTTCGTGATGTTACTGAATATCAGTTTTTCTTTTGGGATGACTTCGAAAAGCGCAATTTTGGCAATTGTCGTTTTGCAGAGCAACCGTATATTAGATACCACGGTAACCGCAGAAACGATTAATTGCAGATCCAGTTACCGTGGTAACAGATACCATGGTATCCGCAAAAACGCAACTAATGTTACAGTTACATCTACAAATAGCCAAACACCAATCTTTTGTATAGAACTATTTTGGTGCTGTACGGCTGCTACTAGTTTGAATTCTCGGACCTTCGTAGAGACTGCTAGCTCTTGCCTTTCCCTTACATTGTTGTGTGGGGGAGGGAGAGAATCGTTGTAGGCGGAGTTCGAAATCCTTTTTTTCAGGCTCAGGTTCATCTGTAGATATAATTACTTCTACAAAATAAAAATTAAACAAATGCGGCAGAACACGAGAAGTATCTATCTCGGACTGAAGCATGGGACACAGCCGACACGACCTTACCACCAAAAATCAGTTTCTTGACTGAAATGTGTTTCTTTATAGGTGGACGTAACGTTACCGTTTCACTGCAATCCCGCACCGGGCATACCTCCCTTGTTGGTGTGGTAGGAATGATGATCTTCTGCCAGTATTGGTATTGGTATCCCCTCGCCCTCTGTTTATCCCTGGCCTTTACTCCAACTTGTCTGATCGCCCTCAACTCGGATCTCAAGGTAAATAGCTTCAAGGATATGAGCAGGCTTGCTCTCTATTCATCTGTCAGGACCTCCCTGTGTCTGTTCTGGACCATTTTTCCACTTGCCATTTATTGAGAAGATTGTTAGGCCAGATTACAGTAGAGGTAGGCTTATTGAACGGTATTTGAGAGGTAGGTTTGTTGACTTCTTTGCTGTGTCTAAAGCTAACGACCAGTTAGCCAAAGTAGGTAATTAAATATAACTGCAGTAAAAAAGGCTTTCGCCTCTGTTAATTTCTCGGGACACTGTGTACACTAAATTCAATTTCAGCCAGGTGTCGATCCACGCCTGCTTTAAACTGATTGATATTTTCGGCATTTACGACATTTTCGGGGAGATTATTCCAGTATTCCACTATCCGGTTTTTGAAGCTCCATTTTCCAATGTCTTTTCGGAATTTCTCACCACGAATTTTCAAGCTGTGAACACCTGAAAACACCTGAATAGGTATTTTGGATCGTCATTCTACCGTTTAGCCAAAAACTGAACTGTTCACATTAACATCACTGTTCACATAAACATCCTCTATTGAAGTCTGAAAAAAAAAACGCATTTCACCATGTTATCGAAATCTCGGTGTATTTTTTGTGTTTCCCTCTTCTCTACTGCACTGTTTCGTTTGCTGTTTCAGTGCGTAGTAAAATCTCAAGAAAAGTACATCAAGGATTATGAGCTGGCAAACCCTAGGGCCCTGCTGCTCTTACCATACCGTTTTTTCTTTCTAGATTCTTAATTTGACTTGGAAGGCGAACAAAAAAAAATCACCGCATATCAATCAATTAATCAATCAGGTTTAATCCGAATAGCTAAAAGCTAGAAAAGGAATACAAATTTACAAAATACGCAGACACACAAGAAACAAATTAACTAATACACTTACAAGAAATTACCAGAAATAAATGATGGTATGAAACTACGTAAAAATTGGGTAGAAGAATTAGCGGGATATGGGGAAAACTGATTGCCAGTATTCCTGTCGGACCGACGCACGGAAGACGGGAGGGGAGGGGAGAATAGATGGGCCATCTGGGGACAACACGTTATCATATTGATCCCGGAAGGTAAAACTAATCAGCTACCCAAGGAACGAAATTTGTTTCCTCTATGTTTTTTTCACCGGACAAGTAGTCGCCCGGAATCCGGCAAAAAATCTAAATTTTCTATAAGTAAACAAACAGATTATGTCTTTGATAAAATTGGTTGGAATAGGTTTGTTAACCCGAAAAAGACACGGTGGAATACTATTTATTTCGCCTCGGACGAATAGTACTGTCGGAATTCAGTCAGAGCCGGATGTTTACTGGAAGTACGTTCCTAGTCAAACTGGTTAAAAGTACTATAAAAATTATATATGAATGAATGAAGGATTTATGACGCACTGCCCAAGGGCAGTGCCAATACCTTTGGGATCTAAACCTTCGATCTTGTTTCTCAGATGCGCACATACCCGATGAGCAATTTTCGCAATAGTCGTAGGGAGTTGTAAGCTGTGTACAATTAGCACACAGTACTAATTGTTACAATTGCATGCCACTATAGCAAGACTGGATGCTCGTGGATACTACTGCTTAAGATTGGCCTAGTCTGAGGCACAATAAATGATTGTATTCTGTACTATTACACATCAATACATGCAACTTTTTCGTACAACTACGCACACTGCAAATTTTTCATCAGGGACTTCTGCTTAATAATTCTATTTTTCCTCACAATTAAGCAAGTGCGGAGTTCCCTATGGTTAGCGTCATTGAGTGTTGTTTACCTCAGGAATAGGTTATATAAAAATTTCCCTTCTGGTATCCCGTAAACAGATGGGATAAAAATATGACTTTCCTGGTTGTCGGGACTTGTCGGAAGTTCTCACGGGAATTACTTTTCCTGCTAGACTATTTCCCTCTCCCGGAGTAAGAAGGACTGTCAGTAATCCGAATAACGCAGAGTAGACAGGGTTGCCACATGTCGCACGATAGTGTGAATTGTCACTCTATTTTGTTTTTGTCGCTTGTCCTACGTAGGACATACAAAATCACTGTATTTCAGAAAATGACCAAATGTGTCATTTTTGCAGCAGGGATTTCGACCATAAGTGACTATTGCAAGTTTTTTTCATAAAAGTAAAATAAAGATGTGTCATTTTTTACAGAGGCGATTCCGACCAACATTTCATGAAAATAAATTTCACTCCTAAGTCGCTCTCTGTTTTGGGCCAAAAGCCACTCTAAATATTTTTGATGTGGCATGTGTGTTTCCCAAAGCTAGCTGGCAGGCCCTTGTCCCTTATGCACTGTAATTATGCACTGTAAAAGTTCGCCTTTGGCCGCGTTTCCGCCATAGTATCGGGGTAGTAGTCAAGAGGTCGTGCGTTCTATTCCTACTCCCGGCAAACAAACCTTTTGCTTTTTTTTCTATTAACACAAAAGTCGAATTCTCGAAAACTGCCCGGAAACTGCAATGGTCGTAACGAGAATTTTCTTACTCTCAATATCGTCTCAGGGTACATTCTTGATATGTCAGCTAGCTCCCCGAGTCAAGTTCGAGTCAAGTTTTCTGTTCCTTTAACCGACCTGTGGACTGAGGCGGGAGCTCCATCCAACCGACCTACGCTTTTAGCACGGCGCGAAATTCAAAATTCTTATTGGATGGATAGGGACCGGCGACGGGAAGGCGCCATTTTTTTCATAAGCCGTTTTTTAGAGTTCAGTCGAACCGACCGGCGAGACGAAAATCGGTCAATAGTGGCAAATAGCAATAGGTAGGTTAACCGACGCACGGAAAGCGGGAGGGGAGGGGGAATAGATGTGCCATCTGGGACAACACGCTTTCTTATCTTCAGAGTTCAGTACATTCGCAAAATTAATGCCTGTTTGTTGACTGCTTCAGTCCCAGTATAATACTGCACTCTGCAATCTGCATTTCCAGAGCAAATCTTATCGCCCTTATGAGATATCTGTAAGGCTGACTCCAAGGAGTACCGTAGGGAAATCATTAGAGATGTCTTGAAGCAGTTTCGCTTTAATGCAGACAGAAAATAAGTTTGCAGCGATTTCGGAAACTCAGGTTATATGATGTTGTCGTCCGTCCAACTCGGACCGTTGCTGTTATGGGATGTCGGACTTTCTTATAATATTATAAGGCTGAGATCTGACAGTCTATAATTGCACATAACTTGTTCACTTGTAGAGGGCTGAAAACCCGATAAAAAATACGTTACTTCGTTTGTTCGTTGTCTACAGATAATCGATTTGATCGAATTAACTCTTTCGGATTTGTGGTAACGCTATATGCTAGTACACACTAATGTAAGCCATTCCCGTGAAATAAACTAAAAATTTCAGATTTCTTGGAAGACTTGTCTTACTATAATTTTCCTGCTTTCTTCAGCGGTGATTTTTCTGTTAGGCCCAGACTTTTCGGGCTTAACGTCTTTAGCAGGCTTTCAGGAAAAGCAGGCTTTTATTTGAAATTCAAAGTCTCCGCATCTTGGTGAATTTTGGGTTTCTCCACTGTGTTTCTCAACAAAAACTTCGACCGTTCTTAATTATTAAAGGACGACTCTTGCTTTTGACGGTTGTCAAACTGTGGGTCTTTATGTGTTTTATTTATTGGGATCCCAAAACGTAAGTGGAGGGATACCTATGACATCGCAAAAGTTGTCCGTCTGTCCGTCCGTCCGTCTGTCCGTCCGTCCGTCTGTCCGTCTGTCCGTCCGTCTGTAAGCACGATAACTCTCGAAGGGAATGAGAGATTTTGATGAAACTTGGTGTGAGGATTCGTTGGGTCGTCGGACCAGTCAAGTTCGTAGATGGGCTTTGTAGCCCTACATTTAGGGGTGGGGGAGGGGATTCAGATTAAGGGGCAAACAAAATATTTTGAAACAGCTAATGTAATTGTCGATTATGGGGTAAGAAGACATGCTGAACACGATGGTGAAAACCATTTTGTCATCGGACAAGTAGTTCGCCCGGAATCCGGCCAAAACTGGAAAGTTTGTTGAAAGTAAAAGTTTTATTTGAAGTTGATTAGATGTTCGATTTGGAGGTAGGAAGACATGCTGAAGACGATGGTGAAAAATGTTTTCTCGACGGACAAGTATTTCGCCCGGAATCCGGCCAAAACCGGAAAACTGTTGGAAGTTAAAGTTTTATTTCTAGTTGATTAGATAAGCTGTTTAGGGGTAAGAAGAGATGCTGAGTCCCTGTATGACAATCATATTTTACCCGGACATATAGTTCGACCGGAATCCGGCTGGAATCGGAAATTTGTTATAAGCTAAATTTTTATTTGAAGTTGATTAGATGTTCATTACTGGGGAAAGAAGATACCCTGATTTCGTCTTTGAGCTTTCTTTTTTCGCCGGATAAGTAGTTCTGGGGTTCGGCCGAAACCGGGAAATTGGCAGAAGTGGCAGGAAGTTTTCGTCAAAACAGATATGTCTTATAGGGGTAAACACACATGCTGAATTCATGTCTGAACTTGGTTTTCTCAGGTGATTAGCTATTTGGCCTTAATCTGTTTCTGAATTGTAATTGTAAAAATGTTCAAGGAGTCTGGCGATGACTGGATCTGGCTAAGACAAGACCCAGTTGTCTGGATAAGATATTGAATTTTTGGGATCCCATCGAAACCTTTGGTCTTGTTTTCTTTCATTTACTCCGCTTTTCCGAGATGGCGGGTTATAAATAAATTATTTACTTATTACTTACTCCCATCGGTGACTTATCAATCAATCAAATTTTTTTACAAATAGCTTAAAGCTAGAAGAGGGATAAAATATTTACGAAATATACAGAAGCGGAACAAACTATCTAATACACTTACTAGTTATGACCAGAAATTGATGGAATGAAACTGTAAAATTTGGGCAGAAGAATTAGCAGGATGTGGAGAAAACTGATTGCCAGTACTCCTCTCGGACCGACACACGGACGACAGAAGGAGGGGGGGGGGGGACGGGCCATCTGAGGACAAAATTATGTGGTCTACTCATCTCTGAAATCCCCCTCTTAACAAAATCCCTGTGAATCAGTTCATTTGAATTTTCGTTTCTCACCACTAGCAAAGCCTTCCTGAATTGCCAGAAAATATTTATATGTTTGGCCTTTGAGACTCATCTGATTTCATCACTGCGGATATCTCGGTGCAGTATGATTTCTTAGATTTAACCACGGCACACCTTTGTTCTAAATTTTTCGCGAGAGAAAACAAGTATTTGCGTTAAGCCCGGCCAGATTCGACAAGCGCCAACAAGAGAACAATTTGATAATTCAAGTATGATTGTTTCTGAAAAACACTTTCCGGACCATTTGATCGTGAAAAAGCCATGTTTACTAAGAGCTGTACTTTAAAGGTGCCAGGTTTTATCTTGATTATGCGCGTTATGATCGTTATGATTCATATGTTTGTGCCAGAAAACGAATCGGGTTCGTGCAGATAGGCAGATGTCTTCCGTTAGATGACATTAGTGGTGTTTTTGTACATACCATGGTATCTATTACCACGGTAACTGGATCTGCAATTAGTCGTTTTTGAAGTTACCGTGGTATTTGATATACGGTAGCTCTGCAAAAACGATAGTTGCTGAAATTGCGCTTTTCGAAGTCATCCCAAAAGAAAAGCAGATATTCAGTCAAATCATTAAGTGCTAAACTTCTTTCTCACCAATCTGACAAAATTTGATAAAAGTGAGATGACTTTTCAGATAACACGACCAGTTACCACGGCCGGACCGTAGTATCTGAATATCAGATACCACGCTAACTGGCCAGATACCACGCCAACTGCAAAAACCTCTTTTTACCGTGGTATTAGATACCACGATAACTGCAAAAACGACTTTAGACCGTGGTATCAGATACCATGGTATCTGCAAAAACGCAACTATTGTCTTCAGGGCTCATCTTTACAAAATCTGAAAACCTAGTTTGGATACACTGAAATATTCTGACCCATCTAAGGAATTTTGTATTTTTCCAACCGAGGCTCTAATGACAAGTAGGGAATGTGTGCTGGTTGCATGATAACCGAGAATTCACCCAGACACGGAAAGTTTGAATTTCAAAGAAAGTCTTCACTTTCACGGTGAAAGACGCTAAGCCTGGAGAAATCATGGCTGAAGAAAGTATGATACTAAGACAAGTCTTGCAAGGAACCTGCCATTTTTAGTTTATTTTTCGGCTGAAGAAAGTATGATACTAAGACAAGTCTATACACTATACTAAGACAACCCAGAATTCACCCAGACACGGAAAATTTGAATTTCAGAGGAAGTCTGCAATTTCAGGGTGAAAGACGCTAAGCCTGGAGAAATCATGGCTGAAGAAAGTATGATACTAAGACAAGTCTTGCAAGGAACCTGCCATTTTTAGTTTATTTTTCGGCTGAAGAAAGTATGATACTAAGTCAAGTCTAGACACTATACTAAGACAACCCAGAATTCACCCAGACACGGAAAATTTGAATTTCAGAGGAAGTCTGCAATTTCAGGGTGAAAGACGCTAAGCCTGGAGAAGTCATGGCTGAAGAAAGTATGATACTAAGACAAGTCTTGCAAGAACCTGCCGTTTTTAGTTTATTTTTCGGCAATGGCTTACGATTCTAGTTGGTAAATATTCAAAACATAGAGATACATTCAATTTTGGTAGAAATCTGCGGGTAGCGGACAAGCGGAGTACCACATTTTTATTAGGTTTTCAGGCCCGTTCAAGTCGATAAGTAATGTGTAACTAGACCGTCAGATATCAGCCCTATTGTGTTGAAACTTTGAAGAGCCTTTAGATCTCGTAGATTTTTAAGCATTATTCCTACAACCGGAAAACAGTCTCTATTTGTTTCTTTGTTTTCCTTTTATTCTACACCATTTTTTTTCGATTTGGTACTACCGTCGTTAAATAAATATATATATGTATATATAGTAAAAGAAATAGAAACCGTGATTTTCAGTTTTTTTTCTTATCCCTCTAATGTGCGAGGGAAATTTATTTTCTTAATGAATGGTCAGCTTGGCTTCAAACCTTATATATATAAAGTATATTTAGTCTTGTTGAAGATAAGTCCAGACGGGTTTCAGTGAAGGAAGTTCTTTATTCTGCCTGAACAAAGAATATTCCTTTTTGAACCAAACAAAGCAAAAGCTATTTCGACTAAAGCCACCCTCGTTAGGGTCGATCTGAAGTTGAGTATTTCCGGAACAGAAACTAATGAGCGAGAAGAGAACTAGGCTTAACTGGAAGTTATAGGTAGGGGTTCCGCTCTGTTAAATTCTAAGACAAATATTAAATTTGTACTTACAAATCGGTTTTGCTTTTTAAATACCTAGTTGTTTTAGTGGATTGATCTATAAGTCTTTTGTTCGATTAGTTATTTTTAGTTCTTCTTGGAAGTCAGAATAGTATTAAGAAAATTGTTGGTATTGCTTAATTTTGGGGTCTTTAGTGTGTTCTTTGAGTCTCTTGAGTCTTTGAGTTCTTTGAGTCTTTAGTGAAAGAACTGCGTAGTGTGTTTGGAGTCATTTGTATAATCTTTATTCTAGATGCCGAAGTTGGCGATCAAGTCGAACGCAAAGCCGTCTTTGTTCGCACCTCCCCCACCAATGGAAGAAAAGAAGCGAGAAGAAAGAGAACGTGTTTCAGCAGCAGTTTTATCCATCACAGCTCGAGCCAAGCGCCGCGAGGCGGCCAAATCTGACAAAATGGATGTGGTAAGTACGCTGTTTATTTTTTGCTTAGTTTGTCTGGCGATGACCGAGATGGGAGAGTTCTCTAAGTAGAGTGGAGTCCAATACTTTGGCCGAGGGCAGGATTCATACAACTAGGCCAACAGGAAAACGGTTTTTGCTCATTCATACTCTTTCCTTCTCCCCCCCCCCCCCTTTTAAGGCATTTGCAGCTTCGCTCAAGTGCCATATACCGTTCACTTTTCGGTCTGTCTGTCGGTCGACCAGTGTTCTCGAGTTAGGTTACTGAGAGATGTGCCAGGACTATGAAACTTGACAGGCATATCAAGCACCTGGCCAAGCTAACTTGGAAGTAGTCACTTCCCCGATCCAACCACCGGGGGGGGGGGGAATCCGGAATCCTTAGGTATGTAACTCTAGAACGGGTGATCGGATCTTAATGAAACTTGATATTAGGAAAGACCTCATGCCGCGCATGTCCCATTTCAAGTCCGGACCGGATCCGATGAATGCGGGAGGGAATGAGGTGGGAACCAGAAATTTGTGTGATACGGTTAGAGTGGAGCGATCGGGATGAAACTTGGTGAGAAGAACAAGCGTAAGAACTAGGTACACCAGTGACAGGACATGGCTGGACTTGGGCACTGCGGGGGTGCTGGAGGAAGGTTCCTATGACCCAGCCTTAAGGTACTTCCAGGTGGGCTAGGACGATGAAGCTTGACAGGCATATCAGAGACCCGACCGTGATTAACTTGGAACTAGTCGGTTCCCAGATCTGACCATTGTGGGAGGAGTGGAGGGAGGGGGAATCGGGAATCTTCAGGTATGTATAAGTTTCGAACGGGGGATCGGGTCTCGGATTTCCTGTTTCAAGTCCGGACCGGGTCCGATTAATATGGGGGGTGAGGCTGGGGATGGAGGGGAGAACTGAAAAATCGTGTTACGTGCTTGCTTAGAGTGGAGCGATCGGTAGAAATTTAGTGGGAAGAACAAGAACTAGGTACACCAGTGACAGAACCGGACCGGATTGGTGCACTGTGGGGGGAGTTGGAGGGGGGTAAGGAATTCCGGTGATCGCGAGTTGAGGTACTTCCAGATGTGTCTGGAAAAACTTGGCTGGAACATTAAAGACTTGACAAGATTGGCTTAGAAATTGTCACTTCCCAAATCCGAGAATCCTTTAAAGTTCTCATCTTAACTGCTGAGTACAAACACCACTTTAAAGCAAAACATATATTTTCATGATACCCATCAGCCCAGGATTATTTTTGCCTGAAGGGATTTGCTTAGGAATGAACTTCGATCTCCCTGAAAGTGCGCATCTTAACTGCAAAATGAAAAGATGCTTTTGACCAAACGATACATTTCATGATCCCGTTGGGGTCGATGATCATTTTTGCGACAAGTTTGTTTCTTAAAAATGTATTTCTAGCGCCCTTAAAGTACGCATCTTAACCGAAAAGCGAAAAAAAAAAATCTTTTCAACAAATGATACATGCATGATCTTTAAGGGCCATGATCGTTTTTCCTTCAAGGATTTTGCTTACAAGTGAATTAGAAAAAAAAAATTGAGTAAAGAATACAGTTTCGTCTTCCCTATGAGGCCATCATAATTTTTGCCTCAGGGGTTTTGCTTACAGATGTATTTCTAGCGCCCTTAAAGTTCGTATTATCACAGCCAATTGCAAAAATAAAAACTTTATAACAAATGATACATTCTCTGATATCCAAGGGCCGAAGATCATTCTTGTTCTAGGGGTTTTGCTTATAAAAGATGAGACCAAACCTACGAATTGGCAAATTCCTACTTTCATCCTCTGACCCAGCCATGCAAGTGGCATATGAACTAGAAAGAGCTAGAAAGCTCTTGTTTTCTTTTACTACAAACCATTACCTACATAACCCTTTAGGGTTTTCTATTCTACCTTCCCGCATCTACGGCGGACAAGAATTAACATCGAGCTATGACTCACGGGGTTCCGCAACTCTGCGAGGGGTTACTCATTGAAAGAAGTTGAACTGGGTAAGTGAGGGGTAACTCACTGGGAAAAGGTGTAGGGTACTTGGTAAGTGAGGGGTTACTCACTAGTGTGTACTAAAGGTCGTTGGGGAGCGGGTGGGGTCGGGGTAGAGTAGTAAGATACTTGGGTGAACCAATCCCAGCCTTCGACTCTCCCTCCACTATCTTCCTTTAAAATCCCCAAACCAAGGTAGGCTACCGACGGGATTTACGTTGAGACTCAACTTTTCCTGTTTTCACTGGTTTTCAACCACCCGTACACTTAATGGGGAAGGATTCGTCACGCATAAAAGATTAATAGGAATAGTAATAACAAGTGTTAATAATGTACATGACATAAGGCGCTATAGTAAGCCAAAGCGAAAAACGACGAAGGTTAGGGACCATGTTCTAATAGGGTAGGGCTTTCCCAAAGCTTTCGACTAGATCCCTGTTTTACAAGGATCCAACTTTTGGACTTAAGAAGGTCATCGTAAATTACAGAAGCGCCGAATAAATGCACACTTTACATTTTATTAAAAGAAGTAAAACAAAACCACAACCTTTGCAAGCCTATAGAAAGGGCTCCTTTTGCGACATTGCCAGGCATATTAACCATCCATTATTTCTCAATTTCTTGAAAAGATTTCTCGCAACAACTCGTTTGAATTATCCCCCCTCCTCTCCCACCTGGTGTTCCACCCCTAGAAAGTCTTCTAAATCGTTTAGTTCTTTGTAAAGAATCATGAAGCGCTCAATAAAATGTGTTCGTGGAAAACATAAATCGATAAGCAACATTTGGAATTGGTAAGCCTTAGGCCTACACCTCGTTTATCTTTTCTCAAATGTACTGTATCACTAGTCTAAATCCGTGTGTGTTTTTTTTTTCTTCCATAATTTTGATCTTTGTTTTTTTTAGGATGAAGAAAAGAAAGACGAGAGCGAGAAGGAAAAGAAAGCGAAAGAAGAGGCAGAAGCTGCTGCGGTGGCGGCGAAGAAAGACGAGCCAAATTTCGAAGTTCTTCAGAATCCCGCCAGAGTTCTTCGTCCTCAGGTACGCTAGTGATCACAAGAAGCTTGAAATTTAAGTCGTATCTTATTTGGGTGTAACCCATCGCTATACGCACATGGATAAGTAACAGGACGAAAGGTATGGGATGGGATCGCAAGTTGAACGCTTTCTGTGTCATCTTCATGAAAATTCTGTGCCTAAATTCAGACCAGACCTTCCTTCTTTCATCATTGAGCGTTAGATTGATTTCCGTTTTTTTTTCTTTTTTTTTAGTATCTTTTACAATTTAACTTATTTTTGTATTACTAAAATAGATCTACGAGCTGATATGGCACTTGTTACGGCTAGGCGGTACAAGAAACTACTTGAGAACGTCACAAAATACACCCGCCATCCATAAATACGGTTCAGACATAGGAATAGGATATTTAGTATCACTCAGTTCTGACTAGTTCCGACATCACCTCGGATTATCCGGAGCAAATGACTGTTCAAACTTCCAAGTTTCAGCCCAATAAATCTCGTTTGATCCCTCGACGTGCTACACGATTCGCGATACTCCCTCCATCTCCTTACTGTGGCCGAATCTGGTTTGGACTCAATAATGGATCATCTAAAACGTCTTTTTTTATACCATCTATCAAGTTTTACTCGAATCTGAGGGGATTCTGGGGAAACCACCTCCAGCTCTCCCCACAGTGCCGCGAAACCATCTGGCTCCGTCAATTTCGTGTCTAGGCTTAATGCTTGGTCTATCCACTAAGTTCCGTCCCAATCCCTCTGCTTTAAGCGTTTCATAAGTTTACCGGTCCCACCCCCCATTCCCCCACAGGTATCGGGTCCGACCCGGACTTGACACAGAACATCTGAGGTGATAGCTCTTTCCACCTGAACAGTTTCATTTAAATCCAATCACCCGTTCAAAAGTTATGCATGCCACTAGATTCCGGATTCCCCATCCGTCCACTCGCACAACGGTGGTCGGATCGGGGAAACGACTTCTCAAGTCAATATGTTCGAATCCCTGACATAGCTGCCAAGTTTCATCGTCCTAGCACATCAGGAAGTATACCGGACTTGTAGGATCGCTAGAAATCCGCCTCCCTAGGACTTGTGCTTGTTCTTCCCACCAAGTTTCATCCCGATCCCTCCACTCGAAGCGTTTCTCAAGATTTCCGGTTCCCTCCTCCAACTCCCCCCAGTGTCATCGAATCCCGTCCGGTTAAAGTGGGACGTCTGAGACACTGGGTCATCCTAAATATCAAGTTTCATCAAGATCCCATCACCCGTTCACAAGTTAAAAATATTTCAATTTTTAGGCTTCCCCCTCCCTCCACTTTCCCCCAGATGGTCGGAGCGGAGAAGTGATTATTTCCTATCTTGTCGGGTCCACGATATGCCTGCCAAGTTTCATCGTCCTAACTTATGTGAAAGTGTCCGAACTAGCCAAACCGGGACCGACTGACGGACAGAAATTGCATTCGCTATATGGCACTTCACAAAAATAAAACAAGAAATCACATTTCGTACTTTTTGCAGCTACTCCTCTCTCAGTGACGTTAATTTTAGTTTATTTTACCCACTCTTAACTATTCCCGTCACTAACACTATCACGTTAGTTAATTTGTTTGTTGTCCTCCAAACCTCAGACCATCTCAGTTAGACATACAAAATCTATTCTCAACATAACTACTGTAAATTAGAATAAAATGATAAAGATTTTACCAGACATCGAAGGGGAAAAACAAGAAGATATGAAAAAATAAAACTTTCCGACTATATAATTACAAAAACATTTCCAACTTAACAAGATAATAAATTTGTAGGCTACTCTATACTCATAACGGGTACATGGTTACGTAAATTACAGCATATGAAACAATAATAAGATAAGATAAGATTTATTCCACTAAAAGCACAGAGGCCATGGAAAAAATAAATGCAAACATAAACCAAATAAACGATAACTATTTTACATATTCCTTTACAGGAACCTTTCTCTGTGGTTCATCAAAACCGGAAGGAATCTTCCCAGCTTTTCAATATCACCAAATAATTTTCTTCCCTTTACTTTTAACAACCAGTCCTCCCCCCAATAACTCAGCTCCCGGGTAGGTAAACTGGACAGGTTAGTGATCTGTTGCGCAAATCTAACACCCAATATCTAGGCACCTGTCCCCAAATGCCAACTTTTATCTGAATTCGGTCGAATTCGTTGTTTGGTTTAGTTTTTCAATTTGGATCACGTATTTACTCATATTTTCACCCTAAACCGTCCCAATTACAATTTGTTCATTCCTGGAAGACCTGCAGTTTTACCTGTCGTGAGGATTTTCTCTTTTCCTCAGTTGAAGTTGATCCAGTTGGAAGATGGCGCTGGATACTCAACAATGAAAGACATTTCTATCGGTGGAATCATTATGGTCAAGCGCACTGACATGGACAAGGCTGAGGAGCTCGTAGAACCAGTTGCAAGTAAGTAGTGATATCCCTTATAGAGAACTCACTGATCCACAGGCAGGACCGACCTATAAATCCGGTCCACGTTCGGTCGCAACTTCAGTTGATTTGGCAGTGACGTATGTAGTGGCACATTATCAGACGACCGTAGAATCCACTCTCTTAAAGTATGTCACTTCGAACTCACGAAATCACAGTTAAATTCAGTCAAATTATTATTTTATTACTTCTTATTTTTTTTCTCAGTTTTGCTTTATTTCTTCTGCCCCATCTTATGGGCAAAGTTACGGTGTTCAGAGATTCGCAACAATTTTTTGTTTCTTTCGTGACCGTCCGAAGTGCCCCATAATAGTAAAAAAAAAAAAAATACAAAATCACAGAAAAACTATTTGATTGATGCGGTTGAAAACAAAAAGAAGTTAAAGTTAAAACCACTAGAGTTTTGGCGTAAATCGAGTCTGTAATTTATCATCGACTCTTTTGACGGGCGAAAAATACAAATAAAGTCGTCTAAATTTAGAGAAGTTTTCGAAGACTTCCATAACCCAGTTGCTAGTTGCGGTGTGAACTCGTCAGGCTTATTTTATTGTCCCAAAGAACTATGAGAAGATGCAGAACTTAAGTCCCTGTTGAAGTTGCTCAGTACCGTTATTTACAAAGTAGGTGAACCGAATCTTGATATTAAGGACGTTTGTGGCATATAAAATGCTGCCGACATCTACAGTGAAAAGAGGGGGACGTTTGCTCTTCTGCTGCATGTTTCTTCGCTCAATTTTAAAGATTAGAATAGGCCTAGAATACAGTTTATTATTATTATTATTATTTTATACCCGAGTTAGAAAGAGAAAAGGACTTCAGCGGCCTCTCAAAGAAGTATAGCCTACCTCACTGTAAAAAAGTTTCTTCGAAAAAGGATTAAAGTTAACTGCAGTATATACTACTGGGATTAATCTTATCTCTACTGGAATAAGATTAATCCGAACTGTGAATAATGTTTTCTCAGTAGAGAACTAGAGACAGTATTATCCCAGTAGCAAATATTGCTAGATTTTCTTTTACAGTGCTCATCTGTTCGTTTACGATTACACTTTAAAAAAAAATCTTGCAGTGTTTGCTACTGTGATTAACCTTGTCTCTACTGAGATAACATTTTCTGTAATTCGTATTAATCTTACCCCAGTAGAGATAAGATTAATCCCAGTAGCAAATACTGCAGTTAACTTTCATCCTTACTCGGAGAAACTTTGTACACTGCATATGTATATTTACATATTATGAAGGACGTTCGTAGCATAGTAAAGTGCTGCAGACATCTGAAGTTTAAACATAGAGGCGATTGGTTAACTTCCTTCTGCTCTCTGTTTGAGGCTTTCCGTTTTGAAAGATTTTTTGCGACTGCAGGGACAGTGAATCGATATGTGCGGAAAAGACCAGTAGCTGCCTATTAAAGAAGCGTGCGTGGACTGTTCGTTTCGGTTATGATTAAATCGGTTTAAGAATGTTTGTGGAATAAGGAAGTGGTGGTGGCTTATATACTGAAAATGTAACGGCTTGAAAAAAGTATATCCAACTGCCCATCAAAGTTGTTTTTGTCCAGTACCACGGGAAACGACATGAATGGGCGTTTTTATTACGGCATAAACAAAAGGCGAAGGTTGCGTTGGGTGCGAACGTGACTGTAACCGAAACGGAGTTGTCAAATTAAATTAGACCTTGCTGCTCCAGACAAACAGCATAGCCCATGGTCATTCTTCAAATGCAAATTACATCTTGGTATTCCCAGTCTTTTAAGTTCGTGGTATTTGACATCTAGTGGCTAAGAACATGCTCATAGGACCAGGTCTCAAGGCCATCTTTCTTGGAGGCTTCTTTCTGAGAGAATGGTGGTTTATTTTAACAAAAAGGGTAAGCCTTTTGCCAATCCCTTCAAAAAATCTCGGAGCAAAGATAGTCTGTTGTCCCCAGTTGAGTCGCCTATTCCCCCTCCCCTCCTGCCGTCCGTGCGTCTGTCCGAGAGGAAGACTGGCAATCAGTTTTGTCCGCATCCTCCCAATTATTCAGCCCAGTTTTTACACAATTTTATTCCAACATTTATGTCTGGTCATATCTTGTAGTTGTATTAGGTAATTTGTTAAACATTATTTTATTATTTTTTAAATGTTATTTTTATTTGTTTATTAGTTTATTCTAACAAAAAGGGTAAGCCTTTAAGCTATATATAAGTAAATTTGATTGATGGAAAAAAAAAGTATCCAACACTTCAGCGCCCAGAGGCTAACCCGTAAGGGGCTGCGTAACCCTAAAATACCAACGAAAATAAGGTAGCCTACTTGAAGAAGTAAAGAAGAAAGAAAGAAACACGCTCGAGACGTTTCGCTGGGACATTTCAGAGTCAAGCCCTCTGATCGACAATGGTGACCATAAGACATTATAGTTTCCGGTTCTTTTGAGGAATGAGCTGGAAAGCCGCTCGGGAGATTCTGCTGTCAAGAACCCCACTTGCGCGAGACCGTGATTGAGCACCTTTTGCCCACCCTGTACCTCTGGTCATTAATAAGAGCGATGAGAATCCTAGGAAACAAGTTCAAAACCCTGTTAGTGTTTCGAAGGGAAGAGCCCTTGGATGCTGGTTTCTAGTCGAGATTGCCTACTCTGGCACTTGGTGAGAAGAACAAGCACAAGTCCTAGATACGTCATTGACCTAACCGGAACGGATCCCTTCACTTTGGGGCAGTTGGGGAGGGGGGGGGGTGGAGTCCGAATTTCTAGTGGTCCCGCGAGTTCGTTGCTTCCTCATGTGCTAGGACGGTGAAAATTGTCAGGCGTGTCAAGGACCCGACTAGATTAAATAGTCACTTCCCCGATCCGACCATCTGGGGGGGAGTGGAGGAGGGGGAGACCAAAAATTGAGGTATTTTTAACTTGCGAACGGGTGATCAGGTCTTGATGAAAGTTGATACTTTTGTCTCAGAAGTCCTCCTTTAAATCCGGACCGGATCCAATGACGGGGGGAGCTGGATGAGGGAACCGGAAATCTTGAGAAACGCTTCGAGTGGAGGGATCGGGACGAAACTTGGTGGGAAGAACAAGCTCAAGTCCTAGATACGTCATTGATATAACCGGACCGGATCTGGGCACTGTGGGGGAGTTGGGGGGGGTCTGGATTTCTAGCGATCCCGCCAGTTCGGCATACTTCCTGATGCGCTAGGACGATGAAACTTAGCAGGCTTGTCAGGGATTCGAATATATTGACTTGAGAATAGTAATTTCCCCGATCCAACCATCGCGGGGTGAGTGGATGGATGGGGAGTCTGGAATCTAGTGGCATGCTTTACTTTTGAATGGGTGATCGGATTTGAATGAAATTGTCAGGTGGAAAGAGCTATAGCCTCAGATGTTCAGTGTTAAGTCCGGGTCGGGTCCGATACCTGTGGGGGGGGGGGGAACTCAAGAAACGCTTTAAGCAGAGGGATTGAAGACCATCCGGAACTGCTCAGAATTGAATGAAACTAAATATCCTATTTCTCTTTCCAAACCGCATTTTTGGATGGCGGGTGTATTTTGTGACGTTCTCATCTACTTTCTTGTACCGCCGACTGGTAACAAGTGCCATATGAGCTCGCAGCTCTTGTTTACACTTAGTTTGTAACCTTTTTGACATTTAATCAGTCATTCAATCAAAAACACCCATTTTTATTGCGTGATTTACGCATTGTTTTTTAGACACGCCGCATTTTCAAACAAAAAGTCGCGCTGCCGTTTTAGCATGTTTAATTACCGCTGCGGATGTTAATGAGTGTGTTAGGTTAATAGCCGAATTGATATTGAATTGTGTGTCGGCGCCTCAAGAAATGCGAGTTGCGTAATAAGTGCGACCTACCTCGGGGCGGAGCCGATTCGGAATTACCAAATGATTTCTGGCACTGAAACTTGAGAACCCACTTTTGGGTTCTTCGACATTGACCTGGTGTTTGGCATGTCTCATAGATTCACCCGTGGCATGATATTCTGCAAAATCGTTACAACCTCGACGGCAAAAAGCCAGAATTCGTGACGTCATGCGTAGTAACTACGGTAAGTAGGGTGGAACATGCTCACGGAGTATTCCAAAACGTTAGTGACGGATACCTATGACTGGATTATTCCGTCTGTCTGCAGGCTCGCTAGCACGATAACTCTCTTAAGGTATGCAATATTTTGTTCAAACTTGTTGTGAACATCTTTTGTGTCAAAGTGCAAGTCAGTTTTGCTGACTGTTAGGATGATATTGCCCGTATATACCGAACCGGCAAGGACAGGAAATTTGCAAGCGGACTCATTACTAGCCAAAATGTTTGAGGGGCAAGCTATTTACTGTCTGACGGCGGGCTGCTTCTTTTTACCAGCTGTTTTTACAAAAATCGAGGCGCTTTGCTCCGACTCATTTTCTTACCGACTGGTCGATAACTTTGAGGGGAGGGTCCTACCTACCCCCCCCCCCTTCCGTGATGCCTCTGTCTACAAGACCCGATTATATGTATCGATAAGCTCATCAAATCTTACTCTTTGGGATCACATCAAAACCTCTTGTTTACCATAGTATTTACGACTAACATCAATTTGATTCCACCCTTTCGTACAACTGATTGCATCAACCGTAATAGATAGTGATGTATAGTGCATCGGCAGTCAAGAGTACAAACCTGAATTCCTGTGTATACGTCTTGTTCGAATTTCTGAAGTCATGGTGTGTGATTAGAATTTGTAAGCAGGAAATTTTGGCAGAGTTTTTTTGTGTTGGTGTAAGGTCACAAATACGCGGAAGTGCATCGTTGGCTTGTAAATCCTTCCACGTTTATCCTCTCCGAGATGTGGAAAATAGTCGTAATTTGTAACTTCAAATAATATTATAAATCAAATAATATAGTTGGATTGCTTGACTTCAGAGCTGTCCAAATCTTTTTGGGAGGTTTCTTGGGATCAGCTGTTGTGGCGATTGTTACTTTTGGCAAGTGGTAACAACCCATTTTTGGGATCCCAAAACGTAAGTGGAGGGATACCTATGACATCGCAGACGTTGTCCGTCTGTCCGTCCGTCTGTAAGCACGATAACTCTCGAAGGGAATGAGATATTTTGATGAAACTTGGTGTGAGTATTCTTTGTGTCGTCGGACCAGTCGAGTTCGTAGATGGGCTTTGTAGCCCTAAATTTAGGGGTGGGGGAGGGGGTTCAAATCAAGGGGCAAATAAAATATTTTGAAACAGCTAATGTGATAGTCGATGATGGGGTAAGATGACACGCCGAACACGATGGTGAAAACCATTTAGTCGTCGGACAAGTAGTTCTTCCGGAATCCGGCCAAAACCGGAAAGTTTGTTGAAAGTAAAAGTGTTATTTGAAGTTGATTAGATGTTCGATTTAGGGGTAGGAGGATATGCTGAAGACGATGGTGAAGATTATTTTCTCGACGGACAAGTATTTCGCCCGGAATCCGGCCCAAACCGAAAGTTTGTTAAAATTAAAAGTTTTATCTGGAGTTGATTAGATGTTCGATTTGCGGCAAAAGGACATGCTGAACACTTGTGTGAAAACAATTTTCTACCCGGACATGTAGTTCACCGGAATCCGGCCAAAACCGGAAAACTGTTAGAAGTTAAAGTTTTATTTCTAGTTTATCAGATAAGCGATTTAGGGATAAGAAAAGATGCTGAATCCGTGTGTGACAATCATATTTTACCCGCACATATAGTTCGACCGGAATCCGGCTGGAGTCGGAAGATTTGTTATAAGTTAAATTTTTATTTGAAGTTGATTAGATGTTCATTATTGGGGATAGAAGATACCCTGAGTTCGTTTTTGAGCTTTCTTTTTTCACCGGACAAGTAGTTCTGGAGTTCAGCCGAAACCAGGAAATTGGCAGAAGTGGCAGGAAGTTTTCGTCAAAACAGATATGACTTATAGGGGTAAACACACATTCTGAATCCTCTTTTTTTGCCGGACAAGTAGTTCTGGAGTTCAGCCGAAACCGGGAAATTGGCAGAAGTGGCAGGAAGTTTTCGTCAAAACAGATATGACTTATAGGGGTAAACACACATTCTGAATCCATATCTGAACTTGGTTTTCTCAGATGATTAGCTATTTGGCGTTAATCTGTTTCTGAATATTAATTGTAAAAAATGTTTCAAGGAATCTGGCGATGACCGGATCTGGCTAAGACAAGACCCAGTTATCTGGATCAGATATTGAATTTTTGGGATCCCATCGGAACCTTTGGTCTTGTTTTTCTTATAGTCGCAGGAGGTCTTGAGAGGCAGTGAGGGGGTTTCACTGCAGTAGTTTATAGGCCCTTTTCCGCGACACAATTGTGGGCCACACACTTCTGAGTGTTTGTCGCCGAAACACGATTGTGTGCCACACAGTCGAGCCACTAGTTGAAACTCGCGGAAACACCGTTTTGTCCATTTCTTTGCGGTAATTTCAATATATAAAAATACAAATAAAATTTATGTAAAATCTCAGTAAGTAGAACTCCAAGCTTATTTCCATACCATTCTGTACAAAAACGATCCTCAGTTTTAAGTCTATATTTTATTTCTTCGAACGACCAACAAGGGCCATACACACAAAAATAACGACAACAACAACATAAAAGCAAAAACAACAGGCAAAGAATTAACTCTCCGCCGGGACCGCATAAAGCACATGTGCTTGAAAAGTAGTTAACTTTATTGTTTAGACACTACTTTGCTGCTTAATTTGAATTTCCCACCAGAATCGAGCCACAAAATCGACAATCACCTTGCCAGTTGTTTGTCGAATTCGAGCCACAAAGCGAGCAACAAAAATCTTGTTGGCTGCGGAAACGCACTTGTGGGCCGTACGAAAGACCGCGGAAACACGCTTTTCGAGCCACAATCGACCCACAAACTATTTGTGGGAGCACGAAAAAACGCCTTATGTGAACCCGGTTTAACCTCATCTGGCAGGTTGTAAGCTTACTAATGAATCTGGTACAAATAAAAAAGAAATAGCTCGCAAAATTAGCAGAACTGAAGGTAAGCGTGAATTAAAAGAGCCGTATAATTAAAAGGAGCGAAATTTTGCGTTTTCTGGGATTGGCGATCGCGGCGACGGTTCAGCCTTTTCACGTTTGGGAAAGCCCGACAGAGTGTGAATTCCGGTGGCATTGTGGTAGCAAATCGCATTACTTCAGTTCGTGGGTTAGGCTACAGTTCCTGGAGCCTGAATTTCTTTTCTTGTCCGGTTTTGTTGTTGTTTTTTAGTTTTTTTTAGGGGGGGGGCTGAAGTTGACAGAGCAACCAGGCTCACATTCCCATATATTATTTTCAAAACCACTTCAGCTTTTCTGTGTATTTTTGTCATAAATAGCTTGTTATTCACTTTCAATCTCACATCTTCTATCGCTTACTTAGATTAGATTAGATTACTTTATTGCTTAATTACATAATAACCCATCATGATAGGTATGAGAAGACATAAATACTCTGGCACTGGGCGGTTACCACAAACTACTTCAACTTAACTCGAACAATAACTTAATTTCATTTCAACACTAATTAATCAATTTTTTTATTTTTTTTACGACACCCTTCGTCGTGATAGTGTTGGCGTTTACATTTGCTGGTTGATAACACCCTAACGCGATAACCCCTATATCGGATGACAAGCGAAAAAAAGAAATGTCTTCGCTTTCTGCCTGAATTTGCGTATCGGATTCCTGTCGAGTCTGGCTTTTCCCTGTCGCCGTTCGTTTACGCTCGATCCGCGGTTAAGGTCAGCCCTAGTAAGCCTGGGTCTGATCTGGAACTGGTTTTCGTAGAACCAGTCTGGCGAGTCATTTGTCCTTCGTATGTTTATGTCAAGGTCGCGCCGGACTTTGCCCTCTGCCGTGAATTTGCGCGGGTCGATTTGGCAAAAACATGCTTAACAGTATTGTGATATTGTATTTTAAAGCAAAAAAGACCATAAACAGAGTATTCAGGGAACATACTACAATATAAATAAAACACTTCCTTAATTCACGGTTTAGCAGTTCCTCTAAGGTTTTCTTGTTCCCTTAATATGATGGAACAGTATTCTCTGGTTTGTGCTTAATTTTATCGGTCGGCAAGTAACAGTGTTTTTTTTTGTGGCAGCAAACATTTTGAATTTCAGTTCTTTTAGAATTTATTTTTCAAACGTTTCGAGTTTCGGTTTCCTGTGTTCGAATACATTTGTTGTTTTATTTTCTGTATTTTTTAACAACTTGCGTCATTAGATTGTGTTACTCAGGCATGCCTGTTGGACGCTGAGAAATTTTGAATAATAATAACAAATTTGGATAAAAACATAATGGTAGTTGCCATGGTATTTGATGTCTGTTTGCTGATGGTGTTTCATTTCATTCTGTGCTTATTCGTGGAAGTTGTTGTTGGCATCAGATGCCTTCGAGATTTCAACCCTACGACGAAATCCCAAATGCCAATATCCATTCCATACCAGATCCGAAACAAACAATGTGAACTTAGTGACAATGTGTTTGCGAATGCGAAACTATTTGGTACTGGTTTTGGGATTCAACCCAATGTTGCTAACTCAACCAATGTTCAGTTTGCCAAACTCTTACTAAGAAAATAAAATAATAAAAAAATGTGCTCGTCTGACATTGAGGAATTTTAAGTAGAAAAAAAAATGGTTTGAAGAACCGGAAGATTTTGGCGCTAAGCCTACGCGCATTTGTAGGCGTAACACGCTTGCGTGACCTCATAGTTGCTATATCGGAGCGCACTTCGCTTTTGGGATGATCGCTAATTAAGCATGAAGGTCGGCTGACAATAATTAGGGTTATGATAGCGAAACAGATAAAGCGACGAATGTCAGCTTGTTTGGTGAACTCACTCGTGAGTTCTTTTAGTTATCCTTCCCTTGTACTGACGTTGATGTTTTAACTTTGCTTTATCAAGGCTCTGGACGAAATTTGGGGAAGGAATAGTGTTGCCACTGGTTTGTCGCAGTTTTTCGACTTTTCCCCAGACTCACAGCTGTTAAAAATTTTGTAACATGGAATCGCACTTATGGCAAAAATTCACAAAACACAATTTCAAAGCATTTTGGCCAGTTTCAAGGCAACTCTTTAGCGGGAAAACGATTTATTTGGCTTACGAATACAAGCCCCACTACAAGGGTAAATTGGAACCTCAGAGTTTTTTACTCTAATCTAGGCCCCAGAATGTCACAGATTTTAGCTGCTAAATGTCACAGGTTCTGTCAGAGAAAGTGGCAACAGGGGAACAATTACACCAGAAAAGGGTCCCGGTCCCTTGCAATTGTTTATGTCGTAGTTGGAGTTTATCTACACCAGAATTTTTTGGAGAGTAACTACACCAGAACAGACACGTCACGTCCCTTGTTTATGCAATTCCACCTCAAATTTTGAGGTGGAATAATTTTGTTAACACATTTTTTATGGTACTTGCCTTCCGGCAAAGTGCCGTACACCGATCACTTTTCCGTCGGTCTGTCGGTCAGTCCGGTGATCGCGAATTAGGGTACTTCTAGATGTGCTAGGAAAATGAATCTTGGCAGGCATATTAGATACCCGACCAAAGTAACTTAGAAATAGTCACTTCCTGGCTCCGACCACCGTGGGGGGGGGGGGGTGGAGAGAGGGGGATCCGAAATATTGACGTATGTATAACTTTTGAACGGGGAATCTGATCTTAGTGAAACTTATTGGGAAAGATCTCATGTCTCAGATGTCACACTTCAAGTCAGGAACGGATCCGGTGACTTTGGGAGGAGTTGGAGGGGGGGGACCGGAAACCGTGTAACATTTTCAGAGTGGATGCGTCGGGGTGAAACTTTGTTGGAATATCAAGCACAAGCTCTAGATGTAGAATTGACAAGACCGGACCGGATTCGGGCAGTGTGGATTCGGGGCAACGATCGTTTCTCCGATTTAACCATCGTGGGGGGAGTGGATGGAGGGCGGATCCTGAATCTTGAGGTATGTCCAACTTCTCAACGGTGATCGGATCTTAATGAAACTTGATTTTCGGAAAGAACTCATGTCTCAGATGCTCTCTATTTCAAGTGCGGACAGGATCTGATTATAGATGAATTTCCAGTGCCCTTAAAGTGCGCATCATCACAGCCAAGTGCAAAAATAAATATTTTTACCGAACGATACATTATCGGGATTTCGAAGGGTAAATCATCATTCTTGTCTCAATGGATTTGCTTACAAATCATCATACCAAACCTACGAATTAGCAAATTACTACTTTCATCCTCTTACCCAGCTTGCAAGTGCCATATGAGCCTCTAGCTTCTTTTTTATGCCACTGGCCTTCCGGCCAAGTGCCATCTACCGATCACTTTTCCGTCGGTCGGTCGGTTCATGCGGTGTTTGCGAGTTAGGGTACTTCCAGATATGCTAGGACGATGAAACTTGGCAGGCATATTAGCGACCCGACCGAACTAAGTTGGAAATAGTCACTTGCGCGATCCGACGATCGTGGGGGGAGGGAGGGCAGCCGGAACTTGGAATTTAGTGGCATGCATAACTTTTGAAAAAGGTGATCGGATCAGTGAAATTTGATATTTGGAAAGAGGTCATGTCTCATATGTCCCATTTCAAGTCCGGACCGAATCCGATGATTGGGGGGGGGGGGGGGGAAATCATGTGACACGCTTAGAGTCGAGGGATCGGGATGAAACATGGTGGGAGGAACAAGCACAAGCCCTTGGTACATCATTGATAGAACCAGACCGGGTTCGTGCACTGTAGGGGGAGTTGGAGGGGGGTCAGAAACTCCGGTGATACGGAGTTAAGTTACCTCCAGGTGGGTTAGGACAGTCAAACTTGTCCGGCAAATTAGGGACCCGACCGGATTAACCTAGAAATAGTCAACTTCCCGATCCGTCCATCATAGGGGGGGTGGGGTGGAGGGAGGGGGGATCTGGAATCTTGAGGTATGTATAAATTCCGAAGGGGTGCTCGGATTATAATGAAGCTTGATATGTAGAAAGGTCAGACGTCTCAGATTTCCCTTTTTAACTCCGGATCGGATCCGATGAAGGTGGGGTGGGGGGACTGAAAACCTTGTGACACGCTTGGAGTGAAACTTGGTGGGAGGAACAAGCACAAGCCCTATATCAGTGACAGAATGAGACCGGATTCGGGTATTGTGGGGAGTTAGAGTGGAGGGGGGGGGGTCTGGAATTCCGGTGATTGCAAGTTAAGGTACTTCCAGACGTGCAAGGACGATGAAACTTGGCTTGAACATTAGATACTTGACATGATTGGCTTAGAAATAGTCGTTTCCTTGACCCGACCATCGTCGGTGGAGTGGAGGGAGGGAGAATCCTGATTCTTGAGGTATGTATAACTTTTGAATGTTTGATCGGATCTTAATGAAACTTGATATTTGGAAAGATCTCATGTCTGAAATGTCCTATTTGAATTCCGACGAATGTTGGGGGTGGGGGTGGAGGGGAGAACCGGAAATCTTGTGACTTGCTTAGAGTGGAACTATAATACCAACCGACCCATCACACTGACAAGGCGAGTCTTAATTCACATCCCAGTACCGGAGCTTGAATACATGCTAACAAGCTTGCAAGTGCCATATGAGCTTATAGCTCTTGTTTTTTGTGATTTGTCTGGGTAAGTCTACCTCCACTCGGTCGCGCGCCGTGCGAAAGCCTTTTAGACGCCAAGAAAGAACGGAAATCCCAAGAATAAGATGTAGACTGCCGATCAGGCTTTACTTCATAGGATCAGGAGACGTGCGGAATCGAGATTTTGCGGCTTTCCAAATGGAATTTTCCTGAATTACTTTTACTAAAGATGAACCTGAACCTGAAAGAAGAGACTTATGGTCCATTTACACACTGCGTAAAATCCGAGCGTATTTTGAAATCCGAGCGTATTTTGAAATCCGAGCGTATTTTACGCACGTTTTGAGCTTGAAAAGATTTCTAGCAATACGAAGTTTTTGAATACAAAACGGACCGGACCGATTTCTCTATTTACGTCCGTATTGCTAGAAATCTTTTCAAGCTCAAAACGTGCGTAAAATACGCTCGGATTTTACGCAGTGTGTAAACCCACCATTAACCGTGCACTTTGTAATGAAGCTTTAACCGAAAAGAGCTGAGAAAGGACAATCTAGTTATCCGTCACTCGTTCACTTAATTAGGCTTGAAGACTCGATGAAAATGCTTTACTTTGTTGATCCTCTATCCACGAATAGTCGATTTTCAAATAGTGGAATTTCCTTGTGATTTGTTGTACCTCTATGCGCTTGTACTTTTGTTGTATGCCCTACGAGAAACATTTATGATTTTTTTTTGTTCTTGCACTAAGCAATCTTCACCAGTCTCCCACTGCCCACTGAAAAGCCGTGTTTGTGTTGCGATTGAAATTTCCCGTCATAGTAGAATTTGCGTTGTGGGGCGGCCGCAGATTTTCTGAACGTTATAACCAGAGCAGATAGTGGAAAACAAAAAAAAATCCCTTAGCAGAATTCAGTGTATTCACTTGAATGACACAAACATAAGTTGGGTTTTTCAGTTAAACTTTAAGAACACGTAATATGACCATTTCCCATGGCTAGAATACGACTCGTATCCAAGAATATTACGATTATCAGTGAGCTGTTTCCGTTCAAGGTGTTATTTTGAAAAACAGAAGAAAGGAAAACCTGAAATACGAGTAATGATAGGTAACACTTTTACACTAACAGAGGAATCTAAACATATAACTTTAGGCGGGTTGGCGGATACTTGGGAAAATGGTTGTGATCTCGCGGCGATACTGTTTTTTTTTGGCCGGTTCGGACTTGTTTGCTCAGGTCGCGGATTCTGAAATAATGAGGTGTGTCAGATTGTGAGTCATTGTACATGTTTTATGGCACTTGCCTTCCGGCCAAATGCCATATACCGATCACTTTTCCGTCGGTCGGTCAGTCCGGTGATTGCGATTTAGGGTACTTCCAGATGTGCTAGGACGATGGACCTTGGCAGGCATATCAGGGACACGACCAAACTAACTTGGAAATAGTCACTTCCCCGATCCGCAATCATGGGGGGAGTGGAATGAGGAGGAATCCGGAATCTTGATGATTTTGGAACGGGTGATCGTATCTTAATGAAACTTGTTATTTGGAAAGATCTTGTGTCGCGGATGGAGGGACTGGGTATCCGGAATCTTAAGAAATGTATAACTTTGGAAAGGCTGACTGGATCTTAATGAAACTTGATATTTGGAAAGATCTCGTGTCGCAGATTTCAAGTCTGGACCGGATCCGATGAATGTGGGGGGGGGTTGGAGGGGGGAAATGGAAATCTTTGAATACGCTTAGAGCGGAGCCGTCGGGAAGAAAGTTGGTGGGAAGAACAGGCACAAGCCCTAGATTCATCAGTGAAAGACCGGATCGGATTCGGGCACTGTGGGGGGGGGGCTTAGGGCGGGATCCGGAATCCCGGTTATTCCGAGATAAAGTACTTCCAGATGTGCTATGACGATGAAACTTGGCTTGAACAATAGACACTGGACAAGATTGACTTAGAAAGAGTCAGTTCCCCGATCCAACCATCGTGGGGGGAGAGGAGGGAGGGGGAATACAGAATCTTGAGATATGGGTATCTTTCGATCGAGTGATTGGATCTTAATTATACTTGATATTTGGAAAGATATCGTGTCTCAAATAGCCCATTTCAGCTCCGGACCGGATCCGATGAATGTAGATCTTGTGACACGCTTAGAGTAGAGCGACCGGGTTGAAACTTGGTGGGAAGAACAAGCACAAGCCTTAGATACATTAAGGAAAGAAGCGGACTCGGTTCGGGCACTGTGAGGGGAGTCGGAGGGAGGTCAGGAATTCTGGTGATCGTGAGTCAAGGTACTTCCAGATGTGCTAGGACGATGAAAGTTGGCTTGAACATTAGAGACTTGACAAGATTGGCTTAGAAACTGCGACTTTCCAGATCCGACCGTCCCTTAAAGTACTCACCGTAACCGCAAAGTAAGAAAAAATATTGGTTAAGTTAAATTTACATTTTCATGATCACCAGGAGCCCATGGTTGCTTTCAAATTAATTTTTAGCTCCCTTAAGGTGCGCATCTTAACCGCAAATTTAAAAAAAGAAAACTTTTCACCAGGCGATACATTTCATATCTCCTGGGGCCGATAATCTTTATACCACAAGGGTTTTTGCTTAAAAATGAACTTCTATAGCACCCTTAAAGTGCGAATCTTAACAGAAAGGTCAAAACAGTATTTTTTTTTTTACCAAAAGATATATATTCACGATCCATATATTCCCGATCACGACCAAGGGGCCCATGATCATTTTTGCCTCAAGGGTTTTGCTTATAATTGAACTCCTTAAAGTACAAACAATACTTTTGAGCAAAATGTATATTTTCATGAATTCGGTGGGCCTCTGATAATTTTTGCTTCAAGTATTTTGATCAGAGATGAATTTTTAGCGCCCCTAAAGTGCGCATCGATCAATCAATCAATTTATTTAATTCGTGATACTATAAATCACATATTCACAATTACGCTAACACAGGACTATTCTTGACTAAATATATATTGGGTATAGACTAAATATCACAGCTAAGAGTAAAAACAAAATACTTTTTACCAAACGATACATTCTCGTGATTTATCGTATTATTGTAGTATCTTATTATTGTAGAGGCCATGTGCCTTATTTGTAAAGGCCATGTGCCTTATTTTGTAGAGGCCATGTGCCTTATTTTTGCATTATATTATTATTATTATTATATTGTATTTATCTTATATCCTTATCTCAAGAGTTTTGCAATGATAACAACAAACCCACATGTTGGCAAAATCCTACTTTCATCCTCTGGCCCAGCCTTGCAAGTGTAATATAAGCTTCTAGCTCTTGTTCTAACAATACAACAGTTGCTCATCGTCGTTCATTTGTTCAAACTGAGTTTTTAAAAAGTGTCTAGAGGTTCAGGTTTACCGTAAACAGTCAATCTTGAATCGCGGAGAGCAGGCTCGATTGCCAGAATGTAACAATCAATCAATCAATCAATTTTAATTCGAATAGCTAAAAGCTAGAAAAGGAATACAAATTTACAAAATACACAGACACACAAGAAACAAATTAACTAATACGCTTACAAGAAATTACCAGAAATAAATGATGGAATGAAACTACGTAAAAATTGGGTAGAAGAATTAGCGGGATATGGGGAAAACTTATTGCCAGTATTCCTCTCGGACCGACGCACGGAAGACGGGAGTGGAGGGGGGAATAGATGGGTCATCTGGGGACAACATGTTATCTTAGCTCCAAAATTGTTTGAAAGAGTATTTATACGTACAGATAGAAATAAACACAGATAGACAACACAACTTGAAGAAGATTCATAACGTTATAGTAGCTGCGTTTTTGCGGTAACCATGTGTGTGTTACTCTGACGAATTGTTGTTTTCGCAGTTACCGGGTATTGGTTACCCCGACGAATTGTCATTTTCTCAGTCACCCAGGCCACCCAGCAACATCTTAGTAACCCTGGTATCTGGTACCGAGTATCCCTGCTGAGGCCTGAGACCGGGGTTACCGGAATTCAGTAATCTAGTAACCGGGTGTCTGAAAAAAATGACAAGAATGCGCTCAGTTACCGGGTAAGAGTAACTCTAAGTTATTGCAAAAACGCAACTAATAAAACACCACCGCCCGTTACCATGAAACGTACCTTGCAAGTGACCTCCCAATCGAGAGAGCACTTTGGTTTCGACGATACGTCTTCTTTTTATAGTAATTGTTTCGCTAACTATTTTTCTTACTTTTTAGCTCTCAACCTACCAAAAGTAGAAGAGGAAGCCGAGCCAGAACCCCCTGAGCCATTCGAATACCGTGATGAGTAAATTAGCAAGGATATTACCGAAATATATCGTTTAGATCTACCTGTCCTGAGTGTTTTGTAATAAATAATTATGGTACTAGAATCTGTGGAGATATTTTTTGAACCAGCAGGTAACCCTTTTTTATGGGAATTCTGTGCCACTCACCACCAAGGTTCTGTGCTTCTTGACTCAAAGTCACCTCCCCGCCAATACCGATTCCTGACCCTAGCTTACCCTATATTGTGCTACACCTCCAGCGGCGCTTCGGGCACCCAAGAAGTGTCGCTACACTGTCAGAAGTATTCATAACAGACAACACAAGCATGTGTAACAGATAACACGCACTTGGGGTGTAATCTCTTGTCGCCCCAAAGCTTATACATGAAAATTTATGCAGAACAAGTATTGTCAGGAAGAGCCGAAAAAACGCCAAAAAGCATCTGCTGAATTTTCCGATATCATGACCAGGGGCGTCGCAAGTGCCTTTTCGTTGGGGGGAGGGGGTGCAGAGCCAGAATTTTACCGAATCTCTCAAAAATTTTGCAAGAGTCTTAGAAACTGAGAATTCGAGCTTTAAATTATAGAACAGAAAGGATTACAGAGGAAGAGTAACATTAAAGGAGCATGAAAGACGATAAGCCAATTAATAGGCGGCGCTTTGGCGAAGCCCACTTGGGGAATATATTGCTGAGCACGATTTCAGTAGGAGCTTCTGTCTATCATACCCAAGAGAAAATTAACTCGAGCGCCGGTGGCAAAATTTTCGAATCCAATTTTCTTTTTTCCTGTATAGCCTAGGCTAAAATTTAACTGCTTCTGTTCCAAATTCTATTATTTAACGATACTCTTAACAAGTTCCAGAAACCGGATGGAGTGACGTTCCGGCAGCAGAAGCTATTGTAGTCTAGTCAATACCACCCATGATCAAATAATGTCAGCGCCGCAGACGAGATTGTTATGGCACTTGCAGCCTCCAGCTACAAGTGTCATATACCGATCGCAATTCGGTCTATCGGTCCGTTTTTTTGCCACACTTTTTCGAGTGAGCATACTTCCAGATGTGCTAGGACGATGAAACTTGGCAGGCGTCTCGGGAATCGGGCCAAACTAATCTGGAAAACTGAGGACAGTTACTCACACATTTTCGGGCAGGGACGATGAAACTTGACAGGCGTACCCGGGACCCGACCAAACTAACTTGGAAATAATCAGTTTCCCGATCCAACCATCTGAGGGGGGGGGGGGAGCGGGGCAATCCGGAAAAATGACTAGTGTGTAACTTTCGAACGGGTGGTCAAATTGGAATGAAACTTAACAACTGAATAGATGATATATCTCTGATGTCCCATTTGGGAGAGGGAGGACCGGAATACTGAGTCATGCGTAACTTTGGAGCGGGTTATCGGATTCGAGTGAAGGACATGGTTTTGGTGATATTTATCATGTCCGGACTGGATCTGACAAACCCCATTCCCGTTTCAAGCCGAAATTTCCATATAGATCGATTTCAGAAGTTTTTCGTACGCGAGCGGTGAATTTCAGTCAGATTATCACGCTGTTGTACGGAAAATTTTCGTTTCGCGAGAAATGGTAATTTTTCTGTTTTGTTTCATACATATTTACCCTGGAACACAGAAATTTTCAGTTTAACAAGAAACGGCAATTTGGGGTTCCGAAAATGTACGCTACTGTACAGGATTATTCCGTTTACGGAAAATTTTTGAGTAGGGAAAATTCCTGTTTCGCAAGAAACAGAAGTTTTCCGTCGAGCTCCAGAAAATGTACGTTCAGCAACAGGAAACTTCGGCACGTGAACAATTTATATTCATTTTTATGCTGGGATACGGAATTTTTCTTTTTAGCAAGAAACGGGAAGTTTTCGATTGAGCTCCGGAAAATTTACGACAGTACCTGAACATTTTATATCTGTTTGTATGCTGGGATATGGAATTTTTCTTTTTAGCAAGAAACGGGGAGTTTTCCGTTAAGCTTCAGAATTTACGTCCAGCAACAGGAAACTTCAGCACCTGAACAATTTGTATTTACTTTTATGCTGGGATACGGATTTTGTTGTTGTTAGCACGAAGCGTGAAGATTTTCGTTGAGCTTTAGACAAATTACTTTACAGGATTGTTCCGTTCGGAAAGATAAATAAGACTACCGCACATACTTAGCACATGAATAAATATTCCTTGGCCCCAAGCTGACTTTGAAACATAAAATAATGTATACAACGGATACGTCAGGTACGATGCTTCATCAGTGATATTTCGGCCCTTCTTGGCAAGGGTCCTCGTCAGGCTGTCCATCTTCAGGGTGAACTTCGGGGAAGGAAACAGACCTGCAATCATCGCTGCCAAAGCATCGTAGCTGACATATCCGTTTTCTGTATTATTTTAATATATGCTGAGCTTTTTGAGCTTGGGCTCAAGGAATATTTTGCGCTTTAAGTAAGTTAGAAAGTCATTGGAAAACAAAATCCTTGCGGCAGAAATGATCATGGGCCCTTGGGAATCACAAAAATGGATCTTTTGGTCAAAGTATTTTTTTCACTTCGGAGTTAAGATATATATGCACTTCAGGGGGGCTAAAAACTCATTTGCAAGCATAGGACTTGAGGTAAAATGATTATGGGCCCTTGGGGATTATGAAAGTTTACCGTTAGATGAGAGACATGTCCTCTTGTTAGTTATCAAGTTTTCTTCGGCTCCAACCAACCGTTCAAAGGTTGTGCTTGGTAATCCGGATTCCAATTAACGGTACGACATCCGCGACCCGACCTTTTTTCAACTGTCAAGTTTCATTTGTGTCCGATGCTCCGTTCGAAAGTTATTCTCTCCTCCCCCCCCCCCCTCATGGTCCGGTAGGCGCCTGCCAAGTTTCATCGTCCTAGCATATCTGGAAGTACCTTAACCCGTGATAAACCGGAATTCCGGGACCCACCCGCCAGCTCCCTCCACAGTGCCCGGATCCGATCCGGTTATGTCAACGACGTATCCAGGACCTGGGCTTGTTCTTCCCGATCCTGAACCCTCCACTATAAGAGTGTCACGATATCCCCCCCCCTCCAACTCCCCCCACAGTTGTCGGATTCGTTCCGGACCTACAACGGTGCATTTCAGCAATGTCTTCTTTCCACTCATCAAGTTTCATTCAGATCCGATTACCCGTTCGAAAGTTAGGCATGCCTCAATATTCCGGATTCCCGCTCTCTCTACTCCCCCAACGATTGTCGAATCGGGGAAGTGACTATTTTCAACTCAGTTTGGTCGGGTCCCTGATATGCCTGCCAAGTTTCATTGTCGTAGCACATCTGGAAGTACCCTAACTCGCGATCATCGGACCGACAGATAGACAGACAGACCGACCGACGAAAAAGTGATCGCTATATGGCACTTTGCCGGAAGTCAAGTGCCATAAAAACCGTGACAAAACCAAAGTGTTGCCTGGCAACACAAAAAGATTTCGCTTCTACCTCAGTGCCGTAATTGAATAACACGGAACTTATAAGAAACACTGTTTCCAACCGTTCTCACGTAGAAACAACTGGGTTTTTTTTAAGTTGAAAATGCCCAGAAAGTTCGAAAGCGTTAGTAGCAATCTTCAGTTGTACTTTTTGCCCAGTCGGAAGAACTGCTCATTCAGACTACTTCCTAAATTTGTAGAAGCCACAGAATCGTTTGGAAAACCTCACTGCAATCCTTCCTTTTGCTATCTTCGATTTTCTGTTCAAAGAAAGTTAAAAAAAAATATGAATCGATATCAGGATTTAAAAACTCGTGAACAATGCCAAAGCTTCAACTTGAAAATGTTAGTGAGTGCTGGCATTTATAGGTATTCTAAAGAAAGTACTTAATTTTCGGTATATACTGCAATGAAAGAATTTACAAATATCGAAGAACATGGTAGAATCTCAGTATTACATCTTCAAATGAATGAGATCCAAGCTCTGGTTCTAAGTACCTGGTTTCTGAATTGTGGAATTAAGTAAGGATGGCGAGGAAGTTTTATCTCTTCCTCACCACCAGGGTTGTCACATGTCGCACGATAGTGTGAATTGTCACTATTTTGTTTTTGTCACTCTTGTCCTATGCATGACATAAAAATCACTCTGTTTCAGAAAATGACCAAATTTAAATTGTCATTTTTGCAGCAGGCATTCCGACCAGAACTGACTATTTCAAGTTTCATCGAATAAAATTAAGATGTGTCATTTTTACAGAGGTGATTCCGACCAAAAGTAAACATTTCATGAAAATATTTCACTCTCCTTTTGAGCCAAAAGTCACTCTCTAAATATTTTTGATGTTGCAACACTGCTCACCACCCGGCCCTTGCGCTGGAGCGGAAAGGTTTCAAATAATTTTCCGTTCAGGAACGGAACAAGTATTGTAACGGCTTTTGCCGACATTTTTCTGTTCCTGAAATGAACTTTTCCGTCCGTGTATACAGTAAATTTTACACCACCGGGAAAGGAAAATCCTGTTCTGCTAACGACCTTTTATGCATGGGTACAAGAACTTCCCGCCCCTGAACAGCAGTACGAGAATTTTCCGTCCCTGTACAGTAAAATTTCCGTTTCTGTGCGAGAAAATTCAGTTCCTCAGCAGAATACTGCTGCAGCGGGACAGGAATATTTTGCTAAGCAGCAGAAACTTTCCATTTATACTATTTTTTCAAAAATTCTGAAAACGGGATATTCTGTTCGTGAACACAAAGTGCATTACGGAAATTTTCTGTCACTGACCAAAGTTGAATTGGCTCGCATTTTCAGTAACTTTCCTTATACGGACGGAAGAAGTACTGTAAAGCCTGTTGCCGACATTTTTATGTTCCTGAACGGTTTTTCCCTTCAAACAATCCAGTAAAATCTGTTCTTATGTCACACAACATTGTTTCAAGAAGAATAGAAGACATTGCAAGTGATATTGTCATTCAGGTTGCGAATTAAGCTAACGAAAAAGTTTGCTGTGCAGCTTGGTGAAAGCACGGAGAACATCGAAACCAAACACAGACACAGGCTGACTGTAAAAAATATGCGGCTAACGGCGCCGAGCCGAGATGTGACAAAGTTTTTGCTACAAGACAGCCTCTAGTGATTGCATCATTGACTTTGTATATATTTTTACACGCGTATGCCTTATCATTTTTGATAATAACTATCGTCTTTTTCACGTTCTGAAAAAGGGGGTACGTAATCTTTTCAAACCTTGATTAGGGGTACGCGGTACGGAAAAGGTTGGGAACCGCCGCTGTTCACGACTTGTAATTCACTTTTACTTTATGTAGTTAATGAATGACGGCTAAATAAGGGGACGTTTTCGCGCCGATGGCTCTGGTCCCGCTGACCTCCTTTCGAGCTCGACGGTCATTTTGGCATATGCCGTCGATCTTTTTGTCATTTTCGCGTTTACAGATGAACAGGAGAACGGACTATCCAGCTCGATAGGACGCCTCCCGTTCAACACCGCTCCGAGGGCAGCGTTGAACTGAACGTGGATAGAAAAAAGTTCTGCAATTATTGATGAAGGAAAAAACGCTGACCTTCCACTCATCTTATAATGGAAATTATTTCCGTAGGGCGGGTAGGTAAGCCGAACAATTTTGTGTATACCTTTTTAGTGTGTCTGTGAATTTTTTTCTATCACCCTACTGTATAAAATGTAGCGTTTAACTGACAAGAAATTCCGTCGAGTAGAAGGAATACTCTTGAAAACCAACTGTTCGCGCCGAGGAAGAATCGCCGTGTGCTTTAGCGAAGAGCGGGAAGCGTCGTCACAGCTGTCCCCAACGATCCCCGTTGATCGGTTATATAGGATTTGAGTCATTATTCGGGGGACGCTTCTCGTTCCTCCCGGTTCACTGGTGTGTTGTGGAATTTGTCATATAGATGTATGCTGGTCGACTTGAAAAGATTCCGATCGTGAAGAGGACTAGAAAAAAACTAGCCGGACGAGAATTTCTTTCAAGATGAAAAGAACTAACTGTATTGACTGATTTTTGACTTCGCAAAACAGATATGTCAGCTACATTTTATTAGAGCTATATTTCGGCCGTTCTTGGCAAGAAAGGACCCTTGCAAGAAGGGCACCGTCAAACATGATTCGCGGTCAGCTTCGGCTGAAGAAACATCTGCATTGACTGATTGGCTTGACAGGCAGAGAATCTACTCGCAGTCGTATGTTTCGAGCTTTCCAGAATTACAAACAAGACGTGAATTTCACTCACAAATTACATTTTGTTTGTCGTATGAAGTGATGACGTAATCAGTAGTCTCAGAGGCCTAGCTATCCCTCAGCGATGAAAAAAAAAAATCTATAGCGGGGGACGTTTTGCCATGGGGACGTTTCGCCAGGGGACGTTTTGATCGGGGACTTTTTGTCGTGGGGACGTTTTGTCATGGAGACGTTTTATCACGGGGACATTTCATCGGGGACGTTTCGCCAGGGGACGTTTCAAATGGGGACGTTTTGTCGACAACCCAGAATAACGTTGAGTCATTATTCGGGGGACGCTTCAAAAGTTTAAATTCCAATAATAATTTTTGCCTGAAGTGATGACGTAATCAGTAGTCTCAGAGGCCTAGCTATCCCTCAGCGATGAAAAAAAAAAATCTATAGCGGGGGACGTTTTGCCATGGGGACGTTTCGCCAGGGGACGTTTTGATCGGGGACTTTTTGTCGTGGGGACGTTTTGTCATGGAGACGTTTTATCACGGGGACATTTCATCGGGGACGTTTCGCCAGGGGACGTTTCAAATGGGGACGTTTTGTCGACAACCCAGAATAACGTCAACCGCAAATTTCGCCTGAAAAGACCCGTTTGTCATACTTTACAAAGGCATTTTCTAGTCTTAAATTAGAGACAATCGTAAGTCTTGGCCTTGCCAGATAAATGAGACAAAGCAGTTAGCTAATCGTGAACCTCGCCTTCAAATGACCTTTCTGGTCGTATTGTTCCGTAGAGATTTAAGTAGCACGTTTTAAGCTTGTCAGATTCACAGTCTTGTGTTCTCAGTTTGTCAGAATCACACTCGTGTGGAACTTACCAGAATGACATCAACCGCGATTTTCCCTGAAAATGACCCGTTTCTTGTCACATTTTACGAAGAAATTTTCTAGCCGTATATTAGAGACAGTCGTAAGTTTTAAGCTTGCCATATGAGGCAGTTAGGTGAATTTCGACAGCAACTTGCCTATTCCTGGTCGTATAGTTGTAGATTTTCTGTGAGTCATTATATGACGAAATATCGTGTGTTTTGAGCTTCTTAGAATGACAAATCCTGATTTTCACTCTGTCACGCTGAAAACAGGGTGATTTTCAAAAGTTTCTCATGCGGCGCGACATTTGAACATTATCACATCTGGTTTTGCGCAAAAATGTCCTTAACTTAAAAAGAAACAGGTTTATTTTTGTTTGAAACTGCTTGCAGAGTAAGGGTTGCACATAAACAGGCTTTGTAAGCACTGTAAGACGGGCCTGATGATTGCACAATTTTTTTTTTGTCGTACAATTTCAAAGTGGAAGCACTACCGCGTACCAACTTCCGTGAAAATATCCCACTCCGTTTGCTAGTTGTCGGGGCATGGACAGATTTGTGATATCGTGATAAATGTTCAGCAAAACTTTACCTGCGCCGTCTTTCATAGTAGCCTACTCGCTATCTGGTTGAATGGTCCATAATGTAGGTGAGGTGTTGGGCCTAAGATCTCGGACAATTTAAAAACTTGAAATGCCAGAAAAAGGTCGGATCGGATTACAAAAAAATAGCCTGCGGCGCTGAGTTTAAATTTGTCTTGGATACATACGGTAAAAGCTGCTGCTTGGAATCTGAGCCACGTTAGAATAGGATACTTATACTTAGATAGGAACCTTATTTTATTAATAAACACAATTTAACTCTTCTGTATTTACATCAACTGCACTAATGGAAAAACCTACGTTTTTGCTGGCGTGCAGTGTAGGCTAAATGTTAACCATTTTCTAAACACACCAATAAACAACATAATAAATAACTAATACAAAAAGAAAAACAAAGAAAAGAGCAGACCCCTCCCCCCCAAAAAACAGAGAAAACTCCTTCACATTATCATCTCCAAAATAAACATATACCTCCCAACAACCCTTCTCCCTCCCTACCACCCCGACCACCAATTCCTCCCTACCACCCCCAACCAACCGTTCCTCCCAACCAGCCAGACCACCCTACCTACCTACCACCCTCTACCCCCTAGCAAGAGTTAGTGTGGGAAGTAGTCGAAGATTGCCGAATAAAGGCCGATTTAACAAATTTTGCCAGCGGCTCTTTCGTAGTCCTACCCTATTTCTATTTAGTTGAAGTGTGCATCGTTTATGTGCAGTTTTAAGATTGAGAGTTGTGGTCTAAGCTACATTAAAAGATAGAAGACGTAAAGGAGTAGTTGAATTTGCTCGGATTGAAGAAATTCAGCCTGCGGCGTTCATTTTAGTTTGTCTTGACTAGGCATGTCAGAAGGTGGTACCGAGGCTTGTCTTCTTTCCAGGAAAATTAGATATGAACGGCATCGTCTATTTCCTGTTACTTATTTGTTTATTATTTATTACTACAATGCCATTTTCCGTAACGTTTTAGAACTTATAACGTTAATATTTCTTGAGCCTGCTGGTGCTGTTTTTAGCCAGTCGTTTATTTTGAAGTCCCCCCCCCCATGCCCAAGTCTTTCGAACCGCCCCTGTTAGGCAGGGCTTAGGCCATTCAGTTTATTCCGCCCTGATGCCACTACCTGAGGGTTGCCTCTGAGTTTCCTTAAGAAAAAATTCTATTCTTTCCGTGTCCATCCAGCTGAATGGGCATTTTCGCTTGGATGAAACCCATCTACCTCAGCCGTTCAACGCCTGATCGATTTTCTCTTTTTCGCCCGTTCTGCTCTACAGCCATCGATGCGAAAACGTCCCCTAAGTATCGAAGTTTTGTCAGTTTTGAGATTTTCGTCTTTTGCCCCCGAAGAAGTTCTTAGTCTAGTGAGTATGGACAAAGGGTTGACAGGGTTGCCGCATGTTGCACGATAGTGCGATTTGTCGCTGTCTTTTGTTTTCATTCTAAAATCACTCTATTTCCAATTTAATTTTTTAGCAGCCCCAATATTGGCCAGTCGGTAAAAAATAACCGAGTCGGCACACAAGCGCTGCGGTTTTTCGTTAAAACAGTGGATTTTTTCATGGAAACAGTCGATTTTCATCAAAATAGTAGATTTTTTCTGATAATCAGTCATTTTCTCCTGAAAATCAGTCGGTTTTTCGTCTAAATCGTCGTTTTTTTCTTGAAATCAGCTTTTTCTTGAAATGACCAGCCAGTCGGTTAATACCTTGCCCCCCTCCCAAACATTTTGGCTAGTAACGCCGTTATAGTCCGTCTACGATCCTGAAATGTACTTTGGATCGAAGAATCCTCACACCAAGTTTGAAAAGTATCTCAACCCTTTCAAGCGTCAGTTTGCGAGAGACGGACGACGTACAAAGCTTACGAAGTTATAGGTATCCCACCTAACGTTTTTGGAAAACCATTCCCGGGCCTTTGCTGGCAACATTGTCACGAGCAAAAAATCATTCGATGTGTTAAGTATTTTTAACAGAGATCGAAGGTGAACGCGCATGCCAATGCTTGGGCCTCCTCTGATTAGGTATCTCTCTTAATTAAAAACACGGGTCAACTTCTTAATTGTAGGTTTGAGTTTCGCCACGCCGTGAACGCCAAACGAGCAAGTTTCTGGTGCGCGTCTTTTTAAGGGGCATCTACCCCAGACTCCTGGCATTAACCTTTAAGGTTGAATTTCAGCTTACAGAAACTGAATGTTTACTACTCAGTCAGTAGTTGGTCAGTAGTACTTCAGACGCATGAGTATCTGTGACGCAATACTGAAATCGACGATCTGGATATAAAGACAAGGACAAGGAATTTTAGGTGAGAATTTATTTTGATTTTTTTTGTTTTTCATTGCTGTTTCTTCTCTCATCCAGAATTTGCAACGTGTTCAAATGGAAACTCAGTGAATTTATTGTGCTCGTCCATTGAGTGCGGTGGTTAAAAGTTACTAAATGAGCGAACTGACTACCTTAAGTTGAATATATGAAAGTCAAGTACACATCACATACCATTAGATCTGGATACCCGATGAAAAATTCATCTCAAAGTAGTACTATGAAGCAGTACGAAAACGTAGCATGCAGTACTATACGATGCTACTATATGCTACTATTAGCAAGACCGGATGCTACTATTGTCAAGACAGGATGCTACTGAATACTACTACATAAGATTGGACAAGTCTGAGGCACATTAAATGATAGTATTCTTTGCTATTACATACATGCAACGTTTTCGTACTACTACCATACTACTACGCAGGCTACAAATTTTTCATCGGGTACAAGTGCTCTTAGTTATGATGGGAATAAGATAACTAAGGCGTCTTTGCGTTCGGTACCTGCTTTCAAACTTGCGAAAATCACTCGCAAATTCGGGCCACGGTGTTAAGGTTGTAGGTGTGGACGCATATAGACATTTCAGTTACGTATGTTGGTACAACTAGTCTCTTGTCAATGAAGGTCTTTATCGAGGTATTGCATTACGTCCTCTAATCTAATACTATTTCACCCGTCTTAGCAGATTCGAGCAAATTTCATATAAAAAAAAAAAAATCTAAATATCTGTTGCTTAATAGGGGTTAAGCTAGCTTAAAATTACCAGTGAAACAAAACCATGGGTTTCGATGGGATCCTAAAAATTCAATATTTGATCCAGACAATTGGGTCTTGTCTTCGCCGGATCCAGTCTTCGCCAGACTCCTTGAACATCTTTAGTATTAAAACTAAGCAAATCAAACCCATGTTCACAGATCATCAACTTCCTGCCTTACTTCTGCCAATTTCCCGGTTTCGGCCGAATTCATGAACTACCTGTCTGGCAAAAAATGAAAGCTAAAAAAGGAAGTCAGCGTATCTTCTTTCCCTATATCAAACATCTGATCAAATTCAAATTAAAATTTAACGTATAACAAATTATCCGGTTTCAGCCGGATTCCGGGCGAACTATATGTCCTGGTAAAAAATGATTGTCATACACGGACTCAGCATCTCTTCTAACCCCGAAATCGGATATCTAATCAACTACAAATACTTATAAAAATTGTCTCGGTTTTGACCGGATTCTGAGCGAACTACTCGCCCGGCGAGAAAATGGTTTTCACCATCGTGTTCAGCATGTCTTCTTACCCCTTAACCGAGCATCTAATCAACTTCAAATAAAACTTTTACTTTTTACAGACTTTCCGGTTTTTGCCGGATTCCGGGCTAACTACTTGTCCGGCGAAAAAGTGGTTTTCACCATCGTGTTCAGCATGTTGTCTTACCCCATAATCAAGTGTCTAATTAGCTGTTTAAAAATATTTTGCTTGCCCCTTAATTTAAACCCCCTCACCCACCTCTTGACCCACCGAATCCCACACCAAGTTTCATCAAAATATCTCATTCCCTTCGAAAGTTATCGTGCCCACAGACGGACGGACGGACAGACGGACGGACGGACAACTATTCGGATGTCATAGTCATAGTTCTCCACTTAGGTTTTGGGATCCCAAGAATAGGCTGTGTGTTTTACGTTTCTCCGAGCCTACGCAGGGACGGATAGAATTATAATACCATGGCTGTACTATCGCACTGACGTTTGGTGCTCTGATTTTATTTTCAGTAACTATGAATCAATAATTTAAAAACAGATGGAGCACAACAAAAGACAAGGCAAAAAAAGAAGAAACGGAAAACTATTAATTCCTCTGACAACAACAATAAAGAACGATCACAACAACCAACAGCAAATACCAACTACTGTTGCAGAATCTTAGCCCAGGGGTGGGACTCAACTGACAAATTATGACGAGCCGGATCCTTCCGGATCCGTAACGCCGTACCGACGCGAAACATATCTGTTACTTGTCCATGGTGGCAAACGCAACAGAAACTTTGCATATGTGTAGTAGACTAAGCGCAATTTCAGTCCATCTCATACAACTATGAGTTTTAAGCGATATATCTAGATTCCCGAGGTATGTAAGTAAGTAAGTAATTTATTTATGACCCGCCATTTTGAAAAGGCTGAGTAAATGAAGAAAATAGAGAAAATAAACAAAATACAGAAAAAACACTTAATTTTCAATCTTCGGTCAAGAAGCAGTGGGAAGTGACATAACCGCCCTGAAGAAAGTAGTCTGTTCCTGAGAATTCGACCCACTAGTAAACTTTAGACAGGGTCTACGCGAAATCTTGGCCAAATCCATCGAAATCTTAAGCAAACTTGAATAAGCGCAAGAAGAAAGAATAAAAGCATACAAAGGCTGAAAAACAACTAGAAAATGGCAGACTATACACAATTACTGATCACTCCCGGAGACTGGACAAAACGGCGCCACTTTCGGAAAGAAACAAAAAGGTCGTGCCAAAATGAGTGCCCTTGTCCTTGCCACTGCTCGTCGGCTAGCTGAATCGGTAGCCAAGATTTTTATATCAAGATGATTATATTAGTGAGTTGACATATTTCTAGAAGTTAAGCGGTATAATTTAGATGCTGGGTTCTGCTAATCTTGGAGTTGTTTCTGAAAAGGTATTTTCCCAGGAAGAAAGCACATGCTTATGGTGCGTTTGCACACTGCGGGAAATTCGAGAATAATCCCGCTTTTTTTACGAACGTTTTGGTTGTTAGAGAATCTTTCTGGCGTAAAATATAGAAGCTGTTTAGAAGGTATAGCACGAAGCTCTATAAGAGCCTTAATCAGATCTCTAACCCCACGATTTCATGTATTTCGACGATTCCTTTATGTCCTGAAGTCGACGGAAAGAGAGGCAGCTGCAAAAAATACCTAATAAGGGAGCAAAGTCCTAGGACTGAGTAAATTCAGGATTTTTCGTACCACTCTCAAGAGCTATGAGCTATGTTTGGGGTTTGTCGGATGTAACTCAGCTTTCAAAGGGCACTCTTCTTTAAACAAACTAGAAGTTTCGTTTTGCTTGATCCCCGAAGGTTTTGATCTCCAGAACTTTTGAAAAAATACAGAGAGTATAGACAGTAACGAATAAGAAATAATGGGCTACATGTCTCCGTTTCCTGACTGAGGCAAATGAAATCCGGATGATGAAACTACGGTTAAAACGGCCTTTTCTGAGTTAGGACCTACAAATAAGCTGTTTCTGCACATTCTTGGGAAGAATTTATAAGTCTCCTTTTTTCTTGGAGAGAGGGTATTTTTTTTTTATCCCGGAAGGGGTTTTCGTACGAAATCTTATTGATCTGTGGGTGCACTTACTTCTACGCTTTTCCGTACTTCCGCACCAGTAAAGTTGACTGCATTTCTCATTTCTTTGACCTTAAAACCTGTTAAGCCAGTGCTTGCGTCATGCTTAGAACCCACCGGTCGAGATCATCTTATTTACGTGGATAATGTCGGGTTTTGTGAAGGCTGACCTGCCCACCGTAATAGCGAATGTCGATGGGTTTAGAGATTTTGAAACCCGGCGCGGAAAATCGTGCTACCCTGTAGCCTACTTGTCAACTAGTACTTTGATCCGATTTTGATCCCCAAAATACACTATTTCTACTTGAACAAGACCAAAGGTTTTGATGGGATCCCAAAAATTCAATATCTGATCCAGACAACTGGGTCTTGTCTTAGCCAGATCCAGTCATCGCCAGACTCCTTGAACATTTTTACTATTATAATTCAGAAATAGATAAGGCCAAATAGCTAATCATCTGAGAAAACCAAGTTCAGATACGAATTCATCATATGTGTTTACCCCTATAAGTCATATCTGTTTTGCCGAAAACTTCCTGCCACTTCTACCAATTTTCCGGTTTCGGCCGAACTCCAGAACTTCTTGTCTGGCGAAAAAAGATTCCGGTCGAACTATATGTCCGGGTAAAATATGATTATCACACACGGATTCAGCATCTCTTCTTACCCCTAAATCGGTTATACAAATAAAACTTTAACTTCTAACAATTTTCCGGTTTTGGCCGGATTCCGGGCGAACCACATGTCCGAGTAGAAAATTATTTTCACATAATTGTTCAGCATGTCTTCTTGCCCTAAATCGGACATCTGATCAACTCCAAATAAAACTGTTGATTTTAACAAACTTTCCGGTTTGGGCCGGATTCCGGGCGAACTACTTGTCCGTCGAGAAAATGGTTTTCACCATCGTCTTCAGCATGTCTTCTTACCCCTAAATCAAACATCTAATCAACTTCAAATAAAACTTTTACTTTTGGCAAACTACTTGTCCGATGACAAAATGGTTTTCACCATCGTGTTTAGCATGTCTTCTTACCCCATAATCGACTATCACATTAGCTGTTTCAAAATATTTTTTTGCCCCTTAATTTGAACCCCCTCCCCACCCCTAAATGTAGGGCTACAAAGCCCATTTACGAGCTCGACTGGTCCGACGACCCAACGAATCCTCACACCAAGTTTCATCAAAATATCTCGTTCCCTTCGAGAGTTATCGTGCTTACAGACGGACGGACAGACGGACAACTTTTGCGATGTCATAGGTATCCCTCCACTTATGTTTTGGGATCCCAAAAAGAAGTTGGGATACCATCAACCTTTCCTTCGCACGGAAGTGCCATGAGACATCAGTGATCATTAAAAACACCCGTCGGCTCCTTTCGGAACATTTTGAAGGAATAATCGCACTTCCGAAGCTATACATAACATAACCCAAGTTAATCAAAATATCCTAGCGTTCCTTTTTAGCTCCGTTTACTTCTTCGACTTCCCCATGCCCTAAAGGTTGTTGTTACTGAGCAGCTCAAGATTGGATCATGATTCAGTTTCAGTTTCATTGGACTATATCTAAAAAAACAAAAAAAAATCACAATTAACATTCCTGCCAGGAAAGCACAAAAGGAGTGCTTGGCTATGCAGGGAAATAACCAATATTAGTTAAGCAACAAACAGAATCAAATAACTGAATACTCTAAAGAAAAGGAAGAAGACAAAACAGTTAACCAATGGTTTCAACTTCAAACGAAAGAGAGGGAAACAAGGAACGAGAAAGAAAGAAAACAAACAAAAAAAAGGAAACAGGGGAGGGGTCCAAAGGAGGATAACACTCAACAATTTTCCTGTAATGTCCTTTCCGCTGCTAGCTTAAAGGAAATAAGGTTTTTTGAAAGTGAATGTAAGACCAGTGATGATTAGGAAGGCCAGCTGGCCAACCGCTGTACGGTCATAGAATGCGGGAAAATGCATGGTAGTGAAAATGCCTGCCGTGAAAACCAAGTCGGTCGATTAGTTGAACTTTGGAAATCCTGAGTAGAGGCTATCCTAACACCATCAGCGCCGGCAGTTGGCACTAAAGTCGATGTACAAAGCATGCAGTGGCAAGAGATTTTTTTTCTTCAGGTTCAGGTTATTTAATTTCAAAAACACTTCATAACAATGTATGTCAATCCCTTGGGGTCGGCAGGGATACGAGCTCGTTAGCTCGGCCCGATAAAGGAGTTATCGGTTCCTCAGTCAACGCCGCTACTTGCACCGGGCCCGTTGGCTACCATTAATTGGCCCTGCATAAGCATTATGCCAACGGTTTTCTACTGCCTAGAGATGGCCGTTGGTAAGACCTCCACTTTGTGTCCCGCGTCCTATGTTATTCATTTATATTTTGCAACAAACTGGAGGCCTTAAGTCATCGATCGTTCGGGCCTTCACCTCGTCTCTTCGATTGTCGTTCGCCAGTTTCGTTGACCAGTCGACAAAATAGACGCCTAGAAAATCTAGAAAAGACACGAGGGTTCTGATGACTTGAATCGAAATGCCAACTGAAGCCACTGGCACCCACTTGCGCAGTCGAAGATAGTGCGATAGTTACTTCAGAAAAATTCTCGGAGAGACTCTAGACTAAGTCTGCATGTTTTGAAACTCTGTCTTATCGGATAAACTTTTCTTTCAGCATATTGCCACCATGTTCATACTCATCGGGATATTGCTACTTGCCTTCTCAAACGCACAGGAAGTAAGTCCTCACGACAGTCTATTCAGTGATGACTTCCAGATCGAGGCGAGTGCCGCGGAAGGCGTTGACGTCGGAGCTTTCTTCTCTCGCTTCGGTCTCGGTCGTGAACTCAGTGAAACCGAGCAGGATCCACTTGCGGAAATGCTCGAGCAGAATCTCAGTTCGGGCGGACCGCCCAATATCGCGCGCCTCTTGAGTTTTGCTCGTTCCGCCCCCTCATCACAGATAAAAAGTATCGTAAAGAACTTCCGGGAACGCGCGGAACGGAATCCGGACGACCGGATTGCGAAATTAGTTTTGAAGTACGGGCAGCCTGTTATTGATAACCCGGAAACCCTGAAAATGATGTCGGATGCAGTGATAGTGGCTAGCGATGAAGACGATGTTTCTGAAGGGGATGCCTTAGTGATGGTGGGTGAAACTATTGGATACAAAGGCTTGAAGATGCTAACAGCAAGTGGATTAGAGTATAATTCTTTCCTTGGAGTAAGGTACGCGGATCCGCCGACTGAGGAGTACAGGTTTCAGGTAAGTTAGATCTAGTTTATTCACTTGCAGTAGGTTCGTTCCTTACCCTAGGTTCACACAGACGTTCACACTGACGCGATATCGGCCATCGACGAGATTTTCGTCGTCAAAATCGGCAATTTCTGTTGCTTCGTCAGGCAATTTTCAATGCTCTTCAAATTCAACTTTAATCGGGCGACAGTACGATTTTATGCACACAACAGCAACATGGACGACCCTTTTGATGATTCACTTTTAGAAAAATTAATTATTGCTGTTCAATTTTACCCATTTTGTATGAAAAGGGAGAAAAGTGATTTTTTCAAATTTTTCGCGTTAAATTCTTTTGCCGACGAAAATTCAGTGTGAAAATCCAAGCGATACAAATCTTCTGTCGCAGCGATTGAAAAATCTCGTTCGTCGCCACGATTTGCTCTGTGTGAACCTAGGATTATTGTTTCTAAGCTGAGCGAGTGGAATAAACAGAATAAATACAAAGAATTTATGCTATACTAAAAAAAATGTTCTAGTCTATTCGCCTACGAGCTTACTAAAGTATGTATCTTCATGGGCCATAAGTTGTTTGTAAATAAGTTACCGATAACTTTGGTACTCACGTAAGAATGAATATAAGGTTTGAAGCCAAGCTGAACATTCATTACGAAAGAAATAGAAAACCGTGATTTTCGGGTTTTTTTCTTGATCAGCTAATTATCCCTCTAGGATGATGTGCGAGGGATAAATATAAATTCGGATAATATAAATTCGCAGTCACCAGTTTTGTGGAAGATTTTATCCAAAGTGTTCGGATAATGGATTTTTCGAGTGGGCCGTTTTCTGGGTGAAAGCTTCTGCGCTTTCCCAGACGGATGGTAAATTGTAAATATACACAGAGCTCAGAATTGTAAATAATCACAGATTTGTACATATACACTTTTAACACGAACATTTTATCTTTCGTTATTTTATTTTTATCTGCATCCGCACCGTTTTCTTCTGGATTTTAGTTACATCTCGTCTTATTGTTTGTTGGTTCCGTATCGTTCTCCTGTTGTGATTGTGGTGGATTTTATGATTTAGGTTTTGTGTTGTTTCTCGCTGAGGACGGTTTGCCGGAAGTGCAACCGAAATATCCGAATTTATATTTATCACTCGCACATCATCCTAGAGGGATAATTAGCTGATCAAGAAAAAAACCCGAAAATCACGGTTTTCTATTTCTTTCGTAAGAATGAATGAATTTATTGCACGAAAAACCCCAAAGTATCATGGCAAAAAAGAAACCAATCTCCGTGGGACAACCAACGCGGAGGAATTTAGCCAAATTATGAACCTCTTCCATACTGGAACTTCTATACTTTTCGACCAACGATTCCTTCCTAGTAATTCCCACCCCAAATATTTCAACCCTTCAATCACTCAGACCTTCGCATACACACATGAATAACAGGAACGACAAGTTTTGAGCCCTTGGTGTCACGCTTTGTTGCAAAGAAAAAACAAATTTCCACACGCAAACCGGTTAAGGTTCGGGTAGCGCAGGTGACGATCTTCTTATACTCTTCTCTGCAGTACGGTGCATCGTTGGGGGCAAATAATCCGCTTCCTGTGCTCTTCTCTAGGTTTCTCTAGGTATCCATTTTGAAGCTGGGTAGACTTTTGGCTTATTTTAAGGGAAACGCCACTAGCCCTCGCCCTAAACCAAACGGTCAGCACCGCCGATGCTTGAACCAGATATCCTTCGCTCGGGAGTTTGGCGCGCTAACCCGTTGGGACAGGACGGACAAAGGAAAGAAACATACGGACTTTTGTTGCGGCTTTAGAGATTAATTAACATATTAGATTTCTCGAGCATTTTATGCCCTACTATCCCACCTCCCTGATACGTTTACGGTATTGGAAGTTTCGGACCGACGAGGACAATCCATAGGAAGATGGAGTCTCCCATAATCCTGGATTTTGTTCTATAACGTATGCCAAACGTCGCATATAGCCGAAATTTTGAATAGCTTATGCATAATGCTGGACCCAAACCCCCTAAACAAGAATTTTGAACAGTTGTTTCCTGAACGGCACTCAAATAATCAATATTTCATGGACGAGGGTATTCGGGGTTCATATAGGATTTGAGTAATCGTTCCGGGGACCTTTCTCGTTCTTCCCGAGCTTCACTGGCGTATTTTGGACTAAGTCATCTAGAGTATTCCGGTCGACTTGAAAGAATTCCGTTAGTAAAGACGTCGAGAAAGAAGTCTCAACCCTCCACCTGGGGGTACCTTGGAAAACTGTAGTTTTTAGTGTTGTTTTTTATTATCCTTGAATTTTTAATGTTGTTTTTTATTGTCCTTCTTTCCAGAGCGGAAATGGGCATTTTCGAATAGGCGTGGGCATTTTCATGGGAATGGGCATTTTCGCGTGGATGGACCCCACCTTCCTCAGCCGTTCTACGCCAGATCGATTTTCTCAGTTTCGGGTGAACGGTATCATCCGTTCAGCTCTAAAGCCATCGACGCGTAAACGTTACTGTGCTATTCTAATACAGTCAAACACGTTATTTTCTACGAACAATTACTTGTTGTGTTCTGGATGTGGAAGGAAACCTAAAGGTAAACCCTGACAGATCTGACCCGACGGTCAACCCGACCAAAACAATACAGTGAGTATAGAATATCCGGTCAGGCTTTTATCACCTAACATTCTCGATGGCGCTTGGCAGAGCTTCACCCGTTAGACCCCACCTGAAAGAAAAGGATGGATCCGTCTGGAATACGCATGGTAGCCTAAAGGACGATTCTGGCGGTCTGGAAAGCTCCGCGAGCTTTTGCGCCGGTTGTTTTTGCGACTTCGGCTAAAACTCGCTTCCCTTTCCAAAGCTGTTCTCACGCTCCGCTAGTTTCCGCCAACACTTGGAAAGTGAATCTTTCGCGAGTGGAAAGTGATCTCGGCACGTCAGCGAGAAGTTGTAAAGGTGCAACTAAGGCGCAGCTACTTTCTGTTTGTTCTTGCGCTCGGCGGATTCTCGCTTTGCTTTTCGGAAAACAAATCCAAGAGATTGCCAGAATCGCCCTTAATTTGAACCACCTCGTTTTTCCGGATGTGTGTTTAGCCTGGCTTTGCGTATCAGAAAACGGTCGTATATCCAGAAGCGGGAGCCGGACATAATAGCTTCTGTATTTTCTAGCCACCACGACTAGCCAGATCACCGTCTGGCATTGAAGACGCAACGAAACAACCTGTGCTTTGTCCACAATACAATGTGTTCAACAGTTCCGAGATCGTGGGAAGTGAAGATTGCTTGTTTCTAAATATTTTCACTCCAAAGGTGAGTAGCCCGCATCCTATCTGTCTCAGACCAAATGCCCATGACTCCGGTCATCCCTAACGATCCTGGGGTATAGTAGTTTCGTGTTGGTCTGTCTAAGATTAACCCCTTGGCGGACATGGTAAGTTTGAAAACGCACCAAAAAAAAATCTGGAAATCCTGGCTAGACAGTGCTCCCTGTGCGACATTCCTGGACAGAAGAACCTTCCACGATTTGTAATCCCCCCCCCCTCCGTAGTCCACTTCAGAAACCTCCCTCCTTCATACATGCTCAGTCAATAAACATGCTCTTTTGTTGCGGTCTTCTTTACTCTGAGCACTTACTTCCACATACTACTTTCCTATGACCTCGACTACTCGTGCTTTACCGCGCTCTCAGTTAGTCTTTCTTCATCTCCGGCTGACTGTCTTTTTTAATGTGTTTTGTTTATTTTCTTCACTTAGTCAGCTTTTAACAAGAGCTACGAGCTCATTTGGCACTTGCTACGAATATGCTATGCAGGAAATTAGATGAGAACGTGACAAAATACACCTGACATCCAAAAATGCGGTTCTGACCTAGTAATAGGATGTGTAGTTTCACCCGAGTCTGAGCATGTCCGGCATCGCCTGGGATCATCTGGGGCGAATGACTGTTCTAACTTCCAAGTTTCAGCCCAATAAATCCACTCGTTTGATCCCTACACTGCCACATGATTTCCGGTACCTCTCTCCAATTCCCCCTGCCGCGGCGGAATCCGGTTCGGACTCGTGAATGGATCGTCTAAAGCATTTTCACTTACCACCGATCAAGCCTTCCTCAAATTTGAGCATATTTTGGAAATTTCGGTACCCTCCCCACCGTGATCGGATCCGGTTCGGACCCTAAAATATGCCATCTAGGGCATGTGTTCTCTCTAAATTCCAAGTTTCGTTTAAATCGCTGCACTCGTTTGAACCATGTGCGATCCACAAAATCTCCGGGACTCCCCCTACTGTGGCCGAATACGACCTGAAAACATAAAGTCGTTTCTCTGACACCTCCTCTTGCCGTCCATCAAGTTTGATTGGAATCTGAGCATAGCCTATCTACAAATCTCCAGCCCCCCCCCCCCTACCTTTGCAGGATCCGCTCCGGACACCAAATAACAAATCTCGGCCGCATAGATCCGGCACTGTCCAACTTGCATCAAACTTGGTCTATCCGTTTCGTTTTTGTGCATGTCAAAAGTTTCCAGACCCCCGCCCACCTCCAATTCCCCCTTCCGTCGCCGCATGTGGTTTGAACGCATGGTTTTCGTGTCTAGGTCATACTGTTTATCAACCATGAAGTTTCACTCGAATTTGACTACGCGTTCGCAACTTACGGAGGTCAATTTCCGTAATCCCTTTCCCTCACTCCCCCCCAAAATGGCCTTTTCAAGGAACGGAAGCTTTCCTAGGGCATTGTGTCGGGTTGGTAGGTCAATTTGTTCCAGTCAGTAATATGCATGCAAAGTACATCTGTAACTATTCTAACTCGCGACCAAAGGAATTCTGGGAAACCCTCTCCAACTTCCCCCACGGAGCCCCGATATGATCTGGCTCCGACAATTACGTATCTAAGCCTACTGCTTTTTCCTCCCAATCCCTCGGATCGGCTCTAAGTGTTTCAGGAGTTTTCCGGTGCCTCCCTCCATTCTCCCCCCCCCCCCGCCTACAAGTATCGGATCCGATCCAGACTTGGCATGGAACATATGACACGATAGCTCTTTCCACTTGCCATGTTTGATCCAAAATCCAAATCCGATCACCCGTCCAAAACTTGTGCATGCGACTAGATTCCACATCCCTCTACTCCCCCCACGATAGTCGGATCGCACATCAGAAAGTACAGAACTCGCGGGATCACCAGAAATCCGGACCCCCCCCCCCCTCCAAACTACATCACAGTGCCCGAATCCGGTACGGTCCTATTTAGTCCGGTCCTATTTAAATGACCTATTTAGGACTTTTGCTACCAAGTTTCATCCCGATCCCTCGACTCTAAACTTTTCCAAAGATTTCCGGAAAACTGGACCGACCGACAGACGCCCGGTCAAGTGCCATACAAATGGTGGGTTTAAATAAACTACTTACTTACTGGAAATCATATAAGACGGCGCTAAACGTTTGTCAGTTTAGATTTGTTCTTGGGATATTTCAGCATTTCTTGGCAAGGGTCCTCACCAGATTGCGGCTAGACGAAACGGACCTGCAGTAATCAATCGTTCTTTCTTCTGGCTACAGCCTGACCAGGACCTGTGCCAAGAAGGGCCAAAATATCACTGGAACAAATCTCTCCCGACTTTTCCGTTTTAGAGCCATCAGCCATCTCAGGATTTTGTCTTAGAAGAACCTGAAGTTGAAGAAGATTGTGTGGAAATCATCATACACTGTAAACAAAATCTTGCAGTATTTGCTACTGGGATTAATCTTGTCTCTAAAAAGATAATCTTATCTCTAATTCGGATTAACCTTATCTTTGTAGAGATAAGATTAATCCCAGTGGCAAATGCTGCAGTTAACTTTAATCCTTACTCGGAGAAACTTTTTGTAGTGTACTGACCTTGAAAATCATTGGTCCTTGCTACCAGCCGACTAGACCCACCCATTCCCGAAGCCCGAGTCACCATGAGTTTAAATCCTACCCTCAGTGCTCGACATCATCATCGGTATTTAGCGTAAACTGCACATTTAGAAGTCCAATGTTAAACTTTACATACCTCCGGGATAGGTAGTTAAAGGTAGCTTCGAAAATGAGAGCGGGAAGTTTTGATTTTGTAAAAGACAAAGAGCCGAGCAGTTGATTGTATAGAATTCTTTGAAACGTAATGAATGTTGTGAGCTACGGCGTGTGTAAGAATTATTTACTTGGTTGACTAACCATGCTTAAAGCAGGATTCAGAATAATCGAATGATTCTCACTTTGATTTAAATTTGTTCCCATTTAAAAGTACCAATCGCTCTTATAACCTTGCGGCCAACCGTGGACTGCCCGTAGTAATCTATGTAACTGTATGTAACTGTATTTCATGTAACTGTATATATGTAAATGCATATATTACAAATGTCTAAAATGTATAGTTGGTACTTGTCTATTTCATTTCTAGGCCTGCTTGTTTATTTTCTACATAAAAATATGGTAAAGTTTTGAAAGTAAGATTAGTAAAAAAAAAAAAAAATACAAGACAGGATTACCTTTTCATTTTCAAGTACGATTTCGGCTACTTCTATAATTAGTTTATAATAATAAGTCAATTCAACTAAAGTTTTTTTCTTTTAACTGCTTAGAGGCCCTGGATCTCTAGGCTTCAGATTTCTTCTCCTATTTCGTGTTTGGTTGCATCGGGGCCTTTAAGTGTATCAACATGTTTGGAAACTTGCTGAATTATTGCAAACATTTTTTTTTGTAAGACTCTTTAGGTATAAAGGACACAGAACTCATATAAAAGTGTGGCACCTGCCTGATTAATTTTCACGAAGATCCCTAACCTTTTCATTTGCAATATCGCGTCATTTTCCAAACTTTGTCGTTGTTAGAAATCTTGGTTTAATCCCGTCTGACCGGCATTTAGTTAATTTCTGAACAATAACTCGAATCTTGCGGCCACTCTAGCTGGTTTTGAGTTTTCACCTTTTTATGGCACTTGAGCCGGAGGCTCAAGTGCCATGTACCGATTGGAAGTACCCTAAGTAGTTCTACTTAGGGTACTTCCAGATGTGCTAGGACGATGAAACTCGGCAGGTGTATCAGGGACCCGATGAAACAAACCTGGAAATAATCAGTTTCCTGGTCCGACCATCTACTGGGGAGTAGGGGGCGCGGGAATCTGGAAAATTGAGGGCAGTCTGTCACACTTTTTCAAGTTAGGTACTTCCAAATGTGCTGGGACGATGAAACTTGGCAGCATATAGGGTCCCGACCAAACTAACTTGGAAGTAATCTGTTTCCCGATCCGACCATATGGGGGGGGGGGGGGGGGTTAGAGGGCGGGGGAGTGGAGGACGGGGAATCTGAAAAATTGAGTAGTTACTTTCGAACGGGTGATCGGATTGGAATGAAACTTAATAACTGAAAAGACCGGAAATCTTGAGAAACGGTTAGAATGGAGGGATTGGAGTGAAACTTTCTGGAAAGAACAAGCATCTGCTCTAGATAAATCATTTGAACAATTCGACTGGATCCGGACGCTTTGAGGGGGGGAGGGTGTTTCTCGGAATTCTAGTGATGGTGTTTTGGGGGATTTTCACGACGAAGCTTGGCAGGCATATCAGGGACCTGATCTTGAGAAACGGTTAGAATGGAGGGATCGGAGTGAAACTTGCTTGAAACTCAGGATCAACAGGTCTCAAATTGCCCAGTGACTTAAGTTGGTAACGACCTCTGTTGGAGACAGGACGATGAAATGTCGTGTAAAGACAGACTCCCCCCCCCACACACACACCCACAAGAGCCCACTGGGCTCTTGGCTCATGTTGCCCTGTGAGTCCAAGTTCGTCACTTAACAACTGTTAGGGATAGGGTGATCAAACTTTGTGTATGTATACATGTTTGTATATAGCTTGTTGAGTGACAGTGTCTCCATTCCACCCTCTCCGTTCATCGGCAACTGGAGCGGTATTTCTGATTAAGTTATTTTCGCGTCTTGACAACGGTTACACAAAGATATAACTACGTGTACTTAAAAATCATAGATTCTTGAAGCATGTTTTGGAGGTTTCGTCGTTTCCACGCTTCCGGTTTAGGCGCAGGATTTGGGTTAGGACAACGAAAATCATCGTGCTGAGTTGATTGAAGCTGGGTAGGCTACGAATCGACAGGGACCCACATCCTTGTCTCCGTTTGGTTCGTGGCTAACACTGGGCCCGAGTTCCGGAAGACGCGGTTAGGATGAAGTCGACTGTTGAAGCTCTATATGAGTATATTTATGTCCAACGCCTATTCCCCCGTATATAGGAACAGGGTGTGAATTTCTGGCAAGAGTTGACGTTTTTATGACTTTATTTTTAGAATTTATAAGTCTTGGTAATACGATGATTAGCAAACTGAGAAGCCAATAAACGATCGAGCTTATAATCGATAGCTGAAGTTAATTCATAATTGAACACTTCAGGTTTGAGCACTTGAGTAGCGATTACAGTCGTGCTTTAATCCTTAAGTTGTCGGGAAAAGGTGAATCACCGTTGCAAGCGAAGCCACCCCTTTTCTCTAATTCTTCTTTTCTTCAAGTGCAGCTGCCGGACAATACGACATCGGACGGTCTTCCAGTCATCGTGTTCATCCACGGTGGTGCCTTTTCCCAAGGTGGTGCCTCAACGTACCGTCCAGATTTCCTGGTGCAGAACGACGTTGTCCTCGTAGTGATACAGTATCGACTTGGATCATTAGGTAATACGTCGCGCTCACTTGCGGTTCATAGCCTTCCTTTTAGTGGTTATATGGTCAGTGCTGCTTGTCGTCTTAAACTTTGGATTATCGTGTTTTTTTAATTGTCTTGCGTTTTTCTGTGAACCAATCTTTATTAATCGAAAAATATTCCTTACGGTATTAACAAAAAATTGAATATATGTTCTCTCGTTAAAAATAACATAGCAAAACTCAACAAACTAACTTTTATCAATGGGTAATGCGATCTGTGAAACACTAAGAGTACAGGATTGTGGTGGTCCGAGACGAAAGGGGATAAATTTCACTTTTGTCAACGAGCCAATACCGCAGCAAAAAAGCTCGAAGTGGAATCTCACCAAGGATTTTCACATCCAGCCACTCCCAGAACTTTAATCTTCTTGCTTTTAACGTCCGGGGCTTTTTTGTGACAAATCGATTTGTGACATTTAAACAGTACATGATTGTTGTGGCTACGATCAGAACAAACAAAAAAGAACATGCGGACAAATCTACCTTCTCTAAACGACCGGATCGTGGTAACAAAAATTATACTAATATAATTGCAACGAAAAGGCTTTTGCCTACAGAGATTTCTTGAAATGTTATGTACACTAAATTGAGTTTCAGCTAGGTGACGATCCACATCTATTTTAAACTGATTAATATTTTCGGCATTTACCACACTTTCAGGGAGACTATTCCAACATTCAACTATCCGGTTTCTGAAGATCCATTTTCCAATCTCTTTTCGGAATTCCTCACATCGCAGTTTCAAGCTGTGTCCTCTTAGACCGTTTTGGTTGAATGTGAGGACATCATTATGCTTTATGTTATCATAGTAGCTATAACAAATCTTAGATCGATCAAATCATGCAGCAAAGATTTTAGCCAAACGTGCGCCTCCAGCAAACTCCCAAAGACCTCAGGCGTCAGCAGAGGTGATGAGGGGGGAGGGGGACGCCCCCCTATATTGTGTGCCGGTCGGTAAAAAAAAAGACGAGTCCACGATCGCAATTTCTGTCCGTCGGTCTGTCGGTTGGTCCGGGTCTTGCTAGTTTGGGCACGTCCACATAAGCTAGGACGATGAAACTTGGCAGGCGTATCAGGGACCCCAAAAGATTAAGCTGGAACTAGTCACTTCCCCGATCGTGGGGGGAGTGGAGTGTGGGGGAATCCGGAATCTTGAGGTATTTATAACTTTTGAACGGGCGATCGGATCTTAATGAAACTTGATATTTGGAAAGACCTCTTGTCTCAGACAACCCGGATCCGGTGACTTTGGGGGGAGCTGGAAATCTTGGGAGACGCTTAGAGTCGAGGGATGTGGATGAAACTTGGTGGGAAGAACAAGCGCAAGTCCTAGATACATCATTTTCATAACCGGACCTTACTTGGGCACTGTGGGGGGAGTTGGGGGGGAAGGATCAATTCTGGTGATCCGGCGAGTTCGGTAGTTCCTGATGTAATAGGATGATGAAACTCGGCAGGAATATGAGGAATTCGAATAGACCGACTTGAAAATAGTCGTTTGCAGGATCCGAACATCGTGGGGGGAGTGGAGGGATGGGGAATCCGGAGTCTAGTGGCATTTATAACTTTCGAACGGGGAAATCGTATTTGGATGAAACTTGGCAGGTGGAAAGACCTATTGTTTCAGATGTCGGATCCGGTACTGGGGGGTGGGGGGTGGAAGGGGGTACCGGAATTTTGTAAAACGCTTAGTGTCGAGGGATCGGGATGGAATTTGGTGCGAAGAAGAACCATAAGCATTAGATCGTTATTGGCAGAACTAGGTCATGGTGGTGCTCTTTGGAGGGAGTTGGAGGGGGTTTCCCGGAGTTCTGGTGATCGCGAGATAGGATACTTCCAGATGTGCTAAGGACGATAAAACTTGGCAGGCATATTAGTGACCCATCCTAATAGACTTCAGGAACCGACGCAATGCCCCAGGAAGGCTTCCGCCTGGATCCGACCATTTTTCGGGGAGTTGAGGGAGGGGGAATCCGGAAATTACTGACTTCCGTAGGTTGCGAAAAAATGGGCCGATTCAAGTGAAACTTTATGGGGGATGAGAACTCATGACCTAGATATGCAAAGCATGTGTACGAACCCATGCGGCCATGGTTGGGGAGTTGGGGGGGGGGGGAATCGGAAACTTTTTGACATGTACAAAGACCAAATGGATGGGCATAATGGAATGCAACTTGGAGAGTACCAAGTCTATGCGGCCTAGATTTGTCATTTAGCGTCCGAACCAGATCCGACCAAGGAAGGAGGAGGATGAAGTGGGAACCGGAAATTTGCAGATATGCTCCGATTCGAGTTCACACTTGATGGACGGGAAGAGGAGACGTTAGAGATGCTAAGTTTATGTGCTCGAGTCGTATTAGGGGGGAGTTGGAGGGAGAGTACCGGAAATGTTGGAAATGTTGTGCTCGCATAGGGATTAAACGAGTGAAGTCATTTGAATGAAACTTGGAAAGTAGATAGATTGTATGCCTTAGATTACAAATCTTAGGGGTCTGGACCGGATCCGAGCACGGAGGGGAGTGGTATGAGAATTCCCGGGAAAATGCTCAGATTTACTTTCTCGCTTCTCACACCACCTACTCGTAGCAAGTGCCATATGAGCTCGTAGCTCTTGCTCTTAAAAACAGTCGATTTTTTCTTGAAAACATTCGATTTTAAAAGCAGGCGACTTTTCTGAAATGTAGTCGCTAAATACCTTGGCCCACCCCCAAACATTTGGCTAGTAACGCATCTGGGCAATCTTCGACTTTTGGTTCATACAAGCCCAACATCAATTGTGGTCCTGGTTGAGAAAATATTTCGTTATCAGATATTCCCATCCTAAATAGGTACTAATTTCGAACGAGAATTTAATAAAAATGGGAGCAGACACTGAAATTTTTTATTCAGACATTCTATGGGGCTTTATAAAAAAAAAAAAAAAAAATAGTAACTACAACATCCTCCAGAAGTTTTACACTTCTTACGAGGTTCAGCAACCCCCCTTGACAAATTAACGTAATAATAGAGAACAAGAGCTAGAAGCTAATACGGCACTTGGAAGGCTGGTTCAGAGGATGAAATATGGAATTTGCCTTTTCGTGGGTTTGTTCTGATCATTTGTAAGCTAAACCCTTGCGATAAGAATGATCGTGGACCCTTAGAAATCACGAGAAAGTATCGATCGGTATTATTATTATTATTGAACTTGGCTGTAATGATGCGCACTTTAAGAGGCGCAAGAAATTCATCTATAAGCAAAATCCCTGAGGCAAAAAAGACAACGGGCCCTTTGGGATCATTAATATATAATATATATTTTTAAGCAAAACCCTTGTGGTACAAATGATCATGTGCCGAAGTGTATCGCTCGATCTAAAGTGATTTTTTACTTTGCGGTTAAGATGCGCGCTTTAAGGACCTAGAAATTCATTTGTAAGTAAAACCCTTCGGGCAAAAATGATCATGGGCTCATGTGGATCATGGAAATGTATAGTTTGCTTAAATATCTTTTTTTTTACTTCGCGGTTAAGATTGGTACTTTAATGAAAGTGTCGAATCCTTAATGTTCCAGACAAATTTCATCGTTCTAGCACATCTTAAGTACCTTAACTCACTATCACCGGGATTCCGGACGCCCCCCCCCCCCCAAATTCCCCCATAGTGCCCGAATCTAATCCGGTTCTTTACATGATTTAATTAGAGCATTTGTTTGTTGTTCACACCAAGTTCCATCCCGATCTCTTCAGTCTTAGCGGGTCACGTATTCCCCCCCCCCCCCCCTACAGTTGTCGGATCCAGTCCGGACATGAAAAAGAACATCGGAGACATGTCCTCTGTTCATTATTAAATTTCACTGGACTTTTTATTCCCAATTTAGTTTGATCTGGTCCCTGATATGCCTGCCAAGTGAAAATCCCCGAAACCACTTTCACTAAATTCCGGGACCCCCTCCCCCCCCCCCCCCCCAAGTGTCCGGATCCGGCCCAAATATGTAAAAGATTTATCTAGAGCAGATGCTTGTTCTTCCAAACAAGTTTCACTCCGATCCCTTCATTATAACCGTTCCTCGAGGTTTCCGGCCCCCCTCCCCTCCCAACTCCCCCACAGCTGTCGAATCGGACTTCAAATAGGACATCAGAGACGTCGGTTATTTAGTTTCGTTCGAATTCGATCACCCGTTCGAAGTTACGCACGACTCAATTTTTTCGGATTCCCCTGCCTCCACTCCCCCCAGATGGTCGGATCGGGAAACCGATTACTTTCGAGCTAGTTTGCTCGGGTTCCTGATATGCCTGCCAAGTTTCATCGTCCTAGCACGTCTGGAAGTGCCCAACTCGCAATCGTGGGCTAGACCGCCCGATCGACCGACAGCGGAATTGCGATCGGTATATGGCCCTTGAGCCACAGGCTTGAACTGCCATAAAAATGAGAGGAAGAAGGGAATCCACTTCAAGATTCTGTCTTAAAAAAAACAAAAAACTAAAACCCCCAAGAAGATAAATGAATCTCCAATTGAGGATTAAGTATTCATAGATTGGTGTCTAAAACTCGCAAACAGTCCATACTAATTTTCACTGATCATTAGGATATTGCAGGACCTGGTTAGGATATCACAATTCACAAACGAATGAAATGTCAGTTTGCGCAGTTTTGTCATTGCTTATGACACAATTTTTGAAGGGGGCAAGGTACTGACCGACTGGCTGGTCTTTTTTATCGACCGTTTTATCGACTATTTTCAAAAAATCAATCAAATCTTTTACAGCGCAGGCCAGCCTGCGCTGTAAAAGATTTGAATGAATTGCGCTTTTTGAATTGGAGTCTGCATGTGCAAACCTCCAGAAACGAACATCCCTATTTTGAAAACGTCACGCTCAGGAGAAGAATGCTCTCCGTGGCCATGTCTATAAATGCATTCTCCCGGGTATATTCAAGTTTGGTTTCATTGTTCTGGCGTCCTTTAAGAACAAGACCAATGGGATCGGAAAATTCGATGGGATCGGAAAAATTTAATATTTGATCCAGGATCCAGGCAATTGGTTCTTGTCTTCATCAGACTCCTTGAACATTTTTACTATTAAAATTTAGCAACAGATTAAGACTGTGTTTATTCCTATAAGCCATATCTGTTTTGACGAAGCTGATCGAACTTACTGCCTTACTTTTTCCAAATTTCCTGTTTTGGCCGAAATTCCGAAACTGCTAGTCCGGCAAAGAAATAAAGCTCGAACACGAATTCAGCTTATCCGCTTACGCTGTTTCGAACGTCTAATTAACTTCAAATAAAACTTCAACTTATAACAAACTTTCCGGTTTCTGCCGGATTCCGGGAGAACTATATTTCCGGGTAAAAAATGATTGTATATACGGATTCAGCATCTCTTCTTACCCCTAAATCGAACATCTAATAACTACAAATAAAACTTTTGCGTTTAACAAATTTTCAAGTTTTGGCCGGATCCCGGACGAACTACTTGCCCGGGCAGAAAATAATTTGCATATAAGTTTTCAGCATGCATTTTTACTCCTAAATTGAACATCTAATCAATTTCAAATAAAACTTTTTTAACAAACTTTCCGGTTTCGGCCGGATTCCGGGCGAACTACTTGTCCGGTGAGAAAATGGTTTTCATATACAGATTCAGCGTATCTTCTTACCCCTTCATCGACTTTTGCAATGTCATAGGTATCCCTCCACTTACGTTTTGGAATCCCAAAAACCTACTGTTTGATGAAAAATTTACTGATTTTCAGAAAAACCGACAAACAAACAAACTGCTTTTACAGAAACCGCGGCGCTTCGCGCTAACTCGTCTATTTTTTACCGACTGGCCATCAACATTGGGGGGGGGGTCAAATAAATAAATAATCATATAATTGTGGATTCAAAGTTGCTGGATATCTTATTTGTTTTATCCCTAATTTGGATATTTAGATGCGTCCTGCAGAGGAAGACTGTCAAGAAGGAATACAATATATCTTAACTAAGAGTTCAGACAGCTGACTAATCCATTAAGCGACATCTACCGTGGAAACAAGATAAAGGATATATTGAATGGGAAGGCCTAGATGCATCACGAAGTTGTGAACTCTTATTGTAGGTTCTTGCTTCAAGGAAGAAAATAAATTGAAGAAAGAGTTTTTGGCACCTCCCATTACTTGGTTAGCCTGGTTCATGACCTACTAACTGCTCTTGAGGAAGGTGATTCGTTTATTGACCTAATCCCCACTGACCAAAAAAGAACTTTCGATCTCCTGGATCAGGCGGTTGCTTTGGAAGCCATTTCTGAATGGGTGCAAGTCAATTTTATCAGTGTATGATTGACAGTTTTCTCTCAGGCCGGAGCCGAATGGTTCCGTCTCCGCAGTTGAAACAATAACTTGCGGTACCCCCCAAGGTACTAAGTTGGGTCCTCTGATTTTTCTTTGTTCTGTAAATAATGTTGCTAAAGATTTCCTTCATAGGTACAAATTTGCAGATGATCTCTCCCTTCTCGTAATTTCTAAGTTTTCTTTCACACTTCCGAACAGTTCAAATCCGGTACAAGACTCCATCACTTCCCTTAAAACTCAACTGTCAAGCAAGAAAATGCAAATTAATGATAGTAAATCCTCGGTTATGCGGTTTAGCAGACTGAGAAGAGAAACTGCTGAATATCCATCGTCATTCAGGCAGTGTGAATCCGTTAAATTGCTTGGGGTAATAATCGATGGTGATCTGAAATGGTATTCTCATGTTGACAATATTGTCCGTAAAACCAACTTTTTAATTAAATCCCTCTACACCCTTAAACCTTTCGGTTTGGATACTAAATGCCTCCTCTGCTATTTTAAAACTCATATCCGTCCTCATTTAGAATGTGCTTCACCGGTTTGACATTCTTCTCTTTCTGCAGAGCTCTCTGATCGCCTGGAAAATGTCCAAAAGAGAGCAGTGAGAATCATTCTGAGTGATCGTAATATTTCATAGGAAGAGGCTCTCATTAAACTTCACGTTCCTAAATTAACTGTACGCAGAAATACTCTTTGAAACAAATTTGGAGCTAAGATAAAGTGTTGTCCCCAGATGGCCCATCTATTCCCCCCTACCCCTGCCGTCTTCCGTGCGTCGGTCCGAGGGGAATACTGACAATCAGTTTTCTACATATCCCGCTTTCTTCTGCCCAATTTTTACGTAGTTTCATCCCATCTTTTATTTCTGGTCATTTCTTGTAAGTGTATTAGTTAATTTGTTTCGTGTCTGTGTATTTTGTAAATTTCTATTCCTCTTCTAGCTTTTAGCTATTTGGACTAAACTTGATTATTTAAAAAAAAAAAGCAAAAGGGAACAGTCAAGAGCAAATGAGAATGATTGATCGAGTTATTTTCTTGCAGGATGAAATCGTCTTTTCCGATAATCCTTGCTTTGCAATTTGGGAGTTGAATGGGCTTTGTCGGCAGAAAATTTCAAATAACCCTTTTTATTTATTTATTTAAATATTCTTTGAGCCCAAGATGACTTTGAAACATTTTATTCCAGCAATGTTTTCAACGGATACATCAGCTAAGATTCTTCATAAGCGATATTTCGGCCCTTCTTGGCAAGGGTCCTCGTCAGGCTTTCAGTCCTCTTGTTCAACTTCGGGGAAAGAAACAAACCTGTAATCCAATGTAATGTAATGTAAAACCTGTAATGTAAATAATAAGATTACAGGTTTGTTTCTTTCCCCGAAGTTGAACAAGAGGACTGAAAGCTTGACGAGGACCCTTGCCAAGAAGGGCCGAAATATCGCTTATGAAGAATCTTAGCTGATGTATCCGTTGAAAACATTGCTGGAATAAATTTATTTATTTATTATTACATTTGGCGTTAAGGTTTTAGCTTGCTCAGTGTTGCAGCTTGGATCCAACTGGTTAACCTTCTGCTGCTCATTTCAGGTTTTCTTAGTAACCAAGACGAAGTCCTGACCGGAAATTACGCAATGTACGACCAAATCATGGCTTTTGATTGGGTGAAACGAAACATCAGACATTTTGGCGGGAATCCAAACGATGTCATACTCATGGGCCAAAGCGCCGGGGCATCATGTATCCATACGCACTTGGTTTCGCCGTTAAGCAGAGGTAAGAAATCCGTAATTTGAAAAGCTTCAGAATACTTTTGATGACTATCTCTCCTTGTCGATGCAAAATCCCCGGCCTCTCCGGGTACCTAGCGGAAGAAAGGCAGAAGCGGTGTTACATCTGCTCCCAAAGATCGCCGTGATTGGTTGACGCAGGATTTGAGTCGTTGATTTTTAGTCATAACGGCAACGCTTACTCCTTCTTCCTGAGGATCACTGGACTCAGTCATATAGAGTATTCAAAGATATTGCTGTTAGGAGGGACGTATCCAGGGAGGGTTAAGGGTTTGAACCCCCACATACAAAAATTAATCGTTTTTATAGGCTTAATCTTTGATCTATGCCTTTTCTCCTTCAGAAAGAATGATGATGGACTTGGAAATCAGGAGAATGTATCGGTTGGTAAAAAGTATTTTATTTTTGAACTTGGCTGTAATGATGCGCACTTTAGAGGCTCTAGAAATTCATCTGTAAGCAAAACCGTTGAGGCAACAAGAGCTACGAGCTCATATGGCACTTTTTACGAGTAGGTGGTACAAAAAAGTAAGAGAGAACTTGGTAGGTATTAAGTCTGACCCGGTCACCTCACCTGCCAAAAATAAATAAATTACTGGTTAGGAACCTGATTGTTCCTGATGACGTAAGCACGTGATGTCACATCATGTTTCGTGGCCACAAAAACATTTTATGACGGGTCGGGAATATTGTGCAAAATTGAAAGCTTCGGGGAAAGAATGGAGCGACCAATCAAGGGAGAAGAATAAGTCAGGAAGTGCTGCATTTCTTTATGATGCGAACAGAGTCTCAGGTTTGCCGTCTGGATTCTCGATACTTTCATCATGGAAGGGAAAAATTTCAACTGTTCTGTACGTAGTTGATAAAGGTGCCGAAAACCCCTTCGTTTTCTGTCGCAACCACACCATTAAGCAACACAAAAACCTTGTATACTATTACTTTCCTGTCATCATGACGTGAAAAAAAAATTCAGAGACATCTATTTGCGGAAGTTTCGACAGCAAATGTGTCGCACTTTGGAGCGACAATAGTCTTTCTCACTAAGAGGTTGGAACGCAGCAGGTCTGCCTGCGTGAAATCTGGAATCGTGCTCTCATTTGTGCAGTTGAGGCGTGGCTCGAAAAGGCTTGGAAACCTTGATGAAATGGAAAAAACGTAATATCTACACTGCCAAAAGCTCGATGAAATCCAACACAAGAGTAGTCTAAAATGCGAAAGATTTGCTTAAAGACCTTTCGAAGTCTTATCTTTTCCTGGAATAAAACCCTGAAAATCATAATTCTTAAAGCACAAGTCGCAGAAGTTCTCTTTGGAACTTTCTGGGTTGACGATTGCAGATCCTGTTTTCACACTCGCTCGGCCCCCATTGTTTTCATGAGAAACACGAGAAAACTGTTGTAGCCAGTATCTCTGAACAATGAGGTCCTCAGAGCAGTTAGTGGAAGCTTGATCCGCCACGAAAAGAGCCAAATACGGGAGATCCATATGTGTAGCTCCGGTTACGGTTGTTGTTACGGCGTAGAGTGAAGCGGTTAAGTAGATAAGACGACTCCTTTAAGGAACAAGACATGTAATGTCTTTTGCGGAAAGATACCGTAAGTTTCAGGACATTTGACACAAGGTAATGCCCTTTGATTTTAAAACTATGGAGCAATTATCTCTTACTGCGACAGTTTGACCTCTCTATGTTTCATACCAGGCAAATGAGATAATGCTGAGATTAAATTCGGCAGACGGATTGATCTATTCAAAGAAAGGTCCATCCATTTCTTTTGTTCGGTCTCATAGCCTTGGATGAGCTCTTCTCCCTTTAACGACTACCCTGCCTTTAACGTCTCAAGAATTTGACTCACACCAAATAACGTTCATAATTTATTTAGGTTTGTTCCACGCTGCCATCACCCACAGTGGCACATCTCTTGATCAGTGGGCAATCCAGCGGGACCCGAAGAAATTTGCTGCGAGAGTCGCCTCCAAAGTTGGATGCGAGGCCGCTGACTCCCTCGCCCTATACAGATGCCTCCAGAAGCTACCCGTAGAGAAGCTACTAGTAGCGGATAAAGAAGTCAAGGTATGCCGTTTTCGCTACCGAGAGGGAGTGTGATGTGAATGATTCGGCAATATGCGTCGGCTGGGGAAGAATAGAAACTGTATTCTCCTATATTTATTTATTTTAGTCAAGGTCCAGAATACATAGTGTATTAAACTGTTACACTTTTAGCACTACGTCTCTTCTATTGTCCGTCGTTAAGCTGCAAGCCATAAATTCCCTAAATATCAGTTACTTGTTTGCAAACGTTCGAAAATGACGTGTACCGTAAGTATAAAACGTTGTTGTAGGTTTCTGAGATACTGTGCTCGTCCACTGCTCTGCTGAGTTACAAAGTGGGGCTCTTGACAGTAAAATTATTCCAGGGGCTTGGCCGCTCATTCCCCAAAAGAACGTGCGGCAGACAGAAATGCGGTGAAACGATGGACCACATCCTTTCACATCAAACAAGATAGGACCAATTCAACAAAGAGTTACGATGAATTTTCTCAGCGTCAGCTCGGCCAATTCGTGAAGATGTTGAGTAGTGATGGATCCCTGCAACATACTCATGTAGAGAACATATTCAGTAGGATCTTTGCATTTGACTTGAATTATATCGACTTAAGAAGATTAGAAAATTATAACTCAAGTGGTAACCACAGTTGTCCGACGAGCCGTACTTAAAGAAGAACTTGAGAAAATAAGTGGGTTGTAAAACCCTCCCAAAATCTTCACTGGCCTCCCGATGAAAATATATCTCAGAATAGTAGTACGAAAAAGGAGTATGCAGTATCAACTGATGTTACTACATGCTACTATAGCAAGACTGGATACTACTGGAGCGAGGCGGGATGCTGCTGAATACTACTGCTTAAGATTAGCCCAGTATAAGGCACATTAAACAAAGTATTCTGTACTACTGCATATCAATACATGCAACTTTTTCGTACAACTACCATACAACTACACAGGCTACAAATTTTTCATCGTGCTGCCATAGAGTGAAGTCCCTTTTTTCTAGGAAGAAGACCAAGCCAAAGGGATTTACCAGTACCCTGGTCCAGTCATTCAGAAACCGTTTGATAACCGATTCTTGCCGGTGTTCATGTCAGAAGAACCAGCTCTATCTCTCCGTCTTGGGAAAACAGCGAAGGTCCCGCTCATGATGGGTTTGACAAGGGACGAAACTGTGGGCTACATAGGCAGTAAGTTCGTCTTGTAGTTTCCGTCTTAAACATTTCCTGTGTCTTTCTCTGTCTACACACTGTACAAAGTTTTTCTGTGTAAAGATTAAAGTTAACTGCAGTATTTGCTACTCGGATTATCCTTATCTCTACGCGGATACGATTAATACCAAATAGAGATAAGATGAATCCGAGTAGCAAATACTGCAGTTAACTTTAATCTTTATACGGAGAAACTTTTACAGTGTATGAAGTTATTAAAGGTTGACTTCAGACATCGAGGTTGATATTGGAAAATAACACCGAGATGGTCATTGAAAACAACCTATCCGAGCTGAAGGCGAGCTTGACATTTATTAATAGCCATCGAGGTTGTCATTCCAGTATCAATCGAGGTTTGTTAACTGTTCTAACTTTTTCGAACAGAAATCATCTCTGGAGGCTGATATGACTTATATCATCCTCCCCCTAGGCTGATATGACTTATATCATCCTCATTTCTACTGCTAACTTTCTGTGTGAAGATTATCATAATATAACTAACCATGGGTCATAGTAGGATATGCATTACGTACCTGTTCGAAAAAGGTTATATATCAATATACCTCAATTACATTTGGTTTAAGTTGACAATCCTATGTTATCATGTTGTGAAACAGATATTCAGCTATAAATGCGATGATTGATTGATTGATGATTGGTGAAGCTATTCCTCCTTGAAATTGAATGAAGTTTAAGTTATAAATTGTTAGGGTGGGTATTTTTGAAACCCTCAGCGCAACTTTTCGTGCTGCGCCAGTTGATTGACTTGATACGTGCCTACGAAGAATCGCCGTGTACCTATCGGAAGAGCCGGAACCGTCACCACAGGCGTCCCCAACGAACGCAGTTTATTGGTTAACCAGGGTTTTAATCGTCGTTCGGGCGATGGTTAATCGCTCTTCCGGAGGTTCATTGGTGTGTTTTGGACTTAGTCATATAGAGTGTCGATAAAACAAGGCTTCTATCACGAGAGTAATTTAAAGTGCGAAAATAAGAAGAAGAGTAGGGATCCTTTCCGTTTCTCTCGCGGGCTGTTAGGCTACATGTTTTTTTCCTTCACTTCTCATTTTGTTTTCTCTACAGGATATATTCTGGCTAAAAATGACAACAACCAATTGGTCGGTCGACCCTTGGTATCACAGCTTTTGAAAGAGCAGTTCAGTAAGTTATCTTTTGTTCATAAATTATAAAATAGAGCTCAGCCGACATCTCTTGTGAATAGAACCAGCTAAATCCTAGAGGCTTTGCAAGGCTAGTACGTATTTCTTAGAATGTGGTACACTTGTTAGTGTTTGCTGCGCCGACTACGATTGCTGACTGAAAATAAATCTGGTCTTTATTGCACGCTTCCCCCACAGCGGAATGAGCGGGACAAGTATTTGCCTAGAGTAATGCCATCAACGACCTCTGCAGTATTTATCGAATTTCTAGCATTGGAATTGTCCCATCAGGGGGGGGGGGGGGGGGGGGTCCTAGGTGCACGGAGTTTTTTCCTATACCGGATTATGTGGCCAGTGTAGTTATTTCTAACCTTAACATTCATGCTTTATTTGCTCTTCAATGTCTGGTGTGCTGACATTGGTGTTCTTGAATCATAAAACATACCAAATTCACTGAACTGACGGGCCTGTGTTTAGGACTGTCGGCTGAACCCAGCTCTGAAAGAGTTGTCTCCCCTTTGTCGCACTATCAGGGATGTAAATATATTCCAAGATGCCTATCCTTCTTGCTAATGGCCAAGGGTACAAGAAAGCCATAGGGATCAGCACGGCCACAGAATACTTAGTTGTCGAAATTCTAGTTATCGCGTCGATTGACGGGCTCATGGACCGAGTGTGTTATCACTCCACGGAGTCATGACACACAAAATATTCCTTAAAACACAAGTCGGAGTAGATTCAGTTCCAGATCCAGTATTATTGTACACTGTAAAGAAAATCTTGCAGGATTTGCTACTGGGATTAATCTTGTCTCTCCTGAGCTTAATCTCTAATTCGGATATCTTATCCCAGTAGAGATAAGATTAATCCCAGTAGACAATACTGCAGTTAACTTTAATCCTTACACGGAGAAACTTTTTAGAGTGTATGATGACTCTTTATAAACCAGCCTCCTGTGACACCCTTGGCTTTGATGGGAAACACGGAAAACTTACCTAACCAGTATTCTTGACCGATGATCTCCTCGGAAGCGATAAGTGGGGGTCTGATCCGCGGCCAGTCTAGCTCCGTTTGTGTGGATAAACGTTGTATGGTAAGCTCGAATGCTCAGCAATGAGAAGCGGTCTGGTGCGTCGAGTTAAAGAACGACGATTCCTTCAATATGCTATATTTCAGCACCGTCTTGATGGTTACGATCCAATTAACGTCGTCTCACGTATCGGAGGTATTAGCAGAAAGCATTAGTTCGGGGTAAAGGTCCAGAGCAGATTCAGAAGCTCATTCTTGTAATCTCAATTTTTTGCTTCGAATACTTCCGTTTTAAATGCAGGTCAAACTACCTAATGTCGGTCTTCACGTCTCAGCAACAATAACAACATTAAACACGACCTGTTCTGTAAGTGCGCACGTTCGAATAATGAAGTTATGGCATAACTCATCCGGTCGGAAATGATTAATTTTGATGTTTTAAAACAACAAGTTAGCTTGGCAAGGTCGACTCATGTCGCAAAAAAATAAGTTTTTATACGACCTGTGGGGTTCTTGAAGTCATTTGAAGGGTTTGGAGGGGGGTTTGATGGCGTGAGAAAGATTAGCTACGTCGGTGCTGCTTTAGGTAAGGCGGATGGCGCAACAGCCTTGGGTGACGTCACATGAGCGGTGCAAAAAAAAACAATGACCAAAAAACTTTGGGCTTGCGCGTTTTCCTTAAACAAGGGCAGACAAGAAAACCGCGGTCCAACTGTTCATACCCTGCTCAAACCCATACAAACATAATATTTTCGTAAATCCGGAATCTGGATGTTATGTAGCGTGCACGCTGCACACACAGTCTGAATTTCGCAGCGTTTCCACTTTGACGGATATGTCCGTGAAAAACGGATTTCTTGGGTTTTGACGGATGTGAATTTCTTTTGACGGATTTCCGGATTTTTTACGGAATTCTGAAGATCTTGCAAAAAAAATCGGTATTTCTGTTTGATGTTTCTGAATTTTCTTTACCATTGGTGAAAGATTTCGTGAACATTTTAGCATCAAATAATACTCCTAAAAGACGCTGTTATCACAAACGTTTCCAAAAGTTCCGCCTGCGGTACCTTTTATATATTTTCCGCTTAGTGGAAAGGAGCTTTTAGGCTTGGACTTTGTTTTGACTTATTCGGTATAATAACTGGGATTCGGTACAACTGGCCAGGATTCGGTAGTTACCACGAACCTTGATACTCGGATATGTCGAGTGAAGCACTGGTTGCAGACAAAAGGACTGATGTATGATTTCATCGATAGTTCTTACTTTTATTCCGGATTGCAAAGGACGCTCTAATCAACATTGTTTCGAAAATTCGGCCTCCGGCGCTTTTGTGATATTCTCTATTTTATGGAAGTGCGCGTCATTTAACTGGGCTTTAAGCCGGTTTTAGTATTGGGATTTGAGAAACATTAAAAGCTAAAACCTGCATGGAAATAGTTTAAATTGGCAAGGAAAAAATAACAAAAAATCCTGAACTTTATTTGTATCATGGGTAGTGCTGAATAGCCTACAGTAGCTGATGCTGCCGGGATGTCGTTCTATCCAGTTTCTAGAAATTCTTAGGATCTTGGTGATCCACGGTAAAAGACAGGACTTGTATGAGAAGCAGTTAAATTGTAACTCAAAGAAACAAAAATTGGATTAAGAAAAATTTCCCCTGCGGCGCTCGATTTAATTTTTTCTTGGTATATATCGTGTCCGGCAATATATTGCCCAAACGGGTTTCACAAAACCGAGGCCTATAGTAGCTGGCTAATCATCTTTCATGCTGCCTTTTAGCGTTACTCTTTGTATGTAGGCCTTTCTGTTAAGTATTTTTTATAATTTAAAGCTCGAGTTATCAGTTTCTAGGATTCGGCAAATTTTTTGAAAGATCCGGTAAAAACTTTGGCTCTGCAACCCCCCCCCCCCCCCAAATACACACACGAAAATTAACATGGAGCGTGTTCCATCCTTCTGACAATAGTTACTATTAGTCACTATTTCCGTTCCATCCTCACCAAAAGTTACTGCTGACCGTTCCAACCTTCGCGAAATAGTAACTAATAGTTACTATTTGCTTACCATGCTCGGGAGCGTAGTAAGCGTAGTAACTACGCATCTCTGTAACGTGATTGGTCGGAATCGCCCGTGGCATGATATCCTGCTGGAAAATAGAAAAGTCGTTCCAGCCTTGACGACAAAAAGCCAGAATTTGTGACGTCATACGTAGTAACTACGGTAAGTAGGGTGGATCACGCTCATGGACACCCCTGGTTGCAAGACGTATTATTGCAAAACACATTTTGCCTAATCTTAAAAGAGTTACAAGAATCGGTTGTAATATTGTTTTTTGAAATTTGTTGGAAAAAAGCCACCCTTGGTCTGCGTTTCTTGTCTACTGTTTCTAACACTAAATTCTTGCAATTCCCCGGGGTTTGGTTTCGATGGTTTGACAACTTCAGCGTTTAGTCGTTAGCGACGAAGCGCTAACTGTTCAGAACTGTTCAAACTTATATACATCTCCTGTATTTTAAATAAACAATACAAATAGACATTTTATAATGAACAGACAATTTGCAAACATTCGGAAATAATGAGAATCATCTTACTGTATGCTAAGCAGTGGACCTTTCAAATCTGAGGCCAAATTTTTCGTCCGAATTTCATCTTTTCTGAATAACCCGTGGGGCATAGTGACGAAAATTTTGCATGCGCGTTTTCAGGTGCCAAATCTTACCAGACTTGGTGTTCACTTAGCTCCTCTTCCGTCGTCCTCTTCAGGCTCAAGCTGCTTAAGCTGGAAAATGACTTGTGGAAAAACAACTAGAGATTCGTCCTTAAATATCTCCGGAAATTGCTAAGATCTTCTTCGAGTCCTCTTCTTCTCCCGACGAAGAAGACTCGAAGAAGAAATTTTCAGATTTTAATTTCCAATAGCATCGCCACCGTTGAGGTCTAAAAAAATGAAAACCGTTCGCTGTCAGAAGTTTCAGAACAAGAAATGGATTAACACTGTCTGTTGATTTCAAAGAAAACTGTATTATGAGCACAATTATGATAAAAGTTTCATTTCTGTGTATATAACACTAACCATGTTTGCAAATATTACTCTTAGCGAAAAAATGCACTCATGACGGGAATATTTTCTTACGTTCAATTTCAAGTTGCTTGTTAATTTTTGACACTAAACTATATATGCATTAGACAAGCACTGTGTAGAATAAAAATTCATACGTGCAGGTAATTTTACCTCAGACACAACAACAACAACTTCGTAGCCTACCCTATAAATCTATAATAAATCTAACATAGTCTAATCTAACCTAATATAATCTGATCTGTATAATCTAACATGCAATCTACCAAATATCACCTCCAGCTCTGATCTCACTGTAATACTCTATATGACGAGAAAACGTCTCACTAACGACTCAAACTCAACAACATGAATCTTCTGTCAACCAATCACGGCGATCATGGGGACAGATGTAGTGCCACTTCCGACTCTTCCACAAGGTACACTGCGATTTTGCATCTGCAAGGAGAGTTAGTTATCAAGAGTATCTCTGTCAAATCCCGCATCTGGTGAGACTACCTATTCTTGTGTAAATGCTCTGAAACTTCCGACAGTGCAACCAATTTTAAACAACAAATATTTCTCTTAATAATTTAATAATAATTTTAACAAGTTATTGCATAAAAAGCCCGAGGCCATGGCAAAAATGATAACAAAAAGAAAACACTCAAACGAAGTAATGAAAGTAAACTAAAGGAAATTCTCTCTGTGGGCTAGAGCTACCTTTAGGAGCCTTACCAGCCTCTTTACATCTTGAAAACACATACCAATCCACGCTTCATCGTTTATTGTCGTTACATTCCCAAAAATCTCAACCCGCAGGTCATCTCTCTCCATCCTATTCGTGTATCCACGGTTGATTCGTAACTCGTGCGGAACGGAGTGATTTAGCAATTCGTCCGAGTCTTGACCATCAAGAAGGTCGACTGCATCTTTGGCTCATGTTTTCTGTCACATGTCTTTGTTCCGCCTTTTTTATTGTCTTGTTTTGTCTCTTTGCATGTGACCGAGCCGTCTAAAGTTTTTTGATCTGGTCACTTCTGAGGTTATTATGTTGCTACAGGCGTGGCCATTTCCTCTTCGTCACGGATTTCCTGTGGATTACTTTCTGCGGGAAACTTTGATATTTGGAGCTTGTCAGATAAGTTTCTTTGACTTGCCTGTCAGACTCTGCTTGGCAGAGAAGTCAAATGACAAATCTTGCAGCGTCAACGACACCAATAGCATTTTCGTGTTGCTAGTTTACTGCCTTTTCCTAAAAAGATTGATCTATCCCTACCATACAAGTTCTAGCTTTCAATGTATATGTATATCTGTATTGAAAAACCCAAAGACCATATACAGGATAAACAAACAACTCATAAGAAACTCAACAAAATACCAAACTAAGAAACAGCACTTCTCAACTCTGTGCTTTTTGCACAAACTTACCAAAAGCCCAAAGCCCAAAGCCCAAGAATTTCAAGCCTTAAAAAGCCAACTAAAGGAAACATTGTTCTTCCAAATAGAAAATACTAGGAAATACGCCGCAGTGTGATATGTTCTTCTCACTACAGCAGGCGAAATATTCTTTGAAACGCTGATGAGCGAGCGCCTTTTTGCGTTCCGGAATTAAAGTAAGGCTACCTGTGAAACCACAGCTACTGTCCGGCCATAAAAGTAGTGACTATTCACAATAAAGTAAGCACAAAATAGATTTGTTCTGCATTTACAGCAAAAAGAACAAGTTTGCCAAATGTTGCAACGAAAAAATGTTTGACGGTGGTTTAAAATGGCTTAACGACGAGACTTAAACTTTTGGTCTTTGCCCGACAGAAGGTCACAGCATATTATTTGATGCCTTAAGAACAGATTCCAATTTGCCGACGAGACTTAAACTAGTTTGTAGAGTTTAGTTTCTTATGTGTAAAACCATAGTCCGATTAGCTGACGAAACTTGAAATTTCGGTGTTCGTCCGACGAAACTTTGCAGTCGTTAAATTGCTTGTGTGTAGAAAATCTCGGTCCCGTGCCGACAAGACTGGCCCGACAAACATTTTTCAGAATCTGATTTTTTACGTGGAAAGAGAACCCGATGTGCAAATAAGAATCCGACAAAAGCATTCAGAATTCGATTTCTTCTGTGTTTTTCCCGACGAGAGTTTATTGAACTTTATTTCTTAAAGGACCCCTCGCACTATTTACTCTTCAATTTACAGTATTTTAAAATATTTGAATACATACTTGAACACTAGGCTGTGCTTTCAATAAATAACCCATAGCTTTGGCTGTTTTAAGCCTTGTCTGAGACCCATTGACTTATAGCAAAAGAAAATTAGCGTGGTTTTGTTAGAGGGGTCAGAATGTGCGGTACGAAATTGAGGTCTCCGGATTTAGATGTATACCGATTGATTATTGAAATAGGTTGTGTTAGTATTATAGGTTATTGGTCCTTGAACTCTAAACAGAAACTGATGTGCCGACCTAACTTAAACTTTCGGGTTGCGCCAGACAAACATTTACAGAATTAAATTACTTACTTATATTAAGAAGGACTTTTGGGGATTCCAAAACGTAAGTGGAGGGATATCTCTGACATCGCAAAAGTTGTCCGTCCGTCTGTCAGCACGATAAGTCTCGAAGGGAATGAGATATTTTGATGAAACATGGTGTGAGGACTCTTCGAATCAAGGGAAAGGTCCACCGGTTGCCGGACAAGTAGTTCACCCGGAATCCGGCTAAAGCCGGAAAGTTTATGAAAAGTAAAAGTTGTATCTGAAGTAGATTAGATATCCGATTTAGAGGCAAGGAGACATCCTGAATCCGAAAATGAACATGAAAATTATTTTCTCGTCGGACAAGTGGATCGGCCGAAATCCGGCCCAAACCGGAAACTTTGCCAAACATAAAAGATTAATCTTAAGTTGATTAGAGGTTCGATTTAAGGATAGTGAAACATACTGAATCAGAATAAAAAAAATATTTTGTCGCCGGACAAGTAGATCGCCCGGCATCCAGCCATAACCGGAAAATCTGTTAAAAGTAAAAGTTTTATATGAATTTCATTTGGTGTTCGATTTACGGGTAAGAAGACGTGCTGAATTCGTGTATGGCAATCATTTTATACATGGACACGTTTCACCACGAATCCTGCTGAAATCGGAAAATTTGTTAAAAGTTGAAGTTTTATCTGAAGTTGATTAGAGGTTCGACATACGGGTATGGAGACACGCTGAATCTGTTTTAGAACTTCATTTTTTTGCAAGACAAGTAGTTCGCCCGGAATCCGATTGAAACCGGAAATTTGGCAGAAGTAAGGCAGGAACCTTTGTCACATTAGACATGACGCAGACTATAGGGGTAAACTCACATGCTGAATCCATATTTGAACTTCGTCTTCTCCGATGATTACCACTGGACCTCTACAAGACTCGATTGTCTGTAAATAATAAATTTTTGGGATCCCGTCGAAACCTTTGGTCTTGTTACTACGTAGACTCCACGTGACATAATAGTACGCAAAAAGTGTGGCCGAGCTTCATTTGACACAAATGACGCGGGAAAATCGAAACAGCGTGGCAAAGTGGACGATGCCGGTGTCGCACCCAATGGCTTGACGCTAGTGTTGGGCGATATCTGCATTTTTCCGTATATCGATATTTCACATTCGATATTCGATATTTCTTTACCATGTTTCGCTATACGATACGTCTCGTTTCTTCAAAATTTAAGAACAAAATTGTCGTTAAATAGCATCTTGCATCATCTCAAACTTCGAATAAATATGAAATGATTCACGGAAAACATATTGCTCCAGTTTCGGGTATATATATATACATTACTTGACGCTATGGATGATGAAGCCCAGTTTGTAAATTCGTTGCGTTATTTCTGTTAAATATATTTAGAGAAGGAAATCAGCTATCACCATTATCATTAAGACGCGGAAGGGTTGGGCTTGATTGTGCGGAAGCCCTAGGTATCTGGGAATCCGGAAAGTGAATTCTGGCTTTCACAGAATTTAAATTCTTTGTTATTTTACAGAGAACCTCCCAGATCTTTTCGTTGATCTCATGGACCACGAGTTTTTTGATGGGCAGCTAGCACAAGGAGGAGTTGATCTTGATGTGCTTCTTGATGTAAGTACATGACATAAACAGTAGGCTAGTAATAGAGTATAAAAGTGAGGCTAAATGGTCAGCTAAACGGTCCCCCAATCAGGGGACCGATGGGCGGAGCCAGGTAGATTCGTAGAAGGGACCCTATGCTTCTGAAATTTCGGCAGAGTAGTTCAAGCCTTAGGTCAGCTAAGATTTCCTTCATTCCTGACCAGGGTCTCCGTCATGCTTGTAGCGAAGAAATAAGCTGCAGTGGCCAGTTGGCTTATAAATTCTACTAATAATAAAGTGCACCGTGAGAACTTTCATACTTCTCACTTGAGATGGAATCTGTTGTGATTTTGGAAACGTTATGCATGTTATCAAGAACAAATAACGAGTGAGAACAATGGTCTCTCGTCCATCCACCGAGTAAAAATGTTCCGACAACAATGAGCGGAGGTGGACCCATTTCTTGGTCGCCCGTGTATACTCGTTGGTCTCCGACTCTCCGCCGTTACACGCTTGAAGTCATTGACGAAGAAAACAACGTAGCCACTAGCGAGGCGGATGTTCTGGCCTGTTCACACGGGAAGGAAACAGCGTTGATTTTGTTTGAGTAGACGCTGGCGTCTGATTAGATATTAGTGATGCGAAAAACAAAAAGCAAACTTGACGATGGTCATTCATAATCGCTTTTGTTACACCATGACCATACGTATGAAGATTGAAATCCCTTGTGACATTCCTTTGTATGTCTCTCGGGAGAACCATACAATGCAAACCGGGATTTGAAGCACACTCACTGAAGTCATGACCCATTGAGTTTCAACATCTGTAGTATTAACTTTGTCAGACGAGTGTAAACTCAGAGTAACGTAATTAAGGCTTTCGAGGATTACTGAAATTACCGAAGTGGTAGAATAGCATGGAATAGTCAAAATAATACCAGTAGGTGAGTGTATATTTTGTGTTTTTTCTTCTTTTTTTCCGAAATGTATAATTGTATACATTTCGATTTAGTGAGTTAGATTTCGATTCAGTAGTTAATCGAAAGACGAAAGTTCACCTCAACTTGGTCTATCTCCTTTGTCTTTTAGTTCACTTCTTACAAATAATTCGATGTCAACGGTGTATTTTCCCATCAAAGAAAGTCTTTGGTTTTCGTACTGAGGCCTTGCCACATGGGTTCTAGTTTGTCTAGGACCCACATAGAGTCCTAGTTTTTTTTTTAAATTCAATTCAAAATTGTTTCTGGTTAGTTTGTCAGAGTAGAAGCCTATTCCATATGCGTAATATTTGTTCATTTCCACTTAGCCTATTAAACCTGAAACACGGCCTTTTTTTTTTTTAAAGAATCTGCCTGTTTTCATCTGATATTCTCATATGAGAGCAAATACCTGGAATGAAATTTATCTCTTCTTGTTCTGGATATTGACACCACTTAATTGAATTGACCCCGAAAAGATACAATTTACGTTACCATATATCTTACGTTACCTGTATACGGCCTTTGGGTTTTTCAATAAGATATATATACAGTTTGTCGTACTTTTAACTAAATTTGACGCATTTGTAAAATATGCTTTGCATCAAATGGCAGTTTCTGTATATTTTGATATTCTTAGGAATTTTCTTGTCAACCCCCGAAAGCTTGTCTGAATCAATGAGCCGGCAACCGCTGTTTCAGCGCCCGCCCAGCCCAGTGTGAACAGGCTTATCACTGCTGCCTCCATTCGATTTTTCTTCCTCAGTGGTTTACTGCGTTACACCTTCTCTGTAGAGGTAACGACTTTTGATGTCCCGGGTAAGATCCACCTCCGCTCGTTTGCGTCGGGAGTCGACTCGTCTCAGCTTGGTTGTGTGACAGATATAGGGAGACAGCAGTTATTGCTCTTATTTGTTCTTGATGTTATGCATGACAGGCATTGCCAGGAAGAGCCGAAAAAGCATCTGCTGACTTTTTCGATATGACGAGGACAAATAAAAAAGCCAGATGAGGGTTTTTCGGCTAAATATTCCTTCGGCCGAAGCTGACTGCGAACCATATTTGATAATGCAAAACAAATACGTCAACTGAATTTTATTAGAGCTAAACTTCGGCCTTCCCACAAGTTCATTGTTCCAACTTGAGCGGTTTTGAGCCTGAAGAGGACCCTTGCCAAGAAGGGCCGAAATATAGCTCTAATCAAATTCAGCTGACGTATAATAATAATAATAGTAACTCATTTATTTCCTTAATAGTATTTACAATTGCTAGCTGTGGATCTTCAACATAACAAATTACGAATCACGACTGATTGATATTCTGACAGTTAAAATTACGAACAAAATAAGACACAAACGAAGATAAATACCTTTCGGTTGAGTTTATGGGGGGTTCAACAAGCCGTGGCTTGTAAGTGTTAGCTAGTCTTCCCCTTGTGTTCGGTCCGATGGTGGTCAGAAGTTAAACATTTCTCCTATCCGCAAGGGTCGGCAACTGAAGCTTGACCAGAGCATCCTCATAGGAAACATAATCTGGACCAAGCATCACTTTACACAACCTCTTCTGGATAGACTCGAGTCTTTCTGTCTGTTCTACTGTCAGTCCGGAATGCCATACAGGACGCGCATATTCCACGCAGGGACGAATGTATGTACAGTAGATTGTTTTTAAAACTCGAGGAGGGATTGCAAATCGGCGAAGGACGGCAAAAGACTTTAACAGTGGGGCTGATCTTGCAATCATGGAATCAACATGTGTTCTCCACTTTAAGTCATTATCTATTTTCAGCCCAAGTAGTTTAACAGAGGATTTTATTTCCATACCAGTTTCTTCAACAGCCGGCAATTCCCGTTTTAAGAAAGAGACCCTCATTACCATGCTTTTTGGTATACTAACGGACAACTTGACTTCATCCAAATCCTTTTTCAAAAGTTCGAAAAGAGAAGATAGGGAAACCTCAGTCGGGGTCATAGGAAATGTCCGGAGGGATAATGTCGGTAGGTCGTCAGCAAACTTAAGACGATTTAAAACATGGGTCAAAACGCGGTTAAAAACGATCGAAAAGATTAAAGGCCCAACTTCGTGCCTTGCGGGGTTCCACAAAATATATCTAGAAAGCTGGAAATGTTGTCAACACACTGAGTCCTACCCGTTAAAGACTAGCAAGTAACCGAACAATGAACTCACGAGCCCCCATTGCTCTAGCTTCGTCAACTTCAATTTGATGATTAATGCTGTCGAAAGTCTTAATAATATCACCCAAAATAATTTCAGCATACGAATTATCTTTCTCTAGATGTTTCATTAGTGCATCCAGTAATCTTACTAAATAATGGGTTCTGCTGTGCCCTTGTCGAAACCTAAACTGCGCAGGGTCCAACTTATCTTCCACATCACTGAGAAGGGACTCCAAATAAAGCTTTCCAACACTTTCGAGAGTACTGGCGTCTTTGAAATCGGCCTGAGATCATGCACGGTCTTAACATTTCGGTTCTTGGATATTGGGGTAATAAAAGCCCTTTTAAAACAATTTGGAAAAATACCATCTAAAAAATATTGATTAAAAACTGCTGTACAAATTAGGGTCAGTTCACTGGCACACTCAACAATCAGCTTGATCGGTATCTCGCCCGGATAGTTACTTTTACTAGTATCAAGTTTTTGTAATTTTTCGAATACTGCGTTTGAATCAGTCACAGGTATCCGTTTCGCACTATCAAATCCCGATGTCATAGGTATCCCTCCACTTACGTTTTAGGATCCCAAAAAAGGTGAAAAATATGTCAGAAGTTTCATAACAGATAATACGAGGATGCGCGGTGTCAACAGATAATGCGTAACAGATAACACTTCGGATGGTTGTGTTTTGGAAAACGTAATGCATGAAATGTTATACATAACACGCTTTGTGAGGATGAGCCAAAAAAGCATCTAACTGTCTTTATTCCTATCGTCATGATGTCCGAAAACTCAACAGATACGTTTTGGCGGTTTTTCGATTTTCCTGATGGTAACGCTTATTATGTAAACACAACAGATAACATCCGAAATGTTATCCGTTACGCATTATCTGTTGAAACCGCGCATCCTCGTGTTATCTTTTATGAAACTTCTGACACTATACGTGATTTTAATTTTACTTGAGTTTACTTAAATTATTGTTTCCGCTCATTACTGTGCATAAATGTTTGCTATTTTCGAATTTTATCATATTCTTCGGCTCTGTTTCGCGTTAGGCGGCCTCCGACTCAACATACCTCTACTTAACCTTTACGGTACTATGTTGGTGATGTTAGGTCATTACAGCCATTAAACAATACTTACGTTTTTGATCTGAATTCTCCTCGCGATTCTCCTCCGAATTCTCCATTTCGTGTTTTTGGACTATTCAGATTTCCTTTTCTTGCATTTTTGTCAGAATCGAGAAGTTGCTCCAATGGTGAATTCTCGATTCTCCTCTCTGCGTTCTCCTCCCTGATTGGTCAACAGAGTGTGGGTGCTCAGTCTGCATAAACACATATACCTGGTTGCGGACGAGCTGCAAAATTAGTGATTTAGTCAAAAGCGAGAATGGAGGAGTCAGAGGAGCAAAAACGGTAATTTGTACGAGAATTGAAAATTCAGAAGCGAGAATTCGGAACGGAGAATTCGGGTCAAAAACGCAACTATTTTTCGCCTGTTCCCATAAATATTCCCAGATACCGGTTTTGCAGCTGAGTACTCCACAGCTAGTCGTAAAGAATCACATCATTGGTTCCATCTACCAGTCAGCGTGGGCCTCCATTCGTGGATGTAGAGCGACACACTCATATAGAGCGTGTTCCATCCTACTTACCGTAGTTACTACGCATGACGTCACGAATTCTGGCTTTTTCCGTCAAGGCTGGAACGACTTTTCTATTTTCCCGCAGAATATCATACCAAGGGCGAATCCGACCAATCACAATTCAGAGATCCGTAGTTACTACGCTTACTACGCTCCCGAGCGTGGTAAGCAAATAGTTACTATCAGTTACTATTTCGAGAAGGATGGAACGGCCAGCGTAGTAACTTTTGGTGAGGTTGGAACGGAAATAGTAACTATAGTTACTATTGGCACGAGGGTGGAACACGCTCATAATCTACAGTCCGGGATGTTCACCCAGCCGTAGACCACGTCTCACCAGACCAGATCATGGTCCATTTACACACTGCGTAAAAATCCGAGCTTATTTTGAAATCCGAGCGTATTTTACGCACGTTTTGAGCTTGAAAAGATTTCTAGCAATACGGACGTAGTTAAATACAAAACGGACTGATTTCTCTAATACGTCCGTATTGCTAGACATCTTTTCAAGCTCAAAACGTGCGTAAAATACGCTCGGATTTCAAAATACGCTCGGATTTTACGAAGTGTGTAAACCCACCATCAACCAGTTATACGTTTTTGCAGATACCATGGTATCTGATACCATGGTCTAAAGTCGTTTTTGTAGTTATCGTGATATCCGATACCAGGGTCATAAGGCGTTTTTGCAGTCGTCGTGGTATCTAGCCAGTTATCGTGGTATCTGATATTCAGATACCACGGTCCGACCGTGGTAACTGATCGTGATATCTGAAAACTCATCTCACTTTCATCAAATTTTGTCAAATTGGTGAGAAAGAAGTGTAGCACTTAGTGATGAACTGGATAACAGTTTTCTTTTGGGATCTCAACCGTGTATCAGATACCACGGTAACTGCAAAAACGACTAATTGCAGATTCAGTTACCGTGGTAACAGATACCATGGTATCTGAAAAACGCAACTGGGGATTATCTTACTTCACGTATCTATCTGTGTACAAATATACATTTTAACATTCTTACCACGGACTAGACAAGGTCTACACGACCTGTACACGACCTAAAAGTAGTGTTTGTGGGGAATTGAGTGGTAATATTCAGATACATCATGTTTAATAGCAGAACAGGCCACGTTAAATATAGCAATTTAATAATAACAAAATAACAAAAGCGTGGTCCGCATCTTTGGGTCACATATGACAAATCTGTTTATTCACCATCTTTAAATAATCGTTAAAGGACCTGTCTTACTAACTCAACCTACTTCCATAATCACTCCATATATTTCGAAACTCGGAGACCCCAATTTCGTACGGTACATTCTAACCCAACCACGCTTATTTTCTCACTTGCCTTGTTTTACTATCTTCGATGTGTATCACGCTGTCGACGGTTGTCTGCGAGAAGTTTTCCCATCAGAAAAAACGGTTATGTAAATTGTTTCCCAATTTTCGCTATCAGTCAACGGGTCTCGGAAAAGGCTTAAAACAGCCAAAGCCGTGGTTTATCTGTTGAAAGCACAGCCTAGTTTTAAAGTATCCAAATATTTTAAAATAAAATATTCGAAGAGTAAATAGTGCGAGTGATCCTTTAACGATGTATAAGAAGAAAAGGGAAATAAAAGAGCGAAAAACACAAGATCCTACTTAATTTAGGTAAACATAAAAAATGTTTCTTTGATGGCTGGATAGAGGCTGTTCGTGAGTCAAGGGATCCAGGAATCGAGCACGACGGTCTATGAATCGACCGTTCAATTCGTAAGACAATAAAAACCAAACGATGGGTCGTTCGTCTAAAGGATGGTAAAATGTCTTAAACCGTAACCTTTCTTTAGTTTTCATATCTTTTTCTACGTGCACTTCAAGGGGGGGGGGGAGGTAAGACCCAGATTATTGTATAGAATATAATTTAATCGAAAAGTAATTTGACTTTGTCGTCAACATAAAAAGACATGCGTAGACTATCATGTAACGAAAAAATCGTATCGTCGGTAATTTGTCACACAAATTTTTAAAAATAAAGCATAAAGAAAATATGCTTGTTCATTAATTGCAGAGCTCGAACAAAAGGCGGAACACATCTTCTTCTATTTCTGTCATGTATTGGAGCAATTAAAGTTAACTTTGTTCCATTTTGGGGTTTTTCACGTTTTGTTTTCCGTATGGGTGAGGATCTTTCTGAAAGGATACATCAAGAAGCGAGGGTAGTGGGCCTTAAAACCCAGACTGTTCTGTCATCACCGCTTTTTGCATTTGAGGAGCTGTATGGTTCAGAAGCCAACCTTTATTGTCTTTTATTTTTCAGGCCAGTAATGACTTCTCGTTCCGCTCTGCTGCTTACCAGTCTGCATCGTTGTATTCAAAGAATGCCCCAACATACTTTTACAGCTTCGAGTATGCAGCCGACGTTTCCCTCTCAAAGGTCATGAACACCTTTGGCTTTTCTGATTCGTATCTGGGAGGAAGCCGTAAGTCTCTTTGTCTAGGCTACAGCATATCTTTCTTAGAGAGATTACTAACCGGTTCGATTTTGGTTAAAAATTAACGAATGGGATCATCCAAGGGGACTGCTGGAAGGGGGAATCCGGAATCCTGTGATAGTGGTACGCATAACTTTCGAACGTGTAATCGTATGTTAGTGAAACTTGAAAATTGGCAAGAGCATGTGTCTCAGATATCCCATTGTAGTTCCGGACAGGGCTTGGTAACAACGCGAAGAGAAACGAAAGACTGGACTAACAAAAATAGGACCGTTTACTTTAAATATGCAAAGCACCTGCTCCATCTTTCAAAATTATTCCACAACCACACTCTAACAGGCAAGGCCATATCCAGGGAGGGGGGGGGTGACCCCCCCCCCCCGAAACATACAAAATTAACGATTATAGGCTTTTCCCTCTGATCTATGTGTTTTGTCCGACCAGCAGGCAACCCCCCCCCCCCCCCCCCCCCCCCCCCCCCCCCACCCCCCCGAAATAAATTCCTGGATACGGTCCTGCCAACAGGTAAGTTCCAAGTTCGCGATGCAAGTATTACCCTTTCCAAAGTCTCCTGATCTTTACCGAAAATCGTCGAGAACTGGGCCCAGCCAGCGCATGACCTTCCACCCTCTCTCCTGGCCGAAAATATTTTTTTTAGGAATTACGTATTTTGTATTTGTTTTTAATTCTGTTATTCCCTATAGCACTTTTAATAGCACTTTTTATTTCAGCGTAAGCCATATAAACAACACAAAAAAATAAAATATAACAAGCGAGTACAAACTATCTACATCATGGTGACTCAGGGTCGAGCAAATGACTCCATATCGGAAGATTGAAGAATAGTGGGTTTGCAGCGAACTCCACTAAATCATTCCGCGACTCCATCAGACGACAAAAAACGATGTTTTCAACTTCCTTTCAATTTCAATAAATGTGCAACAATGGTTCGACACAAACGCTTGGCTGATGCTAGCTCGGAATTGTAGCTTTGCTAATCGACGGAAAACACGCTTATAACAAGCTTCTAGGTTCAAACGTGATCTTTTCGCATGGTTATACACCAGGGGTAACGCGAAAAATGAGTAGCAGTACGTCCTAAACAAATGTACTTTAACAGCAAGATTCACGTCATTAAATTTCCAAATTAGGACATTCCCCCGCTTACATAGGCTATGGGTAAATCATCCCGCATCTTATTACTAATCAAAAAACCTAAATACTTAAACTCTGAAACGTAATCCAATGTACGCATAGAAAGCACCACCGGAAGACGGGGAAGATCACATCCGCTAGGAAGCAGAGCCATTGCTACGGTCTTTTTAACATTGAAAATGATATCAAAACTAGTTGCATAATGATCACAAACAGCAAGAAGACGGTTCAGTCCATGTACCGAAGGCGAGAGAATTACCAGGTCGTCAGCAAAGAAAATATGGTTAAAGCACTTGCCACCGATGAAACACCCAATATCAGCATTACAACAAAGGAGATAAAACCCCACCCTGGCGTAAACCGTTCACCAGTGAAAATGAAGAACTAGAAGCGTCCCCCCACTTCACAAAAAACCAAAAAGCTAGTAAACGAATATACTGTGCAGGAATACCTCTTCTAGCCAAAATTTCAAGAATTTTACTGTGATTCACACGGTCGAATGCCTTCGTTGAATCTACAAAGCAAACAAACACTGGTTTAGAATAAAACCAAAAATATTCCACAACGAATTTAAATACAAAAATCGCAAAATCTACACCATGAGAAGCTTTAAAACCAAACTGGTAATCACTTGTTCTAAGGCTATCCTTTAGTTTAGAAAGGATACACTTTTCCAACACCTTAGACATAATAGTGGCAAGAGCAATTGGTCTGTAACTATCCGACAAAGCAACATCGCACCCTCGACCCTTAGGTATAGGTACAATAGACACAGCCATCAGTGAATCCGGTACACAGCCATGCCGAATAAACGCGTTAAATAACAGAGCCAAGATTCCAAACTGCTCTGTCGATGCATACTTAAGATGTCTAGCAGATATACCATCTACTCCTCCGGCTTTCCCAACATCTAGCTCCCTTACCAATTTCTCGACTTCACATCCAAGAATAGGGTTTAGGGATTCCGAAGCAGAAAGGGTACTCGTCCAAGAGCAATCACGGGGCACCAAATTAAAAAGTGAAGAATACTTTTCCCGCCATAATTCTGCAATATCACCATCACCGACCACACCATCTACAGTTTGAGAAACACCACACCTTCTAGGACAAAAGACATCCCGTACTCTATTCCAAAAGTCCCTTACACCAGTAGAAGAAAGGAAGGAAAAAGCTAAAGCTTCCGCCCTCACAGTACGCTCATTATGCCTGCACCATTTAAGCTTAGTCTTAAAATTCGACCGGGCACGTCTCATAGCATCCGCAATAACTCCGGATACTGGTCTACTAGCTCTAATCCAATTATGGAACGCATTTCTAGACCATCGGTACAAATCTGCAAGATGTCTATTCCACCCACGAATCTCGACATGTCCTATACTTCGCTATCCGAAATGGTGGGTTAAAAATAAATTACTTACTTACTCACTAGTGGAGGGAGCTGAAGGGGAGCCCCAGAAATATCGTGACTCCCTTAGAATGGGAGGTCACTTAGGGAGTCACTTAGACACTTAGAAATTCAGATATGTAAGTCAGAAAACCGGACTGGATCCAGGCAGTGTGGGGGAGTTGTAGGTGGGGGGGGGGGGAAATAACGTTGATAGTGATAAAACTTGGCAGGCATGCTAGGGACCCGACCAGATGAAATGGAAATAATTACATCCGTGATCCGACTACCCTAGTGGTAGTGGAGGGAGTTGGGGACTGGGACACGGGACTCATGCATGAACTTGATAAATGCCATGAGCACGTATCTCAGATACCCTGTTTAATTGTGAATCTCGTTACACGCTTAGAGCGGAGGGATCGTGAGAAAAATTGGTGGGAAGAACAAGAACATGCCCCAAAACTGTCATTTATAGAACCATACCGGATCGGGGCCCTGTGGTGTGTTTTTTGTTATTGTTTTTTTTTTTGGGGGGGGGGAGCTGGAGGTAGTTCTTGGAACTCGGGTAATGGTGAGTTAAGGTTCTTCCAGATGCGCTAAGACGATTAACCTTGCAGGCATATTAGGGACCCGACAAGAAGATTGACTTGTGAATGGTCACTTCCCTGATCCGGCTATCTTGGGGGTGTGGAGAGAGGGGGATTCTGGGATCTTGTGGCATGAATAACTTTCGAAGGGTTGACCGGGCCTAGATGAAACTTGATAATAGTTAAAGTTTTATTTGAAGTTGATTAGATGTTTGATATAGGGGTAAGGAGATACGGTTATTTCGATTTTGAGCTTTATTATTTTTACCGGATAAACAGTTCGCCCAGAAATCGCCTGAAACCGGAAATTTGGCAGAAATAAGGCAGGAAGCTTCGATCATTTTCTTCAAAAATGATATGTCTTATAGGGGTAAATACAAATGCTGAATCCATAGTTAACTTGGTTTTCTCACATGATTAGCCACTTGGCCTTAATTTGTTTCTAAATTTTAATAGTAAAATATTCAAGGACTCCGGCGAAGACTGGATCTGACGAAGACAAACCCAATTGTCTGTATCGAATATTATTTTTTTTTGCGATCCCTTCGAAACCTTTGGTCTTGTTTCTCTTGAAGCGGCAGGTCATGGCCCGTCGGTTCTGTAGAGGTGCTAAAACGTCCGAAGCATTTGAGTGGAGAGCGAGTTTCGAAGTGTTCAGAAACACTCATTGGTGCGAGGTCTCCCTTAAATATTTTGCATCGGCAAACATAGCTATCCTTCTATTTAATTGCTGATTCGTCGCTTTTTGTGTTCCTTTTATTTATTTTTGTTTATGTTTAGCCAAAGTGGAACACGGGGACGATCTACCAATGATTTTCCCACTTCGCGGCGCCGGTCAGGAAGTCAGGATAGCTTCAGAATCTGATGTGGAAACAAGCCAAATGATGGTGAAAATGTGGACAAACTTTGCTCGATTCAAGTAAGTGTCTAAAAATGCAGTTGAAAAAAAAAACCCACTGTGAGCGTGTTCCGCCCTTCTACAAATAGTAACTATTAGTTACTATTTCCGTTCCAACCTCACCAAAAGTTACTACGCTGACCGTTCCAACCTTCTCGAAATAGTAACTAATAGTAACTATTTGCTTACGACGCTCGGGAGCGTAGTAACTACGGATCTCTGTAACGCGATTGGTGGGATTCGCCCCTGGCATGATATTCTGCTGGAAAATAGAAAAGTCGTTCCAGCCATAACGACAAAAAGCCAGAGTTCGTGACGTCATGCGTAGTAACTACGGTAAGTAGGATGGAACACGCTCTGTATACAGTCATGTCAGTCATTATTGTTTGACGAAGGAGGCTTTGGTATGCGAAAATTACTGCGGATTACAAACCGAACTGATTTCGAACCGAACCGATTACGATTAATTTTCGTTCGGGTGTTAAATTTGGTTACTACACTGTCAGAAGTTTCATAACAGACAACAGAAGGATGCGCGGTTTCAACAGACAGTGCGTAACAGAAAACACTAGGGATGTTTTCTTTTGTTGGAAAACGTTGTACATGAAATGTTATGCGTAACAAGCATCGCCAGGAAAAGCCAAAAACAGCCAAAAAAAGAACTACGGCCTTTTTGTTTGTCGTCATGTAAGCAAATTCAGCTTATGCTTTTTGGCGATTTTTCGGCTCTTCCTGTCTGCAATGCTTGTTACGCATAACATTTTCAAACAGAACAGACAACATCCGGTGTTGTCTGTTACGCAGTATCTGTTGAATCCGCGCATTCTTCTGTTGTCTGTTGTGAAACCTCTGACAGTCTAGGTTTACAGTGGTGGTCGCGTTCAAATGTCCACAGTTTCGTACATCAGTCATGTTCACCGAGTACGACACCCTTCTTCTTCTTGAAGGCTTTGACAGACTCTGCATACGACAGTAAAGTGGCTGCATTATTGCAGTACGGAAGTGGGACGGTGTGGCTCAAAGGAGAAGTTGCGCGTTTCGGTCTGCTGGTTTTTAGGATTTTAGACTCTGTCAGACTCTTGGTTATTACTGATGAAATCTATTTCTTCTCAATGCAACCCTTGCAATTCATTTTTAAAAAAGACCAAGTGAATAAGGAATAAATAACTCCCTTTTCCCGATGAAACATTTTTGAGAGTTAGTTGTATGTTGTGCGAAAAAGTAGCATGTAGTAGTAACTGTTGCCACTGCAGGCTACTACTAGCGAACTGGATGCTACTACAGCAAGAGTGGATGCTATCGGATACTACAACTTAAGATTAACCCAGTCGGAGGCATGTTAAATCGAAGTATTCCATACTACTACATATCAGTACATGCAATATTTTCGTACTACGACTAAACAGTATACAACTGAACAACTAAACAGTCGTAGAATTTTTCGTAGAGTTTGACCACTTAAAACAGAGAAAGTGTATCCTTCGAAACTGTGCTGTTATCACTTTGAATTTTTAGCTGTACCATAGCTGTCCCAGGATTTCCCAGTTTTCGCTACCAACCACGTAGTATGGTTCCTACTAATAAAAGTCTGCAAACACCTCCACCATTTTTGCTTGATCATTAGACTGATTTCAGGAACCCAACGCCATCTGTAATGGACCCTACTGCCGCAGTCACATGGCTACCGTTTTCTGAAGATGCACCTCAGTATTTGAAGATAGCCAGGCCGACAGTTATGGAGAGCAAGTACAGAACAAGGCAGATGAGGTTCTTGAACGAAGTCATGCCCAAGCTCGTACTTGCTGCTCAGGTATGGATTCCGACTCTCTTTTTTATAGTTTAACCGGAAACGGCTGGGATAGGACAATCTAGTTACCCATCACTTATTCACTTAAATTGGCTTAAAGACCCCCTGAAAATGCGTGATTTCTTTGTTCCGCTATTCACGAATAATCGATTTTCAAATAGTGGAATTTCCATGGGATTTGTGGTACCTTCCCGATGAAAAATTTGTAGCCTGCGTAGTAGTATGGTAGTAGTATGAAAACCTTACATGTAATACTATGTAATAGCAAAGAATACTATCATTTAATGTGCCTCAGACTGGTTCAGTCTTATGTAGTAGTAGTAGCATCCTGTCTTGCCATAGTAACATCCAGTCTTGCTAATAGTAGCATATAGTAGTATGCAGTAACACGGTAGCCGTGAAGTAGAAGCATGTAGTAGCATCTTTAGTATTGCATGCTACTTTTTCATACTACTTCATAGTACTATTTTGAGGTAAATTTTTCATCGGGTTTCTGGGCTCAAAATTTCCCACATCATAGTAGAATTTACGGTGGGGACGGCCGCAGATATTCTGAACGTCATAACTAGAGCATATAGTGGAAAATAAAAAAAAAATCCCTTTGCAGAATTCAAATAATTCAGTGTGTTCAGTTAAATGACAAAAAAATAAGTTGGCTTTTCATTTAAACAAAACTTACAACACTATTGTGTGTTGGAACGTCTGTGTCTTCTCGCAATGCATCTGTGTCCTCATTAAGGAATGTTTTTTTTTTTTTTTTTTTTATAGCCGTGTTCTCCGACTTAACTCCTTAATTTATGGGAGGCGTGGATAATCAACCCGTCTCGAACATCTCATCCTTTTCTCGAACATCTGGCGGTCACAATGCCCACAATCAAAATTCCCACTAATAATGCCCACGACTCATAATGCCACGGCCCAAAACGTCCACGCTTCAAAATACCCACGACTAAAAATGCCCACGGCTCAGAATGCCAACGATTGAATAATTCGAGGTGTTCAGTCGTCCGTACGAAACTGGAATGAAAAAACTGAATCCCAATCAGCGATCTTAAAACTGTCATTCTTAAGTAAGGAACAATTCATACCTTAGTTTTGCTTTCTATGTTGGAACAATTTTATATGACTTTTCTTCTTTACTCCTACGCAAATAATTCCGAACATCAACAAATACTATTAGTATTCCGTGGTAAGCCTTTCACTTATAATATCGCTGTCCAAGGATCTTTTTGGCTCCCCCGGTTGACAGTTTGAACCATCGACATTTTGAGCCAAGACGATTTTAATCTCTCCTATGGGCATTATGAACTGTCTGCATTTTGAGCCGTCGGCATTTGGACGATTTCGACTTCAGAGTGTCACTTGTGTGCACTTTAAATCGTCGGCATTTTGAACCGTGAGCATTTTGACCGTGGGCATTCTGAATCATGGGCATTTTGAACCGTGGGCATTTTGAACCGCATTCTGAGCGTGGGCATTGTGAGAGTTGGCAATAAGATCGTGGAGATTCTGGGAACCACCCCGTCTGGAAACTCTAGTGAAGATGGCGTGGCGAGCGCTGTGAAATAGCCGCCCCACGCTGTCTTAGTTTTAGCTTGTTAAGTGTTGGTTTCCTCTTTTAATTTGTAAGCCCAAGCGCCATTTAGTTGAGTTCTCTTCTTGACTACAATAGCTTGTGTAAAATAAATGATTCTGATTCTGAAAAAAAACTTGTTTTCAAATTGCATCAGTCACGAGGCCCATGACCACAATCCACCTGTAATCAGCCAATCCTTTCAACACTTTGGTCTAGAGGTTTGATTTCTGGTCCAAGCTAAAACATCAGGTTTTTCTTTGGGGCAATGGTTGGGGCAATGGCCTTAGACAAATATTGGAAAGTAAAAGTTGTAAAGACATGATAGTTTTGGGAAGGTTCCTTAAGGTGGTCATGAGCCACAGGAAAAGTTTTTTATAGATAGATTTTCAGGTTATGGTTTTGTTGTTCTCGTGGTACTTTCTGCTTTTACGGAATAAATCTTGTTGGATAATAAAAACAGTGTGGTAGCCCACTCCTTGCCAAATTCCGACCTTGATCTATCTAGGCATTATGTCTTGCCCATTATCTATCTTTCCATGCTCGGGACTATTTATATTGTAGACTTAGTGACGATAATAAACGAATCTGACCAGGATCACGATTTTCGATTCAGATACAAAACAAAATATTTGAATGCTGAAAAGCCCTATGCAAGACATAGCTGTTTTGCTATGGTACAGTAGTAGTGACTGTGCGACGTCATAAATAATTTCTAGTACGTTTGGAATATGACCGGATGATTTCTTTCAGCTTTGTGCCGCTCCTCTGTCCGTCCCTGCACCCTCCCCGGTTGGCTTCGACGCTGTCATAGTTGAACCCGTCTTGGGTGAGCGAAAGCTAACCCCACAACCACCCACTCAGACGGAAGTAACAAGCCAAGCTCCGACAATGCAAAGTGTCCCAGTCATCGTTACGGAAATTCCCACTGATAGCGTCGAAGGAGTTGAAGTTACGGACGCAGACGCCTCAACTTTAAGTCCTGACTCGTCGCCTGAATCATCGGAAGAGTCTTCGGAGGAGAAAGACTCGGTGGGAAGCTCCAGCGAAGAGGCCAGTACGCAGTCGCCAACAACTGCTACACTGATTCAGATTGATGCCGTGGTTCTAAATGTGAGTGTCCTGTATGTTTTTTTCATTTCAGCTGTGGTTTAAAGTTTAACAAAAAAGGGCAGAGATAGGACAATCTGGTTACCCATCACTTATTTACTTAAATAGGCTTGAAGATCCGATAAAAATGCGTTACTTCGTTGCTCCGCTGTTCATGAAAATCCCCGAATAGTGGATTTTCCGTGTCGGGTTTGCGGTACCTGTTTGCGTTTGTACCTGTGTTGCATGCTTGACGAAAACGATCTATTGCCAGTAATTTCACGCAGTGGTCTCACCTGCACCAAGCTCACCTTTGGCCACTGAAAATCCACGTTTGTATTGAGACTCAAAGTTTCCGCGTCATAGTAGAACTTTTCGCTGTGAGGTCGGCCGTAGATGTTCTGAACGTCATAAAAAAGGGCATATAGTGGAAAATTGAAAAAAAAAAATCCCTATCGCAATCCAAATAATTCAATTAATTCAGTTAAATGACACGAAGATAAGTTGGCTTTACAGCTAAACTTTAAGGTTTCATCTACCGTATTAGATGAGATTTGCAGATTCCATAACAGCCCGCTGACAGCGATAAAATCGAACCATAACCCGAGAACCAGTGCGTTTTAAATATTGAGAGAGTGACTGCGTGCTGCTGAATCCGCTGGTGCTTGAATGAAGCAACACTATTTTGTCGTTTTATTTAATTGTCTGCAGTTTTCTGATAGTCATATTTGATCTTATCCGTGTTGTTGTTGTTTTTTTTGTTTTTTTTTTGGGGGGGGGGGTGGATATTGCCCTGTTCAAATCCGCCAGCTATTCAAGAGAAAAAATGACAGTTACCTGACCGTTTAAATGGAAAAGCGAAATCCTAGCGTCATAGGGCCCATTGCCGTCAAGGTTAGTGTGGCACAAAAGGTTAGTGTGACACAAAACACTAGCTATCCATCTTCGATCAAGTCTACATGTTCTATCCAGAGTCTTACGACACACAGACTTCCGTGTCAGAGGCCTGGCAGAAGCCCTGTTCTTCACATCCTGGCAGGAGGAGCCAATTTTAGCGGTGGCCAATCTCAGTCCGCAAAAAGTCTCAGTTTTGGAAAAAAAAATTTACTTCCCAGTGACGACTAACCACTTCATCACTCCTTTAAAATCCGTATCAAAATCCTGACTTCTTAATCCGTTTTTTTTTTAACAATGTTTAGTAATTGAGGTCGTAGGTACGAGTTACGATCCCTTCTTAAGAAATTTATTCTTTTCTTACCATTTCTTTCTCTTTCCCACTCACACACTTACTTCTACTTTTTGGGATCCCAAAACGTAAGTGGAGGGATATCTATGACATCGCAAAAACGTCCGTCTGTCTGTGAGCACGATAACTCTCGAAGGGAATGAGATATTTTGATGAAACTTGGTGTGAGGATTCATTGGGTCAAGTTCGTAGATGGGCTCTGTAGCCCTACATTTAGCGGTGGGGGTTCAAATTAAGGGACAAACAAAATATTTGTAAACAGCTAATGTGATAGTCGATTATGGGGTAAGAAGACATGCTAAGCACGATGCAGCAAGTAGCTCGTCCGGAATCCGGCAAAAACTGGAAAGTTGTTTAAAAATAAAAGTTTTATTTTAAGTTGGTTAAAAGTTCGATCTAGAGGTAAAAAAACATGCTGAAAACGATGATGAAAACCATTTTCTCGCCGAACAAGTAGTTCGTTCGGAATCCGGCGAAAACCGGAAAGTTGGTTAAAAGTAAAAGTGTCATTTGAAGTTGATTAAAGATCTAGAGGTAAAAAGACATGTTGAACACGATGGTGAAAACCAGTTTCTTGCCGGACAACTAGTTCACCTGGAATCCGGCCAAAACCGGAAAAATTTGTAAAAGCAAAAGTCTGATTAGATGACAGATTAAGGGGTAAGAAGACAGGCTGAGTCTGTATATGACAATCATTTTTACCTGGACATCCGGAATCCGGTTGTAATTTTGTTAAGTCAAACTTTTTTTCAAAGTTGATTAGATGTTCTTTATAGGGATAAGGAGATATGCTGGATTCATTTCTGAATTTTCTTTTTTTGCTGGACTAGTAGGTTCGCTCGGAATTCGGGCGAAACCGGAAAGTTGGCAGAAGTAAAGCAGGAAGTCTCGGTCAGTATCGTCAAAATAGATATGGCTTATAGAGGTATATCTGAACTTGGTTTTCTCTGATGGTTAGCCTGGCCAAGACAAGACCTGATTGTTTTTCGAATATTAGATTTTTGGGATCCCATCGACACCTTTTGTCTTGTTGTGTATTAGTCCTTCTGCGTTTTCATACTTCCTTTTATCAATTCAGGTTCCGGTGGAAGCCAGTGGTAAATCTAGTCAAGCTCAACTCGAAACCAAACCGGTGATCTCCACTGGCAACCTCCCCAACTCCCTCGACCACATCAGTCTTGCCAAGCAGCTCAGCCACTCAGCTCCTACTGATATGTACGAGCTAATGAAGTTACGGAATCACCAGCAGGCTGAAGCACAAGCCTCTGACCAATCACAGACCTCGATTACTAGTGCTACCCAATCAGGTTCGCGGTTTGACCTAAGCCTACTGGCAGGCTTCCTGCCACAAGGACCATCGCTAGAACCGGTTGACGTTAATCCTGATGATGTGGATGCTGTAGTTAAGCAGCTTCCGGAGCACTATCAGGTTTTGGCGCGAAGCTTTCCGGCAGACAGCTTGAAAAGTGTTTTTGCTGGTCTGAAATCCAGTGGACAACTAGGAGACCTTGTGGCGAACTTAGGTTGATAGTAAACTAAGCAGCTGCCTACAATCTGCCGAAGTTCAAAGTCTGAAATTCTGCCCAGTGATTTTCAAGTCATCTTCGAGCATTGTAAATGCTAAAATATATATATAAAAGGAGCCTACTAAGTTCCGACAGTAGTTCTTAAAAGTCTAAGCTTGTGACATACGATCAGTCCTGGCCGCATTTCCGCGCCTTTATCATGTACTTGCAAAAACAAAGTCATTGTGAAGGCAAATGTGGAGAATTGTAGCCTACTTACTAAATGCTAGAAAAAATATATAGAGAGTGTAATTCTTAAAAAGTAGATGGCTAGGACAGACGACCAGTCCTGGTCACATTTCTGCATCTTCGTCATGCAGATAAAAATCTCAACGTTCAGATGCGACTGTAGATCGCGCTGGAGTCTCAGGAGGAATTCCGGAGACTGAGGACTAAGAAGACCTGAGACTCTTGGGGGAAGGGTGATCGTCAGCTAATTTGTGCCGATCGTCATCAACATCGTCTGCTTCATCACTATCTGCTAAAGCTCTTCTCTGTGAGAAAATTGCGACTCAAACTGATTCATCTCCTGGTTGTTATCACTGTTTTGCCTGTATGCTTATGTTTTGCATTGTTAATGGATTATGTCAACATATATATTTTTACCTCATTGGAAGAATCTTATTTGATACGTTCGTGTTCAGTTTGGCTTTGTGTATTTTTACAATATATAAACTACGACATCAGTGAAGAAGCTGCATGGATTCCTTTGGAAGAAAAGAAAAGGTTTGTACAAGCACATGCATTAGCTGCGTTCTTTGTCACGGGAGTTCTCATCTCCGGTTTTTTCTTATAAGCCGTTTTTGAACTGACCGGTGTCCGGTTTTACCTTGCCGGTGCGGATAACCTGAACCTGCTCGAGATCCCGGCTTTACCGAGGAGTTAGCAAGTTTCCATCAACTCACCAGTGAACCAAAAAAACGCGTTATAAGAGAAAAACCGGACACTGGTGACAAAGCACCAGAGACAGCCCGGAGTGCAACGAATGCAGCTATTGTTTATAGAACAGAATGGATTGGGGCACTGTTGTGGGGAATTAGACGGGGTGGGGGGGGGGGGGGGGGAAAGGAACTATTATGACATGCGTAACTCTGGAAAGAGTCATTGATTTGGATGGAACATGACAGGTGGCAAGAGCACACGTCCTAGATATTCCGTGTTCAGTCCTTACAAGATCTGGTCACTGTGAGTGGAGTTTGATGGGGACCCAAAATCTTGTGGCGCTTGATTTAGGGTAAGTGCAAATGGGCTAGGACGATAGAACTAACTTGTCAGGCGTGTTAGGGACCTGACCAGATTGACTTATAAACTGTCATTTTCGCCGCATATGACATTATTTTGACCGACGATAAATTTTGTTCCCCAAGGCCTCGTGGTCATTTGTGACTTTGTCCGTATCCAGGAATTTGTTGGGGGGGGGGGGGATTGCCCTCGGGTTGGACCAAAATGTACAAAAAAAGAATAGATTAGAGCTTAAAGCCTATACAAAAATTATTTTTTATTTAGTTTTTTTAGAGGGGGGGGGGGGGGTTGAACCCTGTAACCCCCTGTATACGGTCCGGTTTGTGCCTTAAGTTTTTCTTTAGAAATAAATTCTTAGCCCTTTTTGCCACTCCAACAGGGCAGTTCTGTTAAGTCACATGTCCTGATGTTCAGTTACAGGTCCAGATCAGACTCGGCCACTGTGGGGCAGTGAGAGTGTGTCATCTTTAGAAAAAAACATTAATTTACAGTATAAAATGACGCGAGCAGCCATAGTTTTAAAATTCGCGCCAAATTCAAAATCACCTTGGGGCAGTACGGTGGCCATTTTGGAGTCATGTACTTTTCTGAAACTGAGAGCGTGTCTTGGAAATGTGAGACACTTAGGGTGGAGATATTGGACAGAAATTGGTCGAAAGGAATATCATATGGGGAGTTGGAATGGGGGGAGGGTCTGGGAAGAGCCATACAACCTTGACAGTGACAACCTTGACTACTACCTTTGCAAGTGCCACTTGACTAAGTTCAAGTTCAACTTCTGTTTATTTCAAATTAAATTCAACATAAGGAGCCAATTTGGCAGAGAGAAGGCTCGAGGCCAAATGGCGGACATTTTCTTCTGCTACAAACTATAAGAAAATCAACTCACAAGTTATAAATAAACCATGATCCATCCAGTTTTCAGATTCAAACGATCAAGATGAGTTGGAATTAACCGCGACAAACAATTCACTCGCGACATTACCTTTTTAATCTATATCTATTTTTTTTTATTATTATTTACTTTTCTTTAACTGTTTTCAATGAGCATTGATTTACCTCTATTTTTAAGAATATTTCCAGAAAGTTCAAGTTTAACTTCATTCTGATAATTATGCCATACACTCAATACAGTATTTCTCAGTGAAAATCTTGATCTTTTGGAAATTATTAGAAGGACCGCGCGCGTTAGGGTGCGAGGGGCAATATATTCAAAAATAGAGATATATAAAAACAAGGAATAAGAAAATAGAGTTAGAAATAAACCATAATCCATCCCGTTTCCAAATTTAAACGACCAAGATGAGTTGGGATTAACCGCGACGAACCATTCGCCCGTGACATTACCTTTAATCTGTTTTTTTGTGTTACTATTTATTTTTCTTTAAGTGTTTTCAATGAGCATTGGTTTAACTTTATTTTTGAAAATCTTTATAGAAAGTTCAAGTTTAACATCATTATGATAATTATGCCATACCGTCAAGATAGTATTTCTCAACGAAAGTCTTGATCTTTCGGAAATCACTAAATGTTGGGGGTTTTACAAGAGTCGCGCGTCTTACGGTCGTGATTAGATTTAATTCCAGAAAATGAATCGGGTTCATAAAAATGTTCCGGTAGCGAATTGAGTGATGTTTTTTCTTAAACAAAATGGAATAGAAAATGACGAAAGATTTGAGGGGCGATATATTCAAAAATAGAGGCAGCTTTCCGTTGGCACACAGATACACAACCCGTTCCCAAAAAGTCCATTTTGATTGGCTTGGTTCACCCGTAAACGACTTCGCTCCGCGCGATACCACAAGAGACTAATCGTCATACTATGACCACTGCCTCCATCTCTGGCCTGTTTTCGACGTCTGACTCCTTTGTACTTGTCTTTCTCCAAGCTTTTTTTGTAACTTAACTGGAATCAGGTAATAAAGGACAGCTGGATCTCTTAAAGTTTAACTGAACAGGCAACTTATTTTTACATCTTAAATTCAAATACATTGAATTATTACAACACCTATTGGGGATTTTCATTCTGTCCACAGTAGTCTTCAGTAGGGACGTTGGGAATGTGGACGCTGTCCCATGGTGAATCCGTCCACAATTCGCCCGCGACAATCACTGCACTATCACTACACAAGACACCTCACTAGCTAGCACTAGTTTTTGGCACTGCAGACTGCAGACACTTCTTTGTTTATTTGATACACAATTTATTTACTCGTTTGCTGCTGGTGTTGTTGCCAAATGTTCCAGGCACCATAGAGATATCACAAAAACGGGAAGAGCGGCAAGCACAATGGGATAATCAATTATTTGGAAATATCAGAAAAACAAACTAACGCTTTTTCATCGGGTTTTCAAGATTATTTAAGCGAACAAGTGATGGGTAACTAGACTCTCGTATCCTAGCCCTTTTCGGTTAAACTTTAAGTGTTGTACTTCTTGCTTCCGTGAGTATCCATGCATTACTACATTTTAGTCCGTCTATGTACGATCATGGCGTTAATTAAGGGGTTGCAAGTACAACAGTTCGAGACGCCATTGGCCCTCCCTCCTCCCCCACATGGATGATCGGACCTGGCCAAAGATAGTTTAGTTTGGGTCGAGTCCTTTATGCGGATGCCAAGTTTCATCGTCCTAGCTTACATGGAAGTGCCCGGACTAGCAAAACCAAGACAACCAGACGTTACAAGTTTCATAAAAACAGGCATGAAAAGTATATGTTCGTGCGCAGTTGCTCGCACTGCTGTTTTAGAAGTCAACAGATTTTCTGGCCGAAGAATTAAAAAAATGTATATTACATTCGTTTTTTGTTTTGTTTTTATTTAATTTCTTTCTTTGTTTTAAATAGGCTACTCCACTTTTGAAAATGGCGGGTCAGAATTAAATTACTTACTTACATGCTTATACTTATTTACAACTCTTCTGGCTATCGCCGTTAATTTTTTGTTAACGAAAATGGATGTACGCGAAGAAAAGCACGCCCATATCATATTCTCCCGTGATTTTATCCAAGTAAAACTTGGTTTTTTAAGGTCCCTGTAATACGAACTGGCACTAGAATTGCAAATACCTTTGACGAACCTAATACTTATTTCGCGCAGCTGGCACGTTTGTTGCCTAAACAAAATACAGATTTCCGTTACAACTGATATAAAACCAAAGCCAGTTCGGAATTCTCATTCGTCAAGTAATATTAAAGCATATACCATTAGTAAACATGCTGTCCTACCGAACTAGCTCTTTGGTGCTACTGGTTTTCGTCGGGTTACTTGCGGAAGCTCAGTAAGTGACTGCTTTATACTAGTATGTGACAACTTTCGGTTGTTTCCAGTGTAAATCAACCTTGTATATTTAGAATCTCCACTTTTGTGGCACCTTCGGCTCAAGTGCCATCTGTATAATGTCTGTCTGTCAGTCGGTCTGTTCCAGTTTTGCTGAGTCGCGCACTTCTATGTCAGCTAGGAAGACGTGGCATACGTATCAAGGAGCCAACCCAACACTCAAAGAAACTTTTTCCCGGATCCGATTATGCGTGTCAGGTTAGAGGGAATAGGAATTACTTGACCTTGTGACCCGCGTCAGTTGTGAGCGGGTGATCCGATTCGAGCGAAACTTGATGGGTGGTAGGATTAGATGCACTAGATGCTATTCATGGCTTCGAACCGCATCCGACTACGGTCGGTGGAATTGGAGGGGGACGCCTGGAAACTTGGAACATGTATAAGTACCAAACGAATAAAAGGAATGGGATTATTAGTGTTCGGTGTGGTAGGTCAGAAAACCTGGCAGAAAATCAAGCTACAATTGGCCCACTCTCTTAGTCCCCCAGTTCATGATGGTAAAACATCCCAAAGTACTATTGATTGATCAAACAGAGGGCATGGGTCCTATAGATACGCTATTCAGAAGTCCGGACCGGGTACGGCATTGGTGGGGAGAGTTGTAGATATTTTCTGGGGTTTCTCCGATTCGACTCAAACTTGGTCGTCGGTAGGTGGAACCAACTGCCCTAGATGTAATATTTATACGTCCGTATCGAATCTTTATACAGTGGAGGGAGTTCGGGGTCCCGGAAATTTTTTCAGAAGTTCTCAGATTCGAGTGAAACTTGATGGATGGTACGAACGGATGCTCAACTCAGAGAGATTCGACATCGGTGGGAAGTTGCAGGAGATACCGGAAAGTTTCCAAAAATATTGGAGCATGCATAAAACTTGAACGATTAATCTCGTCTGGGTTAAACTTTGCGGTAGATAAGAAACCCAATTTTCTGATTAAATTCCGGAAAAGATCCTGCCGCTGTTGGGGTGAGAGGGGGGGGGGTTGAAGGGGGGAATGGCAAGTCGTGTGGCTCGCTTAGAGTGGAGGGGCCGGTGCGGGTCTTGGCGGAGGACAGTCGGAAGATGCCCGTGTTTAGTTTCAGGTTTGGTCAATGTGGGGAGAGTTGGAAGGGATTCCTGGATATAATGTGATATGCGTCTCTCATGTGATACGATCTGAAAGGAACTTGATAATATTGGCGAAAGCATTGTGTTCCTTTATATGTCCGAAGCGTATGCAATCCTTAGCTGAAATACATGCTGACCACCCTTGCAAATGCCGTATGAGCCTACAGCTCTTGTTCCTTGTTGTTTGAAGAAGTGTCATAACTAAGCCGTGACCCTATCGTATTTTTAAAGCCCTAGTGATACCAGACCAAGACTAAATGTCAGACCAAGAATAATTTACGCTTGGCCACACTCGAAGGAGGTGAAAGTCAATTTAGTATCTAGGTCCTATAAAGTACCGTCGAGAAAATTTCGAAGCGCACCTAACAGTGTGCTGTGGAAGTTGTATTGGAAGCTGGAACCCAGGATTCTGAAAAAGAACGTAAGATCTGGGAACCTGGAAGGTGATACGCTTTGGTCAGTCTGTTGGTGGAGATTGACTTTGAACCAAAGGTAGTTTGAAGATGCTCTGAATGTGCTAACGCGTCGGCGTTTTTCCTATTTCAGGTCTCGTCGTCTAGGATACCAGCCGATACCGACCGAACCTCTTGACCCGAGGACAGTGACGGAAAAAGACTATTCGGATTTTGAGTTTATCAGGCGAACTTGTCTCTTCAATCTTGACTCACATTGGTGCGACTATTATCAGATTATACCAGAGTTGGCGCAGAAAGCTCGTTGGGAAGATGAGGAAGCAAGTCCCGGTCGAAGGAAGCGATCGTCTGAATTTTTGGATGTCGAAGCTAGAAGAGAGGAATGACTACTGATTATCTTGAGAACTGAGTAAATAGAATTAGATGGATGTCTTTTATTTCGGCTTCTTTTTATTTGATTGTTTAAAGCACAATAAACTGAAAATGAAGAAATCATTACTACGTTTTCGTCATTGGTAGTTTGTCCGTCAGATCGAACAGCTAGGGCCACTCTTTCCCCTGACTTTTCCGCTTCAATCATCGTTGAACTGTGAAAGGGGGACATAGTACTTCTTGCCTAAATCATCAATAACTAGACCTTCGTTGCCTGGGCAATGTGAACCGAAGATAATTATGGTATAACAGCCAATTCTTACTTACAAGAGTTAAAAGTCCCTGAAATATCTCAAAATTGGGTTCCACCTATTCTTTCTTTGAGTTGTTACCCTGTCACTAAAGTTGTCAGCCCCTCAAAGACCTAACTCCATGTTACAGTGGTAGACCAAGGAGATTAATTTTCTTACCCTCTGATTTATAGAGATAAAATAAAATGAGCACCAATTTTCACAAGTTTCTAGCCCCTCACAAATCCCTTCTAGCAAACGATTCATAGTTACAAGTCCATCTCCCCTTGATAGACATGGTACCAAATTGTTCTGACGATCAAATACACAGGAAAGAAACAAGACCAAAGGTTTCGATGGGATCCCAAAAATTCAATATCAGATCCAGACAACTGGGTCTTGTCTTAGCCAGACCAGTCATCGCCAGACTCCTTGAACATTACAATTAAAATTCAGAAACAGATTAAGGCCAAATAGCTATTCATCTGAGAAAACCAAGTTCAGATATGGATTCTGCATGTGTGTTTAACCCTATAGGTCATATCTGTTTTGACGATAACTTCCTGCCACTTCTGCCAATTTCCTGGTTTCGGCCGAACTCCAGAACTACTTGTCGGGCGAAAAAAAGAAAGCTAAAAAACGAACTCAGGGTATCTTCTTTCCCCAATAATGAACATCTAATCAACTTCAAATAAAAATTTAACTTATAACAAATTTTCCGACCCCAGCCGGATTCCGGTCGAACTATATTTCCGGATAAAATATGATTGTCAAACACGGATTCAGCATCTCTTCTTACCCTTAATTCGGTTATCTAATCAACTAGAAATAAAACTTAAGCTTCTGACAATTTTCCGGTTTTGGCCGGATTCGGGGGAAGGAACTACATGTCAAGGTAGAAAATGTTTTCACATAAGTGTTCAACATGTCTTCTTGCCCATACATCGAACATTTAATCAATCTCCTTATCCCTATAAAGAACATCTAATCAACTCCAAATAAAACTTTTAATTTTAACAAACTTTCCGGTTTCGGCCGGATTCCGGGCGAACTACTTGTCCGTCGAGAAAAATCGAAAGTAGAATTTTTGATAATTATCAAGAAAAATTAATGTTGATAGGAGGCAAATACTTTCTTGGTATATTTGATTCGAGACGATTTGAAACTGATAGAAAATATTAAGTTAGGCTAAAATTCCCATAATAAGATTGTCCCCAGAGTCTTCAGAGTTTGTCAGAGTTCATTGTGTTGCATAGAACGCAGCATCAGTTCATCTCATAAATAAAATGCTCGAAAAGACAGTGTGTTGTCAACCCCTCCGAACTTTCAAACTGTTGTATCTCATGAAAGATTTTTTTTTTACCAAAAAACAGATAGCATATACTTTGATCAGCTCATCGAGGTCTACCGATTGAAACAAAAACAATTCTATCTGTAGTAGTTGAAAAGTTGAGTTTTTTGCCGTAGGCCAACTTTCTAGTTTCACCACTTAGAAAGGAGCAGAGGATAAGCTCTAATTTCTTCAGCAGTGAGAGAACTCTTAGAGTTTAAGAGGCCCGTCTGATTTCATTTATCTTCCTCACTCCCAAGTGTAAGAAATGGAATGATAAAGTCAGCTGAAATCACAAACACAAACGGGTAGAAACAATAGATGGCAGCACTTTCGGACCCATGGGAAGATGACACTTAAGATTTTGTAAATTTTTCTATTTATCACTCGAAGAAGATGTAGCCTGGCTGTGGGGCCAGGAAAATTCCGCACATATTTCGCACTCGTATATTTTAGTCCATCTTCAGTTTAAAACTGGTGCTTCTCTGCTTGTCCTGCTCGAACGGAGCTTTCCACTCGAAAGCAGAAACATGGTTTGATGAAACGAAAGCTTGGCTGCATAACTTCAGATAGTTCTCTCTGACATGGTTATACAGCTCCACTTTAGTTCGCACACTGTAGGCTGTGGCTCAATTACAAGCAAAAACCATCCTTTTTGGCCCCAGGCAAGAATTCTACGGAGCTTTCCAAAATGTAAGGTCATATGCATCAATCCGGCCTAAGGTCCACACTTTCCGTAAAAACCGCACAGGTTAGACCCTTACCACTTTCTGAGAATAACGCGAATCGGGGGTACTAGAAAAAAAAAGAAAAAACACGACAAAACCAAAGTGTTGCTCTCGCAACACTAATAGTACTTCATAAATTTTTCAAAGAGCCGTAGACACTGTAATTGGACGGAAGCTTGAGCATTGTGGCGACGCATTAGATTTTCCTTTTTGCAATTAGAGTAAGGTCCCCTGCATAAAATGTTGTAGGGAAAATTCTGGTATCAACAAGTAAGCAAGCGCTGAAACGTAGATTGTGAAAGTGAATGTTTATAACATCTTTATATTTTATACAAACATGTTAGAACCCAGACATTGCACATCTACAATAACCAAACTTTAAGAGCTTTTAGTGTACACTGTAAAAAGAATCTACGAGTTTAACTGCAGTATTTACTTCTGGGATTAATCTTATATCTACTGAGATTATCATATCTCTACTGCGTATTAATCTTGTCCATACTGAAATCCCAACAGCAAATACTTTAAGGTTTATTTTTACCGTGTAAACAAACCGCATGTAGAAATCCAAAGAGATCTTGAAGATATTGCAAGAACAGTTTCAATTTCAATACTGAATGTCTTGCCAGCCAGTCCAACCCTTTAAACCTCTTTTAATTTGAAAGGTAATAATAAGTAGTAATAAGTTTAAACAGTCAAGCAAGTATGGCAAGTGCCATATAATGATCGCAATTTCTGTCCGTCCATCGGTCTGTCGGTTCGGGTTTTGCTAGTTCAGGTATTTCCACATACGCTAGGACGATGAAACTTGGCAGGCATATCAGGGACCCGAAAAGATTAAGTTGGAAATAGTCACATCCCCGATCCGAGCATCGTGGGGGGAGAGGAGGGAGAGGGAATCCGGAATCTTGAGATATTTATAAGTTTTGAACGGTTGATCGGATCTTGATGAAACTTGATATTTGGATAGACAGGGTCAGGATATCAACGTGTCTCAGACGATTTGTGTCTCAGTCGATCCACTCAAACCTGGACCGATTCCGATGACTTTGAGGGGAGCTGGGGGGGGGGGCCTTGGGAAACACTTAGAGTGAAGGGATTGGGATGAAACTTAGTGGGAAGTTAAACACAAGTCCTAGATACACCGTTGAAATAACCGGACGGGATTCGGACACTGTGGGGGAGTTGGGGGGGGGGGGGGTCCGGAATTCTTGTGAGTTTGGTACTTCCTGATTTGCTAGGACGATGAAACTTGCAGGAAGGCTTATCAAGGACCCGAACAGACTAGCTTGACAATAGCCGTTTCCAATCCGGCCATCATGGGGGGGGGGGGGCGAGGGCGGAGGGATGAGGAGCCCGGAATTTTATAGTGGCATGCATAACTTTTAAACGGGCAATCGGAATCGCCTGAAACTTCCATATATGAACGTTGTTTTCTTGCTTGACTAATGGTTCATGACGAATTCAGCTGATACTGGAAATTTGGTTGAAGCTCAAGGTTGTTTCTGAAATCGATTAGAGATTTGGTATTGGGGCAAGGAGACATGCTGAAAATATTTTTGAACTTTATTTTAACAGTACAAATATTCAAGGAATCTGACGAAGACTGAATGGTGAAGATTCGACCTAATCATTTGAATCAAATGTTAGATTTTTGGGATCCCATCGAAACCATCGGTCTTGTTCTTATACGCAAGAAATAAAATCCTACAAATATTTGTATGGCAAAACACAGACATGTCACATCTCCAATAACCAAATAAGTATTGACATAACCTAATTTGTAATAATCCCACTTTAAATGTAAACAAACCGCAAGTAGAAATCCAAAGAAATGTTAAAGATCTTGCACGAATAGCTTGAGTTCTAACATATTCTGCTGCTAATGGTCTGACAGTCAGTCCAACCCTTGAAACCTCTTTTCCATTAGCAAGGTAATAACAATTGCAATAAACCAAATCATAGCAGTCTAATCCCCCTTTGTCACAATTCGTTAAGAACGGCCTATTATCGATCATATGACAGAAGAGTCCAGTTTCCAACTGTTGATTAAAGAAGTACGTCGCGTCATCTTATTTGCTGCTGTTAAGCCCAAATCCTCATCCATGGATATATAACACCCCAAATATACAAAACTTGAACTTTAGACCTGTCACAGACGAACTTAACTCGTGGGAAATCTGGGCCCAGCTGCCCATGAACGGGAGGGGGGAGGGAGGGTCGGACCCATCAAAATGTGTATTTACTCCTCTTTTCCCTCAAATATACCAGCTTAGAATTTGATTATAGTCACGGGTTAAAAACTTTTTTTCGTTGGCAATTTGTGCCCACTTGCCCATGAACGGGGAGGGTGGGGGGTGGTTCAACTCCACGATAAATCCCCAACCTCTATGATCCAAGAGCACAAAAGAATTTCATTGTCTTATCTCCAGTCATTGTCAAAATAAAAACATTCAAAAATGGGCAGTCTGGGCCCAATTGCCCCTGAACCAAGTGGGGGTGGAGTTTGGGACCCGTGCAAGTAAAATGAGACCCCAATGCTCATAAGCCTACCAAGTTTCAACTTGATATCTGTTGATTCCTGTCATGGATAACGAACTTTACTCCTGGGCAATCTGGGCCCAAGGTTGGGGAGGGGAGGGGAGGTGCAACTTTTAAAAAGCAATTTCCCAGCCCTAGGATCACATGTACAAGGATTTTCATCGTCCTATGTCCAGTTCTAGTCAAGTTATGCACATTGTTCACTGGGCAATCTGGGCCCATTTGTCCCTGAATCGGGTTGGGGTGGGGGCGTACCCCCGAAAGGCACAATTAGAACCCAATACCCGCTAGTGTACCAAGTTTCAACTTGATACTTGCACTGGTTCACGAGTAATGAGCTCTACAAAATATGGTGAACACCGGAAACCGAAAACCGAAAGCTGCTACAGTGCTCGCAATAGTGGATTGTTCCAAGGACAGTATAGTTCCAGTTCCAGTTCAGTTCTAATTTGGACAGTATGGCGCGGCTCGGAGGTCTCGGACAAGACAAGCCAGTTGGTGATCAAGCGACGAGCAAGTCGGACGTAAGACTGAAACTTGGCAGGCGCATCAGGGGCCCCAAAAGAATAAGTTGGAAATAGTCAGTTCCCTGATCCGAGCATCGTTGGGGGAATGGAGGGAGAGGGAATCCGGAATCTTGAGATATTTATAACTTTTGAACGGGTGATCGGATCTTAATGAAACTTAATATTGGGAAAGATCCCGTGTCTCAGACGACCAATCTCAAATCTGGACCGGATCTGGTGATTTTGGGGGGGAGCTACAGGGGAGAGCCGGAAATCTTGGGAAACGATTATAGTGGAGGGATCGGGGTGAAACTTGGTGGGAAGAACAAGCACAAGTCCTAAATACATCGTTGACATAACAGGACCAGGTTCGGGCACTGTGGGGGAGTTGGGGGGGGGGGGTCTTGAGTCTGGTGATCCCGCGAGTATAGAACTTCCTGATGTGCTAGGACGATGAAACTTGGGAGGACTATCAGGGATCCGGACAGGCTGACTTGAGAATAGTCGTTTCCCCGATCAAAATATCACGGGGGGAGTGGAGGGGTGGGGAGCCCGGATTTAGTGGCATGTATAACTTTTGGGTTATCGGAATTGAATGAAACTTGGCAAGTGGAAAGAGCTATCGTCTCAAATGTTCCACGTCAAGTCAGGATCGGATTCGATACCTGTGGGGGGGGGGGATTAGAGTGGGGCGCCTGAAATCTCGTGAAACGCTTAGAGTCGAGGGATTTGGATGGAACATGATGGGAAGAAAAAGCATTAGCCCTAGATACGTAACTGACAAAACGAGATCGAATCGGGGCTCTATGGGGGAGTTGTAGGCTGTTTCCCGGAATGCCGGTGATCGCCAGTGAGAATAGTTCCAGATATCCTAAGGACCGATGAAACTTTGCAGGCGTATTAGCGACTTAAGGACCAGACATAATGCTCTAGGAATACTCGATTTCCTGGATCCGACCATCTTTGGGGAGTTGAGGGAAGGGGAATACGAAAATCAGTCGCTTCCGTAAGCTCCGAACAGGTGGTCCGATTCGAGTGAAACTTTATATGTGATAAGACTGATAAGAACTAGATAAGCAAAACATGCGTCCGAAACACATGCGGCCACGGTTGGAAGAGTTAGACGAGGGGGAGGGGGTGGACTTTTTAACATCCACAAAAAACAACAGGATGGACAGAAAGGAATGCAAGTTAGACAGTACCGAGGTTTTGCGGCCTTGATTTGTTATTTGGCATCAGAAACGAATCCCGAAAGGGTATAGGGGAGGGGTGGGGGGAAGGAATTTCGAAATTTGCAGATAGACTATGCTCCGATTCCAGTCAAACTTAATGAACGGGAATAAGACAAGTCAGATATGCAACTTTTAGGTGTCCGAGTTGTATTCAGCCGCAGCAAACGGGAGTTGGAAGGAGAGTCCCGGAAATGATGTGGCTCGCATAGGGGTCAAACAAGTGGAGCGATTCAAATGAAACTTTGATTTTAGAGAGATCACATGCCCTAGATGACATATTTTAGGGTATTCAAACAGTGTTTACAACGGATACGTCAGCTACGATTCTTCGTCAGCGATATTTCGGCCCTTCTTGGCAAGGGTCCTCGTCAGGCTGTCAATCCTCTAGTTCAACTTCGGGGAAGGAAACAAACCTGTTTTAAACAAACCTGTTTGTTAAAAAAGGAAACAAACCTGTAGCTTCAGTTATTTATTACAGGTTTGTTTCCTTCCCCGAACCTTAACCAGAGGATTGACAGCCAGACGAGGGCCCTTGCCAAGATGGGCCGAAATATCGCTGACGAAGAATCCTAGAGCTGACGTATCCGTTGTAAACATTGTTTGAATAAACGTTTCAAAGTCAGCGTGGGCTCAAAGAATATTTATATTTTAGGGTTCGAACTGGATCCGAATACGGTGGGGGAGAGTTACCTAAAGTTACCTAAAAATTATCAGATTTGAATGAAACTTAATAGGCGGTAAGAGAAAATGCTTCAGATAATACATTTAGGAGTCTGAACCAGATTCGGCCACAGTAGGGGGAAAGTTTGAGGGAGTACCGGAAATCGTGTGGCCCGTCCACGGACTAAACGAGTGGATCTACTGGGTTGAAACTTGGAAGGTAGAATACTCATTTGCCCTAGATGATCCGAGGCGATGCCGGTAATGTTCAGACTTGAGTGAAACTAGATATCCTATTTTGGGTCCAATTCACATTTTGGGATGGCAGGGTATTTCGTGACGTTCGCATCTTCTTTCGTGTACCACCTACTCGTATCAAGCGCCATATGAGCTATTAGCTCTTTTTTTGCAATGGAGAAGGTTCAGGTTGTGTTACATAAGCTATGGATATCAGGAGGGCATACTTCAGATTGGATTACCTAGTAAGGAACATTCCTTGGCGGCTGTAGTGTCCTACGCACGTTTTGAAGTTCTTACTAATGTTAGATGCGCACGGACTATGGCCAAAGTGCGACGTAAGGACCGAGGGGCTGCCACTCTCGGCCACTTTGTGTACACCATTTTGCGCCACCCATCCGCCACGCGCGCCACTCATCCGCCACCCATCCGCCACCCATCCGCCACTCATCCGCCTCCCTTCCGCCACGCGCGCCACCCTTCCACCACCCATCCGCCACGCGCGCCTCCCTTCCGCCACCCGCCACCCGGTGTACATCGATTTTTAGAGTGGGCAACCCCTCGGTAAGGACAGGAAGCCAGATGGAGAATTAATGTCATTTTTTCAACCTATTTCGCAAAAAAGTACAAATTTTCGTACTGGTCCGAATTTCTTGAACGAAAGTGTGATCCTGAAATAGAATCCCGAGCTGAGATCGAAAATGGAATCAAACTGGATGTCTAGTGTACCAGAAAGAAGATCATACATATTGGTCTCTTCGAATCTTAGTAAAGCAAGAATATTATTAAGAAAACTCAACAACGAACTAAACTGGTTTTCAAGGTCAATGTTCGAAATCGTGCTTAACACCCTTCGTACACCTTATAAATTGTTTTCAAAAGCGATTAATGAAATTGCAACTAGTGTTGACTAATGTTCACAGCTTCGTCCTTTGGAATGCATTAGGCTACAGACTAATCTTTTGGGTTTTCTGCATCATAGTTGTCAAATTCCTAGAGCTGGAACACATTGTCACCCTTGCTGGTTCTATATGCTGTAGCAGAAACTAAATCGTTTTTTAAGGTGGCTACATCTCTTAAGTTACATTACTGCAGTCGACGAGAGAACTTAACGATTTTTAAGAGCATGCGCACAGTTTGTGGAAGGTCATTTGCTAACGGGTACAAGAAGTCATCTTGATTCTTCCATCCCCATTTCCTTGATTTTCAATTTAGGATCAAGATACAAAAAATTTGAAAAAAAATTGAATAAAAAATTTAATTAAATTTGATAAAAAAAAAAAAAACCTCATGTGCTATTTTGCTACATCAACCGTTGATGGTGACTGTTCTGGGGGAACAAACGATCTTGTCGTTGTCAGTTTTTTTCGAAAACTTCCCTTTGGAGCTTATTTAGGTCTCCTCCTTTCAACACACCATAGATCACGAGCTTGAAGTCTTGGCTTCCCATGATCCAGACCGTTCACTTTTTATGAAGTATCGCAGTATCGAAGCATTTCCAAATACAGGAACCACAGCTTTGACATCCGATACTGGATCAGTCCTGATTAATTCTTCCATTTTTTCTAAGGAATGATTACCTTCTACATCCTCAACATTTACTTTCTCGTTCATCAGCTTCGTGGACAAGCTTTAGTTCCACGAATTCCTTGGATTGTAGTCTTTGGAAAGCAGAATAGCGTGTAGCGAAGCGTCAATCAGTACTTGGCCACGTAGGCTACGGTTCTGGCGATCGCTTTTCCGCTGAGAGGTGAGGGACATCTCCGAGTCCTGACTCCTCCAGGATGTAGCCTACTGCTCCAAATAAGCTCATCGTGGTATGGAATACTCCAAGTTTCAGGGCGAACTCTGAAAGCACTCGTGAATGCACACTTCCTGGTGAAGCTGCTACTCGACCGTTTTCATTACTTTCCACCACAGGGGTTGGTCAAGGCTAAATCGAGAATAAATATATGTCGGCTCGCCTGGTCTGGGATAGAGGTGGGCGAATCCGATCATGACAGGATTCGAATCCGAATCCGAATCCAGGGCTAGGTACGAATCCGATTCCGAATCCGAACCCACCATTTCATGCTGATGATTCCACAACGGAATCGATTCCGGATTCGAATCCGTAATCCGTAATAGTTAAGAAATAGATTACTGGATTGGTGGTAAAAAATTGAAAAGTTGGTGAAAAAAGAGACTGTGTAAAAAGATCGGGAAAGGAAAGCTTGAAGTATGTAGACTAGAAATTACAGCGGATTCGTAAGATTGGAGATTTAGAATCCCAGTCCGAATCCAGCCTGACAAGCAGAAGATTCGAATCCGGATTTGAATTCGGCTAAAAGGACGAATCCCGGATTCCAATCTGAATCCGGATTCAGATTCGCCCATCCCTGGTCTGGGATAAAAAGTATAACCGAGTAAATAGATGTATCTTCAATAGCTGGAACACCAAATCATTGAGAGAAAAAGAGTAACCTTTTTTCCCTGGATGATTCCCGACCGTAAGTGATAGCTGTGTTCCATTTCAATCCAGGCTTGGGTATCAGAAAGAAAGCCAGAGGATGTCAATGCTAGAGTAAAGAGTCGATGACTTTCGAAATTCTCCGAGACTTTCGGATCGAAGGATTTCCGATTTAGGATCGCGGGATATCGAATCATCTGATTTGTGGTGCACAATGCGTACACATTTTTGTAAAAAAATTATATCATAGGTAGTGCAGTGGATTAGTCATGGGGATACGTTTGCTGGCATAAGCTTTACCTGATTCCAATATGGCAGAAATATCGAATAACCTCCAGTGTAGGTCTCAAGGTAGATGGCAAAGAAAAAAAAAATATTACTTTGATAAATCTTAATTAACTTTCCATCCGACTGCATTGTCTTACTTGGGGTTTTCTTCTAAGGAGACATCATTTGGGTCTTCAAGAAGTTTATTTCTATTAATGAACAGCTCGGGTATATATTTTTTCTTCTTCTAACAATCGATCATTTTGATGCTGACTAAACTATCTTTACAAAAACAATAACGACGCATATTAATGATATTGAATCTTTTTTTCTGGTGCAAGATACGCCAAATCTGACCTCTCTTTTTAAGTCTTGGCTTCTCATCAACATTCAGCATCAACTTCGTACTTCAGTAAAAAATAAAACGAACGACGACGAAAATTGTAATTTTTGTTCTTAAAACGTAAGCAATGGCACTAAGAGCTGAAGGGCTTATTTTGGGTCGACTCAGGATCTACAGGTTTAGATATATTGTATTTTTTTGTAAATATTTAACATGGAAACGCAGTTTGCTTACTTCACTTTTCTTAATAATTTTCGTGTTGTTAGTAAAAAATCGTAAAGATCAAATATCTATGGATACGTAACTTTATTCAGGCACAGTCGACACCCAATTTGAGTTTTCGGTATCGGCTAGTGATTCCACGTCAGGATCGCAGTTTCATTCAAGAGAATCTGGCCACAGAAAATTGCAATTTTTTGGGAAAATAGGTTGGAAAAATGCATTAACTTTTTCTGGTGCTTGGTATGCCAAATCTGATCTTATTTTCGGGTTTAGCTTTGCATTTTGCATCGGAACCTTACTTCAATTCAAGAATAACGGACGACCACGGAAATCCTATTTTTTTTTCTTCGATAAACGGAAAAAAAGGCACTAAAAACAAAAAAAATCTTATTTTGCGTCTAGCCAGGATACACAACTTTAGATATGTTGTTTATTTGTTTTGTCTCTACAAGATGGTGTAAAAATTATATCTGTTGCAATTTGTTTCGGGTCGACCCCTTTTTGGAGGTCATTTTCCCGTACTAATGGTAGGGGAGGGGGTGAAGCGCGAATTCGAAATTTGCAGATAGGCTATACTCCGATTCCAGTCAAACTTGATGGACGGGAATAGGAGACGTTGGGACGTTTATGTTTCCGAGTCATTTCAGTCACAGTGGGGGGGGGGGGCGGAAGGGGAGTCCAGGAAATGTTGTGGTTCACATAGGGGTCAAACAAGTAGAGCGATTTGAATGAAACTTGGAATCTAGAGAGATCACATGACCTAGCTAGATGATGTATTTTAGGGATCGAACCGGATCCGACCATGGTGGAGGAGGGGTAGAGGAGATTTACCGGAAATCCCAAAAACGCTTAAATTTGAGTGAAACTTGATAGGCGGTATGAGAAAATGCTTCAGATTATCCACTTAGGAGTCGAAACCAGATTCGGCCGCGGAAGAGGGAGTTGGAGGAGGTATCCAAAATCGTGTGGCACGTCTAGGGACCAAGTGAGTTGATCTATTGGGATGAAACTTGGAAGGTGAAAAATTCATTTTCCGCAGATGATTCGGGGCGATGCCGGAAATACTCAGACTTGAGTCAAACTAGATATTCTATTTCCAGGTCCGAAACACATTTTTTGATGGTGGGGTATTTTGTGGCGTTCACATTACTTTCTTTTGTCACCTACTAAGCTCGTATCAAGTGCCATATGAGCTCGTAGCTCTTGTTTTATTTACCAGTGTTCAAGCTATCGTCGCTGAAACTTATTTCAACAAAAAATTATTTTCGAGAAGAAAAGCACGTTCAGATCATGTTCGTCCGTGATTTGACGAAGTAAATTTTTGGTTTTCAAGGCCACTGAAATACGAACTGGCAAGATATGGCAGATACCCTTGAAGAACCTGATACTTCATTCGTGCTGCTGACACGTTTGTTGCCTAAATATGCAACCGAGCAACAAAGGAGGAGTGTAATACTCAGTTTAATAAGGTTAAAGTTTCTTTTTGGTCTTACTTCTCTTTCCGTTACAACTAATATAAAACCAAATACCGATTCAGAATTCTCACTCGTCAAGTCAATATTAAGGCATATACCATTAGTAAATATGCGGTCCTTCCATACAAGCTCTTTGATGCTACTTGTCTTCGCCGGGTTCCTGGAAGCTCAGTAAGTGACTACTTCATATTAGTATATGTGACGACTTTCGATTTGCTTTCAGTGTTAATCACCCGTGTGCATGGGGTTTAGAACCTCCATTTTTCTCAACAGCTCAAGTGCCATAGTCTGTGTGTCCGTATGTCTGTTCCGGTTTTACTAATTAAGGCAATTCCACGTCAGCTAGGATGACGTGTCATGCGTATCAAGTCCCCTACCCAATACTCAAAGGAACCTTTCCCCGGATCCGATTATCCGTGTCGGAGTCGACGGAGGAAGAATTCGGGTTGTGAGTGGGTGGTCCGATTCGAGTGAAACTTGACGAGTGTCAAGATTTAGTCAAGATCAAATGCTCTAGATGCTATTCATGGATCCGCATCGGACTACGGTGGGGGAGTCGGAGAGTAGGAGGCCTGGAAATTTGGAACATGTAGAAGGCCAAATTAAAAAAAGGATTGGGATTACTATTACTTGGTGGCGTCTATAGGTCAGAAAATCTGGCAGAAACTCAGGAACAAATGGCCCGTTTTCTTAATCCCTCACAACTGATGGTAAAAAAAATCTCTAAATACAATCGATGGATGAAGACGTCATGGGTCCTGTAGATATGCTATAAGTCTGGACCGGTTATGGCGTTGGCGGGAGAGTTGGAGATATTTCCGGGAATTTCTCCGATTCGAATAATCGATGGTCGGTAGGTAGAACCAACTGCCCTAAATGTAATTTTTTTTGTTTTCCAAGTTGTAAAATTTATTTTAATTTGTCAATGTTAGTTTATCATATCATCTCTAGTCGAGTTAATGGGTTTTGTATTGCCACTTCAGCGGAAAATACGGACAAAAGCCTAGAAACGTTTCAAGAACACAGGTACAAGCGCATACAGGTACCACAAATCCAACAGGGAAATTCCACTATTTGAAAATCTATTATTCGTGAACAGCTTAGCAAGGAATTAACGCATTTTCATCGGGTCTGCAAGCCTCTTTAACAGAGTAAGCCGGATTGTCAGATCTAAGTCCTTTTTAGTTAAACTTTAACGGTTTTACTTGCAAACGAGTCCTAGCCACCCTAAAGTGTGAATCTTAACGGGATAGTGCAAACATATTTGTGCCACTAGAACAAAACAGTTTTGTAGGGTCACATGATCAGTCCTACACGTTCAAATCAAAATCAAATCAATCAAGTTTACTCCGACTAGCTAAAAGCTAGAAAAGTATAAGAAAATAGTTCAAGATCGTGCTCGACCAAAGTGGGACACTTAGAATGAGAGAGCCGGTGATTTGATTCGAGTGAAACTTTATGGGTGGTAGGGTCAAATGGGTTCGAACCGCATCCGACTACGGTGAAGGGATTTGGAGTGGGAGAACCTGGGAAGTTGGAACATGTAAAAGGACTAAACGAATGAAAGGACTGGGATTATTGTTATTCGGTGGAGTACAGGTCAGACAATCTGGCAGAAACTCAGGCCACAAATGGCCCATTATCTCAACTCCCCAGTTCACAACTGATGGTAAAACCTCTCTAAAATACAGTCGATGGATGAAACAGGAGGGGAGGGGAGTGCTGGAGATATTTTCCGGGATTCCTCCGATTCGAGTGAAAGTACCCTATATGTAACATCTTTATCTCCATATAGCCTCTTTACACGGTGCAGGGAGTTGGGGGTTCCCGAAATTTGTTCGGAAGTTCTCAGATTAGAGTGAAGCTTGATGGGTAGTAAAAACGAATGCTGAGACTCACAGAGATCCAACCTCGGTGGGGAAAGTTACAAGAGGATGCCGTAAATTTCCCGGAAATGATGGGGCTAGCATAACTCTTGAACGATTATTTTTGGGTCTGGGTAAAACTTCGCAGTTGGTACGAAATCCGATGTTCTGTTTCAAATTCCAGATGCGATCTTGAAACTGTTGGGGAGAAGGGGGAGGGTTGAAGGGGGTACTGGAAATTTTGTGACTCGCTTAGAGTGGAGTGATCGGTACGGGTCTTGGCGGAGGATAGACGGAAGCTCTAAATGTACAGTGTATGATCTGGACAATGTCGGGGGAGTTCGAGGGGGGATTTCTGGATATTAAAGGTTAACTTCCGACGTTGAGGTTGATATCGATTTATAACAACGAGACTGCCGTTGAAAATAACCTGTTTGAGCCAAAGGAGAGGCAGTTTATTATAACTATCTGCCGAGCGCAGCGAGGTTGATTTTTTTTAATGGTCTTAGAGCTTGTTATGCCGATGTCACCTGAGATGGAGGTTTGTTAACTATTATAACTTTTCGAAGATAATTTTGTCTTCTTTGGTACTACTTATTTGCTTCTTTTGCAGGGAATTTTTGTTTAGTGAAATGGCAACCCTAGCCTACTCTAGAAATGTGAAAATGACTACTGTTGTGACCTGGGTATTTCTTTTTACAACAATACAATCCTTATTCAATACCATGTTTTTCATTTTGTGGCGAAGCAGATGCCATCTAGCGGCAGGCTTAATCATGCCTAAATCGGTGTTGCCACTGGTCGTAGAATTCTGCGATTTGCCATACATTTTCGTCGCAGGAACCACCTGTTCCTTACCAGTAAATACAAAAAAGAAGCATACAAGTTGAGGCGTATAATTATGAAGATGATAAAGCGTGATTTCTCGTTATTAGTTGGCGAAAAGGACTAGTTTTGTAGCATAGGTGCCAAAATGTCATTGTTCTTTCCGGACAAAAAGTCACAGGTTCCATAAAAAAAAAAGTGGTAACACTGGAGTTTTTCTCATTGGACTTTTTAATCAGAGCAAAATCAAGAAAAAGGGGTGTTAAATTGCTCAACAGCAGCCTTTTGGATAGTAGAGGAATTACTTGAAGCAAGTAGGAAGTATTGTAATATCAGTTGACAAGTGGCATTTTCACTGGGAATGTGATTGCAACAAGGTATGACTCAGGCTGGTTGGCTAGGAAAGCAACATTTTTCTTCGTTTTTTTACATATTTCTTACAATGTAAACACATTCTGTATTGTTTTTTAGTGTTTTCTGTTTTTCATTTTAAAAGTGATGCCTTTTATTTATCTTTTGGTGGTCAGGTTCTACTTTTCAGCATTTGAGGAAAAGTGCTCGATTAACTTCTGCGGAGGTTGATACGGCTTTGTATCATCCTCTCTGAGGCTGGTACGATATCTATAACCTCCAAAAAATCTATGTCTTAATATGATTACCTGTGGGACATACGAAGATATGCATTACATACCTGCTCGAGAAAAGTTATATTGTGATATGCATATCTCTTGTGACCCGATCTGAATGGAACTTGATAATTGGCGAAAGCATATGCGTCCTACACTGTCAGAAGTTTCGGGGCAAAAAGAATCCGCGGTTTCAACAGACAGGATGTAGTCACTTGTGATTTCGAAAACGTTATACACTAAATGTTACGCATAGCAAGCATTGCCAGGAAGAGCCCAAAATCCCCCAAAAAAGTCATGTGCTGAATATTCCCATTTCATGACGACATACAAAAAAGTCAACATATGCTTTTTCGGCATTTTTTTGGCATTGCCTTTTATGCAGAACATTTCATGCGTAACATTTTCAAAATCACAACAGGTTAAAGCCCAAGCGTTTTCTGTTGAGTGTTGTCTGCTGAAACTCAGCATCCTTATGTTATCTGTTATGAAACTTCTGACAGTGTAAATGTTCCATTCAAATATCTGGAGCATCTGCATTCCTTCGCTGAAATACATGCCAACTACTATTGCAAGTGCCGTAAGAGCGTTCAGCTCTTTTTACTTGTAGTGTGACGAAACCTTATTCGTGACCCTATTATATTTTCAAAGCGCTAGGAAAGCCAATGCCAGACTCAAGGGAGGTCAAAATCGTTTTAGTATCTCGGTCCTATAGGTTCTCCTCGAGGGAGCTTGGAAGAACACCTAACGGGACGCTCTATTGGGAGCTGGAATCGAGGATTCTGAAATTAAAACATAACATCTGGAAATCAGGAAGATGATCCATGACTTTTACCATAAAGGACCTGTCTTACCTATAATACTAACACAACATACTCCATAAACATTCCATATTTGTCTAAACCCAGAGACACCAATTTCGTACGGTAAATTCTAACCCTTCTAACAAAGCCACGCTGATTTTCGCACTTGCCGTGTTTTGCTACTTTCGATTTGTATCACGCTGTCGAGAATGTCTGCGAGAAGTTTTTCGATAAAAAAAAACCGGTTAGGTAAATTGTTTCCCTGTATTCGCTATAAGTCAACGGGTCGGAAAAGGCTTAAAATAGTCAAAACTGTAGGTTATGTGTAGAAAGGACAGCCTATTTTTAAAGTATTCAAATATTTAAAACATTGTAAATTGAAGAATAAATAGTGCGAGGGGACCTTTAACAGTTTGTGGGTGAAGATTAGCTTTTACCCAAAGGTGGTTTGAAAAGGCTCTGAATGTGTTGACTCGTAGGCTTTCTCCTATTTCAGGTCTCGTCGTCCAGGGATACCGACCGAACCTTTGGACCCGAGGACCGTGCCGGAAAAAGACTATTTGGATTTTGAGTTTATCAGGCAAACTTGTCTCTTCAATCTTGACGCACATTGGTGTAAGGATTATCAAAATGTACTAGAGTTAGCCCAGAAAGCTCGTTGGGAAGATGAGGAAGCAAGTCCTGGCCGAAAGAAAAGATCGTCAGAATTTTTTTGACGTCGAAGCTAGAAGAGGAACGATTACCGATTACCTTGAGAACTGAGTAAATCGTATAATTTGTTTAGTTTCTGATTCTTTTTATTTTTAACTTTCGAAGCACAATACACTGAGATGAAGAAATCATTAACTTCTGCCTCATTGATAGTTTGTAGTTTGTAAGTAGTGTAGCTGTCAGATCAACCAGCTAGGCCCACTCTTTCCCCTGAATTGTCTGCGTCAATCATAGCTGATGCTACCGACACTAGTGAACGCGTTCAGCCAGTACCTCGTTGAAAACCGATCTGTGATAGGGGGACGTGCCCTTCCTATCTCGTCAATAAACAGCAATTCACTGAGCACTGGATTTTAATTTTTCGGAACTGGAACAAGGTCCCTTACACAAATTTAAGGAAAATTTCAGTGTCACAAGTATTCGGTAGTAACAAACTAATGCGTAAACAAAAAGAGAGCTACCAATTATGACATGAAGTGCAACATCGTCAATAACTGAAGATCGTTGGCGCTTCGCGTAAAGAAATGTCCCACCTGAAATCGAGCAGAATAAGTGAAACAGATTTCGACCCGACTCGGCCGCAGCTTCAGCCTCGGCTCTGTCCGAAGCCAGAATTCCGGTCGGAATTGGCCCACCAGGTCAGCCGAAGCCGACATTCCGGTCGATCCAAGGAAGAAACCAACTGAAATCGGGTAGGAATCTGTTTAACTTCGTCTGGGTCGATTTCATTCGGGAAATTTCTGTAGCCGTAGCGGGTCTCCTAGATGACGAATCTAGTCTCCTAGATCTCCTAGATGACGAATTTTGCCACATTTCGGGACGTCCTGTTTGGAAACACATACCCGTTCAACTAGTTTTTTCATTATAGTGGTATTTGAAGATAATTTACTTTAATAAGATATTTATAGTGGTAGAAGCTTCACTTATTTATTACAGGTTTGTTTCCTTTCCCGAAGTTGAACCAGAGGATTGACAGCCTGACGAGTACCCTTGCCAAGAAGGGCCGAAATATCGCTGACGAAGAATCGTAGCTGACGTATGTATCCGTTGTAAACATTGTTTGAATAAAAGTTTCAAAGTCAGCTTGGGCTCAAAGAATATTTAGCCTACGGGTTAAGTTGAAAAATAACAGTTACGGAATTCCGGTCGAAATTGGCCCACCAGGTCACCCAAAGCCGACATTCCGGTCTATTCGAGGAAGAAATCAACCTGAAATCGGGTAGTAATCTGTTTAACTTCGTCTGGGTCGATTTCATTCGGGAAATTATCGTAGCCTACGAGTTAAGGTGAAAAATAGCAGTTACGGAATTCCGGTCAAAATTGGCACACCAGGTCACCCGAAGCCGACATTCCGGTCGATCCTAGGCAGAAACCAACCTTAAGTCGGGTAGGAATCGGTTTCACTCGAGAAATTTCCATACGGGTTAAGGTGAAAAATAGCAGTTACGATCAAGTTTAAACCGAAATATTCCTTGAGCCCAAGCTGACTATGAAACATATATTCAAATACTGTATACAATGGATACGTCAGCTACGATGGTTCACCAGCGATATTCCGGGCAAGGGTCTTGGCAAGGGTCCTTGTCAGGCTTTCAATCTTCAGGGTCAACGTCGGGGAAGGAAACAAACCTTTAATAAATAACTGAAGCTTCTACCGACTATAGATATAGTATTCGGGTAAATTACTTCCAAATACCTAGTCCTGAGGAAAAAACTAGTCCTGATATTTAATTTTTGACACGGCCGTTGTTTTTGCTGCACGATTGTGGCGATGACAGGATAGGTTTTTTCTGTATTTTGATCAACTTCGGTTTTATTATTAATAAAGGACTGAAAGCTTAAATTTTATTATCTGCAAGTCGTTTTCCGAAAGCTCTCTCTGTGCTTCCTAAGTAACGCTTTCCGCAATCATAGAGATAACTTCCGGAAAACGACTTGCAGAGTATGAGCAAGAAATTGAACACGCCATCTCCAACGGACACATAACCATACTTTCAAATCTGCACTTGCAGAACATATTTTCGAAAACCCATCCCATTCAGTATATTTTGAAAAAGCCCAAATTCTTGCAACATGCACCGGACTCCATCAAACTATCTGAGAAGCCGTTGAGATAAAGAACAAGACCAAAGGTGTCGATGGGATCCCAAAAATCTAATATTTGATTCAGACAATCGGGTCTTGTCATCGCCAGATCCAGTCTTGGACAGGCTAATCATCAGAGAAAACCAAGTTCAGATTATGGCATACATTTTGGGTCAAAGTTGGTAAAAATGTTTCCGAGAACACATGAAATGTCGCCGAGAATGCGTGAAACGTAGCCGAGAATGCTGTTTTTGTCGCCGAGATTTTTTGTATGTATCCCAGACTGCAATGTTTGTTGCCGAGAATGACAACTTTGTAGCCGAGATTGCCAGTGAAAAGCGTGTCGCTGAGAAATGCAGATATGTGTTCGAAACCAAAAATCTAGTTCCCGAGATGAAACAAAGTGTCGCCGAGATCACTCGAAATGTCACCGAGAATGCATGAAATGTCGCCGAAATTTTTTTGAAAATAAAATACAAGTGAAAAAAGGTGTGGCCGAGATTTTCTTGTGCGTGTCCGAGATTGCAATGTTTGTTGTCGAGAACGACAACTTTGTAGCAGAGATCAAATTTAGTTTCCGAGATTATAATAATAATAATATAATGCAAAAATAAGGCACATGACCTCTACAAAAATGAACAACGAAGTATAAACTAAATTTCTCTTCTAAACATTTCTGGGCTAAATGGGCCATAGTAGCTGTCGAGCCTGGATTTGAAAGCGTCAATGGACGGGGAACGAAGTGTCCCGAGATCGCTACAAGAATGAAGATGAATTCGAACAAATGTAAGTTCTGAACTGGAGACAAGAAATGGCAAAACGTTGCTGAGATTACACGACATGCAGTCCAGAATGAACGCGATGTAGCCGAAAATGCGTGAAATATAGAGCCACAAACTTTACCCGAGTTTGCATTGGCTGTCGCCGAGAATGAGGACTTTGATGTCACCATGGTAAACACATCAGCCTAGAGAAGAATAACTCACCTACGAGCTCTATGCTCCAGGTCGGTAGTGACAATCTCGTCAGCCAAATTTCATATCACGTCCAAATACTCAGTCTGCTAGTCACACGAGTTTGTGCGCAGCAAGTTCATTCTCAGAAGTTATTCATTCTTGGCAAAAACCCAAACAAGTCCGATCTTAAATAGTGTAAGTCGGTTAGGCATTGGTACAAGCCCGTCTAAGACAGCGCAACAGTACATTCCAATAGGAAAACGGAATTCGGAACACGTGCCAAAAAATAGCAGGCCAAAGTTTGCGGGGTCAAGTTTCCGAGGGACGTCGAGGTCATTATTGGTAACAAGTACAATTTTCGAAACTCCGTCTTTTTGGTGTTTTATTCATCGTTATAAAAGTTTAAAAATACAAAATCATACACTATTTTGACGCTCTGGGCAGTAACTGATTAATCATTTTAATTTATATAACTCGAGAACAGTGGACCGACAGACAGACACGATTATGACAACCATTTTCTCGCCGGACAAGTAGTTCGCCCTGAATCCGGTCAAAACCGGAAAGTTTGTTAAAAGTAAAATTTTTATTTGAAGTTAATTAGATGTTCGATTTAGGGATAGAACTTTGCTGACCACTATGTGACAATAATTTTCTACCCCGACAAGTAGTTCGCCCAGAATCCGGCCAAAACCGGAAAATTTGCTAAAGCAAAAGTTTTATTTGAAGTTGATTAGTAGTCCGATTTAAGGGTAAGAAGAGAAGCTGAATCTATAGATAGATAGATAGATACTTTAATTTTAGCCGTTAGGCCATACACAAAATCATACATTTTTAAACACTTCGAGAGAGCGATTATATAAACTCACATGTAAAACGCTTTAAACTACCACTACCAATAACTATTTACATCTCTTTAACGCTTCTTTGACAAAACCTGTAACTGCCGTTATCGCTGACCGTGAAGATGACTTTAGGATACCAGGAAAGAGCAACCCATCTTCACCAAAAAATCTTACTCTCAAATCCGAGAGCCCCTTGCATCTTGACAGGAAGTGAGACAGTGACAATCATTTCTTACCCGAACATATGGTTCGCCCGGAATCCGGCAGAAACCGGAAAACTTGTTATATCTAAAATTGTATTTGAAGTTGATTAGATTGTCGATATAGGGGTAAGGAGATACATTAAATTCGTTTTTTAGATTTAGTTTATTCCAGGACAAGCAGTTCACCTATAATTCGGCCGAAACCGGAAATTCGGCAGAAAGAAGGCAGGAAGTTTTGATCAGTTTCGTCAAAATAGAAATAACATATAGAGGTAAACACATAGGTGCTGAATCCATATCTGAACTTGGTTTTCTCATATGATCAGCTACTTGGCTAATAAATATATTGTCTGACGAAGACAAGACGCAATTGTCTGGATCAAATATTAAAGTTTTGGGACCCATCGACGCCATCGAAACCTTTGGTCTTGTTACGTTTCGGGATCCCACAGCAACTTTTAACCTTGTTACTCAAAAATTTTTCAGATTGTCGAAGATTTTGAATGTTTGTCTGTTAGACGGTTTACTCGACGATAAGCGACGCTCTTACTCGAAAAGTGAATAAGCGAACTCGTTGCTCCAGATACTTCAATGACTCCGAAAAAGCAGCACCCAAACATTCCCTCTGATGACATCTGAGGCATAGATAAACATCGCACAGAGGAAGTCCTTTGACTTTGACCTGTTCACCGACCAAAACCGATTCTGAATCTGCAATAACGAGTTTCGACTACCGTTCCCCTTAAGCACTTCCTAGCGGACTGATTTCGGTAGATCTTCCCGTATCTCATTATCAACACTTGTCCGTAGACATAGTAAAATAGATCAAGGAGTCGATTAAGTAGAAACTCTGCAATTCAATACCCGAGGAATGGAAGTGTTGATTTGTCTCAGGTCTCTACACTATCTACCAATTCATTGAGAGACTGTGGGGGAACTTCAGAAACTAGTCCGTCTGGAGTGCTGAACTTTGAATAAGGCGGATTCCTGTTAGTGTTAAAGCGGAATTTTCTTATTTGCTATCCGTTCTTCGCTTTCTGCTGGTAACAGAGAACGGATCGGAGCAAGTTCTGCCAAATTAACGTGTTGGGCCTAAGTGTTTTTTGTTGACGAATTATCAAACCCAAATAACGGAAGCGTGACCCTTCACTCGTTTTCTGTTACAAACCATTTTCCTAACCAGGAACCAAAATTTCGGAAATCGCGTTTATTAACAGAAAGAAGAAGAAGAAGAAAATTTGTAATGTAGATTCAAAATTACAACTACACCAGACAGATGTTTAAGATTTTAGAAAAAACAGACTATAAGATCGTGAATGAATATGAGTCTCTCCTAGTAGACTACTCCTAAAACGATGGGAATTGATCGACATCTGATCTATTCTGATTCCGCTGAGGTTATTCCAACCAATCTCAGTTGGTGAACACATACGGGTTCTGTTTCAAGGACCTTGACTCCTTGATTGATGGAGTGCTTCCAGATGACGGGATGCTGGAGGAAAACGTCAGGTCGGACTGGCTGAAAGAATTCACTGAGCTCCGTTCGTCACCTCGGTTATTCAAGTCATAGTCGCCTGAAATACGAAATATATAGGTAGATAGAAGCATATCGATGCACAAGAACCAATAATGGCCATCTCACCGAAACAAAGGAAATATACACTATATTTATACTCCAAACTTCAGGGATATCCACTTTTCCCTATGAGCTTGTCCAGTCGGCGGGAACCTTCCAAACATTCTAAAAGTATGAAAAAGAAAAAAAAAGTGCCGCTGTATATGTTGTATTAGTTGCGTTTTTGCTGATACCATGTTATCTGTTACCACGGTAACTGGATCTGCAGTTAGTCGTTTTTGCAGTTATCGTGGTATCTGACACGGTGCTCAGGGTGCTCTACGAAAACGGTTATTGCCGAAATTTCACTTTTCGAAGTCATCCCAACAGAAAAATCCTGTTACATCACTAAGTGCGAAACTTCTTTCTCACCAATCTGACAAAATCTGATGAAAGTGAGATGACTTTTCAGACACCCACGACCAGTTACCACGGTCGGACCAGATACCATGATAACTGCAAAAACCCTTTTTGACCTTGGTATCAGATACCACGATAACTGCAAAAACGGCTTTAGGACCGTGGTATACCATGGTATCTGCAAAAACGCAACTATTGTGTTTGTGAAGAATATTGCTGTAGCGTGGTGTAGCGGGCGAGCATGGGGGACTGCGGCAGCCGGTTCTTGATCTTATGCACTGAGTCTTTTCGAAGGCGATACTCATTTCGTATAGGTCAGTGACTGTTGTCTTTAAATTGATCCCACTGACATTGTGCACTTGTCGCTGAGGTTAAAAAGTGTAGATTGGAACAAAATAAACCAAACGATGTTATAAAAGTAGTAGCATGTGGAAAAGGGACGAGATTGGGAGGAGTTGGAGGGTGATTCTTTGATCCATGATGATCTATTTACGGGTCCCGTGAGGATTTGTCATTTACGGGTATTAAATGAGATGGTTTACCTTTTGGAAAAAGAAGACAACTTTGGGTAAAGTTAGGGTTAATACTGGCTCTTACTTTTGAACTGTGCCTGGATGCGAGAAGGAAAGTATGAGAATGAGTGGATCTGGTAGAGTTGAGACAAGAGTTGTTTGGAAAGGGAGAGTGGGAGTGAGTGGATTATCATGGGAGCGAAGGAAGAAGTTTAAAGGCTATTGTGATGGTATAACTATAAGGAAATCTCTTACCTAAACTTGGACTAGCTCTATCGGAAAACCTTTGTTATCTTAAGGAGAAAACACTATACTCATAAAGCAGAAACGTTAGCATAAAGGAGAAAACACCAGGATTCCCAAAGTAATCCCAATTGGTGAAGCCAGCCAAAGCCAGGTATAAAATAACGGATTCCCAGTTAAAAAGTCAGTTCTAGTTTGAGTTTGGATCTGAATTACGATTAAAAGTCAGCACAAAATATGGAACCTTTACAAAACGTTGGATTCCGGCTGTTTGAACCAATACTACCAGCACCACTTGACTGACGGCTGGAACAGTTCGATGGGATCCGTGACACGACTGTTTGGCGGCGCTGCAAACTGTTGGGCTTCGGTGACTTCTCCTTCTTGTTGCTGTCTTTTTCAGCCTGAAATTGAGGACTCGTATTTAGCGGAGTTTTACGTTTTCCCCACTTTTAGAAACCTACTGTGGCACAAAATTCCCGGCGAAGAGCGAGCAAACGCATCAGGTTAAAAGCGGAATTTTAACATGAAGTTTTAAAACCCAATGACATAGAGGTAATAATTTCAAGAGGTAAATCATCTCCTTTGATACCCATATGACAAATCCTCGCGGGCCATAAATAGATCATCATGGATCAATGGATCACCCTCCAACTCCCCCCAAACTCGTCCCTTTTCCACATGCCACGAGTTTTTACATTGACGGAGAAGTTCGAAATTCAAGATGCAAGTGCAATTACCCTTTTGGATGTTTTTTCGTCGCTACCAAAGATCATTGACACCCGAGCCCGACCAGCGTACGACCTTCTCCACTGCTTCCTGGCCGAAGATTGAAAATTAGTGTCTTTTTCTGTTTCTTTATGTGTTTTATCTATTTTCTTATATTTACTCCGCTTTTTCGAAACGGTGGGCTACAAATAAATTACTTACTTACTTACTTATAGTCGATATTGGCTGAGAAGCCATGATGTTGCAGCTTTCGAACATACTCAAGATGGACAAAAATTGTATGCGATGAATCTACACTGTCAGAAGTTTCATAACAGATAGCGTATAACACTTTCAAGAATAACACCTTTTCACTTAGAAATAAAGTGCCATGACCAATTAAGTTTACACTCTTTCGTGCCTAGATCTCCAACAACACCTTTAATTGGTAAAAAATAGTAACGGGAACGAAAGAAACATAACAGATAACATCCCAAAGTGTTATCTGTTGAAACCGCACAACCTTCTGTTGTCGTTATGTAACTTCTGACAGTGTAGTATTTTTACCTATTGAAGGCTTTGTAGGAGACCTAAGCACGAAATAGTATAGACTTAATTGGTTATAACACTTTATTTCTAAGTTAAAAGGTGTTATTCTTGAAAGTGGTATGCGCAATCTGTTATGAAACTTCTGACAGTGTAGTTATCTCCAAAGTCCCAACCGGCATTTACTGGGTCGAAAAGGCAGAATGTATTCGACGACTGTCTGGTGGACAATTCAGTAAAATCTATCAACCAATTTTCGGAAAAAACAGGTGGCGGTACAAGTTACCCTACCCTTTTATCCATACAATGCAAAACCTTGTCGCGCTTTGGTGCGGAAATTCACATTACGCTGTACCGGAAGGCCAGTTGCCGGGGTGCGTGTGCAAGGTCTCTTAAAGTGCGAACACACGATGAGGAATTCCCGGCCAGATTTCCTGCACTTTCATCATCAAGTTGAAAAAAATTCAACTTTTCCATATGGAATTGATGATGGTGCCGAAAATCCGGGCAGGAATTCCAGACAGGGAGCTCCCGATGCTGATCGTGTGTTCGCACTGTTAGGTCTTAGTCTTGGCAGTTGGTTGACTTAGTTGGCAGTCGTCTCGAAGCCTCGAAGGCGTTGAGATATTGTGTTCAAACTTACGGAGGGAGAGTGGGGGCCGGTTGCTGCACAATTTCTCTTAGGTCTTAGTCTTGAGAGTCGTCTCGTAGGTTGAAATATTTTGTTCAAACTTGGTATCGGTATGAAGATCCACTGGATCAAAGTACAGGCCAAGTTCGTAATTGGGTCCTGAAGGGGTGGGGACAGTGTTCCACATTAAGGGTAAAAAATGTATTTTATAAGCTAATGAGATAGACGTTTAAGGAATGAGGAGGTACGCTGAATCCACATATGAACTTTGTTTTCTTGCCGGACAAATGATTCTTCCGTAGTCTTGCTGAAACCGGAAATTTGGTTGAAGCTCAAAGTTGTGAAGTCGATTAGAGATTCGGTATCGGGGAAGGAGAAATGCCAAATTCGGTTTTGAACTTTATTCCCTTGAGGAAGAAGCTGGCGAAAGTTGACAAAACTCGAAAATTGGAGTGAAAGGTTCGCCTCTCATTGTCACCCGCTCTTTTGCTCTTCATCCAGTTCGTCGGGAATACTGCTAAACGAGGAATTTCGTCAAAGTAAAATCCCATTCTGAAGTCGATTAGAGATGAGATACTGGAGTAAACATGCATGCTGAACCCATATTTGAACTTAGTTTTCTCGTCTGATTATTTGTTTGGCCGTAAGTTTAAAAAAAAACCCACCAAAACAGCGAAGACCGGAAATCTGCAAGTTTTGATTGTAGATTAAGAAGTACAATCAATATTCAATTTGTGGGATCCCGTCGAAACCTTTGATCTTGTTTAGTTTTACGCGCTAGTACATGTGGTTTCCTTGTAAGTCTTTTAGTCTCAACATCTCCCGTTGTCAACCAGAGACTGTTGGGTTCTAATACTTTAAGAACCGATGAATGCTTGTAGGACCAAAACCAAAGGTTTAGACGGGACCACAAAAAAAAATATTTATTCTTTTTGGGTCCTAGGATTCCGGACCTGGAAGAATCCTTACTTTTTGTAATGGTCGGTTACGACAACAAGGACAATCACAGCGAAAATGAAGAACATATATGGATCCGCATGCATCTCCAAGTCCCAATTCATGGGTCAGATTTTATTCAATTACTTCTCACTTCTGCCAGATTTTCATTATTTTGGGGATCCCATCGAAACCTTTGGTCTTGTTAGACATGGACTTCAGTAAGTGTCTCCTCCGATTTCCCTTTATAAGATAAGTGGTTAGATTAAGGGAGCAGGCTACAGGTGCGGTATCACTTGGCAATTAATTTTGAAGAGCAACTTTGACCGGAATTTCCATTCATACTGTCAAACTTCAAAGGAAATTAAATGAAAATTTTTTAACTACGTCTCTGATGTCCTACATTCTGCCTCTCCTAGAATGGAAGCAATATAATTCTTTTGCAGTTTGCTCGAGTATAAGAACTTAAAAAAATGGAACTTAGCCAAGACTTTTCTAGATTTTCTCTTTTTCTGCTCAGTCGTTGAGAACGTAGCATGGAGGTACACTCAGCAGAAAGTAGGCCGGATTGCGCCACCAAAACGACATTAGAAGTCGGGGCCGATTTTTTGGCAGATTTTCCAAAAGTTTATCAAGTGATTAAAGACGGAGACTAATTACCTTCCATTTCGATAACCGTGACGTCTGTGACTTGCTGTGACCGCTGACCACCCGACGAACTCCGTTGACAACCCTCTCATTTAGGAGGCATTGGAAGATGAAAATGAACACTCCCTTGAAAAGAGACGACACTCAATGATGAAAACAACTTCGGGAGTGACAGTGTTTATAGTCCTTCAGCCCAAGCTGACTGCGAATCATTATGATTCGCAGTCAGCTTCGGCTGAATGACTATCTATCACCACAGTATGGAACTTCAAATCGCCATACATGCGCCGATAAGTATCCATCTTAGCTGGGAAGAAGAAGAAGAGACAGTTGATTCCAAGACGAAAATGCAAAAGAATCTCTACCCTTTCGACGACCCAATCGAACATCAAAAACAGCAGCAGTGTCCAGAATGGAATCACAACACCAGCTTTAAATCCAACCAATTTTCAGAGAAGAAAGTTCATAAAATCAGATATTTAAAGAAGAATCTTTCATTGTTTTTCCATAAGTTCATTTTCCAGCTTGAGCGGCTTGAGCCAGAAGAGGAACCTTGCCAAGAAGGGCCGAAATATAGCTCTAATAAAATGCAGCTGACTTATCCGTTTCGCACTGTCAAATATGACAGCGTTTACCCGAGGACATCACTTCCCGAAGACATCCCTTGAAGTTAAACGTAAGTGCTCTAGTGTGGACGGATAACAGATTTCTCGGTGGCGACTGCCATTTTCAGGACGAGGTCTTTTGCCACCACAATTTGGCACCGGCCCAGTTTAGTTCGATTAGTCTTGGTCTAACAATGGTATCTCTTCCGCAAGGTCAATTGCGCATTTGTGACCTCTAGTATTACCGCAGTTATCCAAGTACGAGCTAATACCATATCCCATATAGATGCACGTACTTCAACTCGAGTGGTTTAATCTTCGAGATAAGGTAAATCTAGTAGCAGGGGCAACCTGGTAACTGCCGTGACATGAATCGGTATTGTCTAGTGTTCTGAGCTTCCTAATATGGGATCGACTAAAACCAGGAAGGGAAGGGAACGCGAGAAAAGCAGGAAGGCATACTAAAACCAGGAAAGGCATCCTAAAACCAGGCAGGCTTTTGCAAGAATTCCCAGCACTGTTCCTTTCCTCTATTTAGTATTATTTGAGGGGGCGGTAACTTTTCAAACTCAAAGTTCGCCATTCCTTCTTCGTTTTAGTATCCTGACATGGTTAGGCTTTAAGTTCAGTGATGGGTCGGCAACTATAAAAAATGTACTTCACCTTTTCATTTCTCGTTCTGACGGTAGGTGACTAACCAGGAAGAGCATACTAAAACGAGGAAGGGCATCCTAAAACCAGGAAGGCTATTGCAAGAATTCGCAGCACTGTTCCCTTTCCTCTATTTAGAGCGTGTTCCACCCTTCTACAAATAGTAACTATTAGTTACTATTTCCGTTTCAACCTCACCAAAAGCTACTACGCTGACCGTTACAACCTTCTCGAAATAGTAACTAATAGTAACAATTTGCTTACCACGCTCGGGAGCGTAGTAAGCGTAGTAACTACGGATCTCTGTAGCGTGATTGGTCGGATTCGACCTTGGCATAATATTCTGCTGGAAAGTAGAAAAATCGTTCCAGCCTTGACGCCTTGACGCCAAGAATCCAGAATTCGTTACGCCATGCGTAGTAACTACGGTAAGTAGGATGGAACACGCTCTTAGTATTATTAGAGGGGTTGGCAACTTTTCAAATTCAAAGTTCACCATCCCTTCCTCGTTTTAGTATACCCTTCCTCGTTTTAGTATGCCTTTCCTGCTTTTCTCGCGTTCCCTTCCCTTCCTGGTTTTAGTCGATCCCTCCTTATATCTCTGACCTTGCTTAGCCTTCTAGATCCGCCTGGACGAAGACAGAAATCCCATGGTCGTACTCTTAACGGGCAATGCTTATCAAGGAGTTAATATATATATAACTGCATCAAAAGGGTTTCGCCTCAATAAAGTTAGTAGGCTTATCTTCGGTTCATCCAACAGCCACTGCCTGTAGACAAACTTCTTATATTAGTATCTTCAGCGCATCCAACTAATGATAATACTCTTGTATTAGTTATAGTTAGTATCTTAGGTTCACCAAACAGATAGCTTACCTGCAAACCATTCAGTATCCCGAAAAGGTACAGTGGCCAGATTTCGGGTATGAACGTCAGGAATCCAATGATCCAAGTAATGCCCATGATTGTTATCAAAGCCAACGAGCCCTTAACCCAACGCCTAGAAAGAGAAAATACCAGCAATGGGATCAGCACTCGAAAAGATTTAGGCAATTAGGCGCCAAGATAGACCAGCCAATATCTGGTTGCATCAAAGGTCTCAGTAGGCGGAGAAAAATAAATAGCCAAAACAAGGCTTTTACGCCTGCTGCTGACTGGACCTTGTTCACTGGAAACTTTGAGACGAGACACCCACCAGAGCGAACAGGAAAGACCTCAGCAATACCGCGGAGTCGGGATCACCTTCTCGTCCCGCTATTAAAATGCAATTCGAAAGGCACAGCTGGCTTCATCCGGTGGTCATTCAAACGAAGTTCAAACTAAGGGGTAGTTTTGGATTTAAGTGCGAGTGACCTGTGATACAGGCAACTGTTGCGTTAGGCAGAGTATGCCTACCTAGTGAAAGTGGACTTCTCCGCTTTGGTCTTAGTAGACGTATACGCTATGTACAGTGCCATACAAAGAACGCCAAAGTTGATCTGAAAAGAATATCTATTAAATGAAGCTGGGCAAGATACAAGCAAAGCAATTAAAATGCGCCAAAAAATTTGTCAATTTTTAAGCATTTAAGTATTGTCCAAATAGGTGTAATAAGCTGAATACGCGATGTTTACGTCTTAATACACACGCCTGTTCAACTAGGAACTCAATAGGTTCTTATCGATACAGCGGTTGGCGTTACCACGCTGATACAGTTTTACTAGCTTCTAAAGATCAGAAAAAGTTAAGTACAATGAATATAATTTGACGCCCTTTATATTGTAAAAAGCTATTAAATTAACGGATGGACAGGCATTGGTCCTCGAACTAAGAACAAGCAGTCGTAGCAGAACAAAACTTGTTCTTTTGAAGAAAAGTTGTTTCTTCAGCTTCCAACAAAGTAGAGCTTTAGTGCTTCCCGTGGTAACCCTGACGACGCTGCTCCTCTCTGCGGCCCGCTGGCGGAACCAACCAAGCGATCTGATTGGCTCTGCATAACGGAAAATAGAGCCTGGCTCTATTCTCCTTATTCGCCTTATTACAACGAGACCCGAGGAAAAGAGGAATCTGTAATAATCCTTATAGAACGTAATACACCTTACAACACCTATTCGGACAATGCTTTGTCACAGCGTGCCCCGAGGAAAAGAGGAATCTGTTATACGCCATAATACACCTGATCACACTCATTTGAACAAGGCTTTACCCAAAGACAGTAAAAGTGGGAAAGACCGGAAACTCCCGTAAGCCCCATGAGTCACAACAATCAGCGCCGTTTAGCGGGTGTTCTTTCGATAAAAAATCGCTCTGTTGACATTTTCTTCCATCGCTCTCCGCAGAATCATCATCAGAGCACGTTTTGTTGATTTTTTTTTTCGTTTCGCTTATGAAGAGCATCCTCTCTCTATTCAGATTTCCTCTTTAATTGGAATAAAAAACAAGTAGGAAAAGAATAAATAGCTTTTTAATGGAGAAATTTTTTGTATTCACGATTTCGAATCAGTTAATGTTGATAGACATTGCATACTCACGCCCTCTTGCTTTCATTATATTAATCATTTACCGCTCGAAATTGGACAAAGTCCAAACGCTAGGCAGCGTTCCGTTCGATTTTCAGAGACCCGATTTTAGCGAAGTCACCGGTCTTTCCCACTATTATTGTCTTTGGCTTTACCAACAAACGGCTGCACTTCTGCCAGTGAGCCAGTCAAAGAAGTGTAGGCAGATGAGTATAGCTGTCTCTCCAACGTTTCAGAAGGTAAACACGTAAGAGGAGAAGCATGTATACAGGGATTGAAGGGGAGTTTCTTATATACCCCCAACGCTGGAATGCTGGAAGTTTTCACGATACCGGGATTTTGTCCTTGTCACGGAACTGAGATCCATGTCTCTTCGCTTGCCAATTTGCGGTACCAAATTTTGTACGCACCACCTCACGACTAAATGAATGTCAGATGCCAAATCTTTCTCGTTTCGGATTTGCGCTAGGACGATTGTAACAACAAAACCAAAGGTGTCGATGGGATCCCAAAAATCTAATATTTGATTCAGACAATCGAGTCTTGTCTTCGCCAGATCCAGTCTTGGACAGGCTAATCATCAGAGAAAACCAAGTTCAGATATACCTCTATAAGCCATATCTGTTTTGACGATACTGACCGAGACTTCCTGCCGATTTCCGAGCGAACTACTAGTCCAGCAAAAAAAAAATACAGAAAGAAAACCAGCGTATCTTCTTAAGAACATTAAGAACATCTAATCAACTTTGAATAAAAGTTTGACTAACAAAAAATCCGGTTACAACCGGATTCCGGAATAATTATATGTCCGGGTAAAAAAACCAGTGTAATATACCGACTCAGCCTCTCTTCTTACCCCTTAATCTGTCATCTAATCGAACTTTTGCTTTTAACAAATTTTCCAGGTTTGGCCGGATTCCGGGCGAACTAGTTGTCCGGCGAGATAAGGATTTTCACCATCATGTTCGGCATGTCTTTTTACCCATAAATCACACATTTAATCAACTTCAAATTAAACTTTTACTTTTAACAAACTTTCCGGTTTCGGCCGGATTCCGGGCGAACTAATTTTCCGTTGAGAAAATGGTTTTCACCATCGCCTTCAGCATGTCTTCCTACCCCTAAATGGAACATCTAATCGACTTCAAATAAAACTTTTACTTTTAACCAACTTTCCGGTTTTGGCCGGATTCCGGGCGAACTACTCTTCCGATGACAAAATGGTTTTCATCATCGTGCTCAGCATGTTTTCTTACCCCATAATCGACTATCACATTAGCCGTTTCAAAATATTTTGTTTGCCCCTTAACTGGAACCCCCTCCCCCACCCCTAAATGTAGGGCTACAAAGCCCATCTACGAGCTTGACTGGTCCGACGACCCAACGAATCCCCACACCAAGTTTCATCAAAATATCTCATTCCCTACGAGAGTTATCGTGCCTACAGACGGACGGACAGACGGACGGACGGACAGACGGACAACTTTTGCGATGTCATAGGTATCCCTCCACTTACGTTTTGGGATCCTGAAAAAGCCATAGATTTGTATTTAAGTTGTAGGGGTGAATGCCTGTTTAAAAATACTATAAAATTATATTATGGATCAGAAGCCGAAAATGTTGGAATAAAGGGCGATTCTTGCGGTCTGGAAAGCTTTTGCGACTTCGGCTAAAACTCGCTTCGCTTTCAAAAGCTGTTCTCGCGCTCCGAAAGTTTTCGTCAGCACTTGGAAAGCAAATCCACTTCTGAGTGGAAAGTGATTTCGGCAAGTCAGCGAGAAGTTGTGAAGGTGCAACTGAGGCGCAACTACTTGTTCTTGCGCTCGGTGGATTCTCGCTTTGCTTTTCGGAAAGCAAATCCAAGAGATCGCCAGAATCGCCTGTAATGCAGGTTTAAATATCAACATGAAACATGAAACTGGAGACTTTAGCACGTCTTCGACTAAATAAAAGCTGAAATGTAATGTTTTAACAAATCTTACCAAAACAATCACTAGCACAGGAGCATTGAAAGCCCAGATGTACCCATTATGAGTGTTCAACCAGCACCTGTGAAAAATTGATATAGTTTTTGAGAAAATAACAAAAAGAAGTCGGGCAAGAAACGGAAATGCTTGGAAAGCGCTATCGAGGATTTTTCAATAAATCCAATCAATGGCGTAAATAGTCTCAGAAATTATTTCAATACTTCAGAATACATAGGGACATATTTTGAACTTACTTGTTTACTACTTATTTATTTGTGTAATCCGCTGAAAAGGCACAATAGCAGAGTATAAGCGCTGAAAACAAAACTGACCGAGACACTAAAAAACTTAAATTGGCTAAAAACAAAGGGACAGGCAGCGATGTGCGTGAAAGCTAAGATGGGATGTTGTCAGGGGTGGCCCGGACCCCCCCTCCCCTGCCTTTTGCTAAGTTGTATCAGTCGTTTATTTCTGCCTCGTCGAGGTCACGGGCGCTCATTTTAGTCAAAGACAATCCGAGTCGTTTCAAATTTGTTTTTAGTTTTGCCACTAAACTGCTTCAGTCGTTAATCCGTCCAAGGTCGAGTCGTTTAAACCACGTTTCATAACCTCGTTCGGTTGGAGACCTGATTCTCAGGTTCTCGAACGAAGGGTGACTGGCAGCAGCTCGTCTTGTCTTAAACCTGCTTTACTCGCACATGTGACATGACTTGTGTCTTTCTCACTGAAGTCTTTCAGCATGTCAAAATCAGGGGCGGTTCGAGGGGGGGGGGGGGGTGACGTGGGGGGGGGGTGACTCAACCCCCATGCTCCAGCGAATCTCCTCTCAGTCGTATGTTTCGAGCTTGTCTGTATGACAGTCGTATGCTTGGAGCTTTTCAGAATGATATAAACGTGAATTTCACCCACAAATCCCGTTTTTGTAGTCGTATGGCTACAAAGAGATTTCTATTCGTATGTTTTCAGATTCACAGTTGTGTGTTCTGAGTTTTCCAGAATGAAAGTCGTATGTTTGAGCTTGCCGGAATGACATCAACCGCGAATTTCGCCTCAAAAGACCCGTTACTTGTCGTACTTTACGAAGGGATTTTCTTGTCGTAAATTAGAGACAGCCAGTAAATTAGAGGTTTAACCTTGCCAGATAAAGGCAGACAAAGCAGTTAGGTAATCGTGAACTTCGCCTTCAAATGATCTGTTTCTTATCTTATTGTTCATTAGAGAATTTAGTGGTATGTTTTAAGCTTGTCAGATTCACAATTTTGTGTTCTCAGTTTGTCAGAATCACAGTCGTATGGAATGACATCAACCGCGAATTTACCCTGAAAATAACCCGTTTCTTGTGGTATTTTAAGAACATTTTCCAGTCGTATATTAGAGACAGTCATAAGTTTTTAGCTTGCATATGAGGCAGTTAGTTGAATTTCGACAGCAAATGACCTACTTCTGGTCGTATGGTTGTATGGAGATTTTCTATAAATCATTAACTTACGAAATATCGTGTGTTTGGAGCATGTTAGAATGACAGTCGTATGTTTCGAACTGGTCAGAGTTACATATGCCATTATCAAAAGCGTGATTTTCAATCTGTGCGCTTAAAACAGGTTGATTTTCTAAAATTTAGCCTGTGGCGTGACGTTTCAACATTCTCCAGTTCGGTTTTGTGTAAAAATCTCCTTATCTTAAAAAGAAACAGGTTTATTTTTTGTAATGGATTGCGGAGTAAGGTTTATTTGGAGTGAGGTGTTAGGCCAGGATTTCAGCCACCTTGGCTAGAAATGCCAGAAAAAGGCCGGATTACAAAAAAACGCCTGCGGCGATGAGCTTAAATTTGTCTTGGATACATACGGTAAAAGCTGCTGCTTGGGATTTCAGCCACGTTAAAAGCAAGAGTTTGTGTGGGAAGTAGTCGAATATTGCCGAATAATGGCCGATTTGACAAATTTGTCCTGCGGCTCTTTCGTAGTCCTACCCTATTTGGTTGAAGTGTGCATCATTTATGTGCAGTTTTAAGCTTGAGATTGGGGTCTAAGCTACATTAAAAGGTAGAAGTTGTAAAGGAGTAGTTGAATTTTGCTCGGATTGAAAAAAATGATTTCGCCTGCGGCGCTTACTTTACTTTATCTTGATTAGATCTATCAAAGGCGGGTACCGAGGCTTGTCTTCTCTCCAGCGAAATTTGATATGAGCTTCATCGTCTAATTCCTGTTACTTATTTTTTTCTTGTTTTATCACTACAATGGCATTTTCCGTAACGTTTAGAACTCTTAATGTTAATATTTCTTGAGCCAGCCGGTGCTGTGTTTTTAGACAGTCGTGTCTTTTGAAGTTCTCATCCCCCCCCCCGTGCCCAAGCCCTTCGAACCGCACCTGGTCAAAATTACTACAGATTAGTTATTGATGACTGGATAATATGAATTAACCAAAAGCGATAGACAAGGTTGCGTGGATGGACTATGGGACAAACTTTGACTACAACTGGAAGGGAAGGCATGACATTTTTAAACACAATGGAAAAGCCATCCGGATTCAAATGATAGGAGCCCCGCGAAAGCCATTCGAAGCAAGTGTATCCATGACAGTAAAGAAATGGGATCGACTAAAACCAGGAAGGGAAGGGAACGCGAGAAAAGCAGAAAGGCATACTAAAACCAGGAAGGGCAGACTAAAACGAGGAAGGCTGTCGCCAGAATTTGCCGCACCGTTCTCTTCCTCTATTTAATGTTCTTTGAGGGGTCGGCAACTTTTCAAATTCAAAGTTCACCATCCCTTCCTCGTTTTAGTATCCTGACACGGGTAGGTATTAAGTTCAGTGAGAAGTCGGCAACTACAAAATTGTAATTCTCCTTTTCATTTCTCGTTCTGATGGTAGGCGACTTAAATCCTCCGAGTCCAGCGAGCGGTCGGCAACTAAGATATTACAAGTCCACCATTTCATTCCTCGTTTTAGTACCTTGAAAGTACTGAAACGAGGAAGGAATTGTGGATTCTCAATTATTAGTCTTTGAGGGGTCGGCAACTATAAAAAATGTAAGTAACCTTTTCATTCGTCGTTTTAGTACCTGGTCACGGGTAATACCTTAAAAGACTAAAACGAGGAAGGAAATGGTGGACTTGAAATATCTTAGTTGCCGACCCCTCACTGAACTTAATGCCTACCCGTGTCAGGATACTAAAACGAGGAAGGGATGGTGAACTTTGAATTTGAAAAGTTGCCGACCCCTCAAAGAATACAAAATAAAGGAAGGGAGCGGTGCGGCAAATCCTGGCAACAGCCTTCCTCGTTTTAGTCTGCCCTTCCTCGTTTTAGTATGCCCTTCCTGGTTTTAGTATGTCTTCCTGTTTTTCTCGCGTTCCCTTCCCTTCCTGGTTTTAGTCGATCCCTAAAGAAATGTCGATGACGGAGTGAGGTTGTTTTACATAAAAACACAATGAAAAAATACAAATTAAGTCTCGTCGGAGAATCAGTATTTTCTTACACATAGAAAATCAAGTCAAAATCTATAAACGCCTGTCGGGAAAAGACAAAATTAGATCCGTAAATCGGGAATTTTTTTTTGTATGCACCGGCAAACCTGATTTGTTTCTAATTAAGCCTGTCTTTTAACGTGAAAATTCACTGTTTTTGCTGTAAAGTCAGAAGTCAGAACCAATCTACTTTGTGTCTACTTTAATATGGGTGGCCACAGGGGGGCACAAGTATGAAATCTAATGTAGCCTAAAATCAGTCAACATTCAAGAAAAGGACCCCCCCCCCCACCATAGGGTACAAAACCTGTTTTTGGGTTTGGGACCCGCCCTACCCCTCGGAAAAAATCCACAATTTTGATGTCAGATGGTCTAGATTGATGATTTGGATAAGTTTATGTACAATATCATGCCGATATTTCGATAATTGCGATGTTCTGAGCAAAAATAGAAGTAAAACAAGCTACCGCATCTCCAGTACGAGAGTGCTACACCAAGGAACTGAATCGAACACATTGACGCACTAACTAAATCCAAACTGTCGAGATGGAACTTGGTGGGAAGAACAAGGACACACTACTGACGGAACATGACCGGTTCAGTGCACTGTGTGGAGCGTTGAAGGGGGTTTCCCTCGGAAATCGCGAGTTAGGGTGCTTCCAGATGGGCTAGGATGGTGATACTAGGCGGACGAATTAGGGACCCGACCAGATTAACTTGGAAATAGTCATCTCCCCGACCCGAAAATCTTGGGGGAGTGGAGGGAATGGAAATTCAGAATCTTGTGTCATGCACAACTTTCGAGCGGGTGATCGGATCCGAATAAAACGCGATAACTGACAAGAGGACATGTCACAGGTGTTGTAGTTGGTGATACAGACCGAGTGCAACAACCGTCGGAGGGGGGGGGGAGGTCGCGAGCGGGACCGGAAATATCGTGACAGGCTTAGACTGGAGTGATCGGAGTGAACTAGTGGGAATAACAAGCCGTTGTTGTAGATACAGCATTTACAGAATCGGGCTAGATCCAGAAACTTCGGGTACCCGGATTTCGGGGGGGGGGGGGGGTTCGCCTGCGGGTCGGACAAAAAAGACATAGATCAGAGGGAAAAGCCTATAAAATGGTTATATTTGTATGTTTCGGGGGGGGGGGGGGGGGTCAACCCCATAGCCTCCCCCCTCGATACGACCTTGCTCTAGACAATCATTTATAGAACTCGGTCGGATCCGGGCATAACCGGATGAGTTGGGAGGGGAGGAAGGCCGGCTAATTTTGTGGCAATCAAAACTCTGGTACGACTGACAGAACTTGAAGACCCCATAAAGTGCGCATGTTAACATCAGTGTGCTGAAAATAGTTTTGACCAAACGATACCTACACTTAAATGGTCAGCAAAGGTTCATGCTCATTTGTACCTCAAGGTTTTAGATCAGGTTTAGATTAAAAATGAGTCCTAACCACCTTAATGTGTCGATCTTAGCCGCACAGTCCTATTTTGCGCCCCTACAAGAAAAGTTGCACGGAATGTTGGGGGAAAACCATACACTTTTCCCGAAGCTTTCGAGTAGATCACCATTTTTTCCACAAAGAACAAGGGTCCTTTTTTCGAAAATTATGGGTCTCCTTCCGCTGACCGTATTATGGATTTATGTCTATCGTTTACAAGGGGTCCTCTTTGGTTGGACGTTCAATACTGGCTTAAACCCATATCGAAGACTGTTTTCTATATTACCTATTCAGTCTTTATGTGGTGAGGATAACTGGATGACGGCAAAAAACGCAACTATTGGTATTTTTTATTTTTCACTGGGATCGCTAAAAGACGTTCTGCTCTTCGGCATTTCACAAAATTTCGCCTCTGGCGCATTCCGTAGTATTCTGTATTTAGAAGAACGGTGTGTCACTTATTTGGCTAATATTATATATTATGCTTGTTATGGTACTTGCCTTCCGGCCAAGTGCCATATACCGATCACTTTTCCGTCGGTCTGTCATTCTGTCTGTCGGTCGGTCGGTTAGTCCGGTGTTTGCGAGTTGGGGTACTTCCAGATATGCTAGGACGATGAAACTTGGCAGGCGTATTAGGAACCCGACCAAATTAATTGTGAAATAGTCACTTGCCCGATCTGACTATCGTGGGGGGAAGGGGAGGTTCCAGAATCCAGAAAATAGGGGCATGCATAACTTTCGAATGGGCGATCGGATCTTAATGAAACTTGATACCTGGGAAGACCTCGTGTCTCGGATGTCTCATCTTAAGTCCGGACAGGATCCGATGAATCTGAGGGGGGGTCAGAGGGGGAGCCGGAAATCGTGTGAAACTCTTGGAGTGCAGCGATCGGGATGAAACTTGGTGGGAAGAACTAGCACAAGCTCTAGATAAATGACTGACAGGATTGGACCCGATTCGGGCACTGTGGGGGGAGTTGGATGGGGGTTCCTGGATTCCGGCTACCCCTAGTTGATGTACTTCCAGGTGGGCTAAGACGATAAAACTTGGCAGGCGTATCAGAGACCCGACCAGATTAACTTGGAAATACTCACTTGCCCGATCCTACCGTCGTGGGGGGAGGGGGAGACAGCGGAATCCGGAAATTAGTGGCATGCATAACTTTCGATCGGGTTATCGGATGTTAATGAAACTTGACATCTTGAAAGAACTCATGTCTCAGATGTCCCGTTTCGAGTGCGGACCGGATCCGGGGGGTGGAGGGGAGAACCGGAAATCTTGTGATACGCACAGAGTTGAGCGATCAGGAAGAAACTTGATGGGAAGTACAGGCACAAGTCCTAGGTGCATCAGTGACAGACGTGACATGACGTATTCGGGAACCAAGGGGTGGGATGTAGGGGGGTGTCCGGAATTCCGGTGATCGTGAGTTACGGTACTCCCAGATGTGATAGGACGATTAAACTTTGCTGGAGCATTAGAAACTTGACATCATTGGGTTAGACATCGCCACCTTCTCCGATCCGACCATTCCTTAAGGAACTCGCTTAACCGCAAAATACAAAAAATACTTTTAAGCAAATTTTCAAGATCGCCATGAGTACATGAACCTTTTTGCCTCACGGGTTTTGCTTCGAAATTAATTTTTAGCACCCTTAAAGTGTGCATCTTAACCAAAAAGTGAAAAAAAAACTTTTGACCATCACTTCCATCCTCTGACCCAGTCTTGCTGGTTTTTGTTTTCCTTCATGTTTTCTTTTGCTTTCTGTCTCCTATTTTTATATTTAAAGTGAAACAATATGTTGAATTTTCAGCCCCCTTCATTTTTTCTTGTTGGAGTATTTCTTACTAAATATGCTTGCAAGTGCCATATGAGCTTACAGCCCTTGTTTCATTTGAAACACATTAAGGACTAGAATGTGTATGGTAACAGGGACCCATAAACTTCCTGTAATGTACAGTAATGTAAATTTCCTGTACAGAAAATTTATGGGTCCCTAATGGTAAGTAGTTAAATTCTGGCAGAAAAGGGCAGATAAACAAATTTCGCCAGCAGTGCTTACTTTACTTCATCCTGGGTACAGGACTTCGAAGCTTTCCTCTTTAACAAAAGTTGAAATAAAACACTGAGGGTGTGAATTTACATACACGAATTTTCATTACAGGAATAATTTCAGCTGATGCATTGCAGTCAGTCTTACATAGGTTTTCTTGTTTGTTGGTGGAGAATGTGCGCCGTTGCCTCAAAGTGGCAACGGTGTTTTTGTGTGGGTATATTTTATTTGTATGTTGTGAGCGAGAAGTCGTTAAGATAGGGATCTCACCCTCCCCCCGTCCTAAGTGCTTCCTCTGAGAAAAATGTCGCGAGTGCTACCTCGGAGAAATTGAATATATACGGCGTATTCTCGCCGTTCCCCGAGGACTCCACTTGAGGAGTCCCCGCGTTTTTGTTTGTCCCGGGGACTCACTCCCCGTATTCTCGCGAGTCCCCTCGGACGGGGAATGCTAGGATTATCATCACCATCATCAAAAAGGACTCCCTTTCAGATCTGGAGGGGAACCAATTTTTGCTGTGTTGTACAACGTAAAATTAATTAAAAACAATTAGAATAAAGAAAACCAAAAATAAAGTGGATCCAGACTAGTTTCACCATCTGCATATTGTTTTTTTTTCGAACAAAATCGATGTCGGAAGCATTCCCCGCGTTCTCGCTGTTTTCCGTACGCGGAGTCCGCTTGGAGTGACTCCCTCTATTCTCGCCGTTCTCCTTGATTCCCCGAGGAGTCCTCGGGGAACAGCGAGAATACGCCTATAGCTAATTTTTTTCTTAGGTAATCTGCAAATTATATTTTAAGAGAAGCTAAAGGCCAAACAGCTGAAAAACACAAAATGATACCCTGTTTACTTTAGCAATTATACCTTGACTCGGGGTTCGTTCCAGCTCGGCCCGAAAGTTACTACATAGTTACTATTCAGTCACTTTCTCCGTGCCAGCTTAGCAAAAAGTTACGGGGAGCACAAGGAAGATCGTTACTTTGAAGTAACTTTTTATAAAATTAGTACCTGACCGTCTTTAGCACTTTCACTTTCCAAGAGCCGTCTTGAGAAGTGAACTCGGGGCAGCAAAGTGAGACAAGGTGTAATAGCTAAAGTAAACAGGACATTATTGTGTGATTTTAAGCTGTACTGGGCCTTTAGCTTCTCATCAAACATGATTCGCTGATAAACCCCCCAAAAAAAAAATTCTAGTCAACCTAAGTTGACGGTTTACCGGTCAGTCTGGTGACTTGATATGGACTGTGGCACGAATGAATTTCAGATGCCAGTAACTGAGATGGCAATAATATCTATTAAATTTCTCAGTTATTTAGAGGTGAAAGCCTTTTCTGTTGCTTTATATTATTATTACCATATATACTGCAGGAGAAGAAGGTACAAATTTATTCAGTGATTCAGTGAACCTTGTTAACCACTTTGACATCATTGGGTTCTGGAGGATCTTGGGCGTTCCATTTCTGATAAGGACTAAATATTGTGCTAAAAAACTTGCACGGGAAAGACTATTGCGGCTCCGGCTAGGAAACAATTATATGTGAAAATAAGGGTTTAGCGACCAAAAAGACAAAACCGGAATAGAGAATCTGTTTCAAAATAATTATCAAGTCGTTCTTATGCACCAAAAACAAATAATTTTTCTGTTCATCCTTCCCATGCAGTCCCCATATCTTTTTACATTCAAGAAACATGCGTTACCTCGTCCCGTAGTAACTTCGATCGTTCCAGGTAGTAGTTAATTTGTGACGTCACACGTAGTTACTTCGAAGTAACTATGGAGAGGAGCTGGAAAGAACCCTCACTTTGCTGCCCCAAGTTCACTTCTCAAGACGGCTCTTGGAAAGTGAAAGTTAGCTAAAGATGGTCGGCTACTATCCTTACAAAAAGTTACTTCGAAGTAACGGTCTTCCTTGTGCTCCCCGTAACTTTTAAGCTGGAACGTTGAACGTGACCAAAAGTAACTATTTAATAACTTTCGGGCCGAGCTGGAACGAATCCTTAGGGCCGAGAGTTGTTCGAAAAGATTGGAAAAAATTGGCAAGATTTGTCCCAAAAATGGCATTGGAGTTCTGTTCGTTCATAATGAACGGAGGTATTTTTGAGCTCAGCTTTGTCTAACCAATCTTTGATTCCTTCCTGACAAACAGAGAAGGAAGTCTTTTTGTGATAGAATACATAATAATGGTCCATTTACACACTGCGTAAAATCCGAGTGTATTTTGAAATCCGAGTGTATTTCACGCACGTTTTGAGCTTGAAGAGATTTCTAGCAATACGAACGTTTTTGAATACAAAACGGACCGATTTCTCTATTTACGTCCGTATTGCTAGAAATCTTTTCAAGCTCAAAACGTGCGTAAAATACGCTCGGATTTCAAAATACACTCGGATTTTACGCAGTGTGTAAACCCACCATAACGGAAATCTAAGGTTCACAAAGCGTCCAGCATGAAGTTCAAGTACGGACCTAGCATGAGATCAAAGAAATTCGATGACCGGATTCCACTTTCCGGACGGAAACAACTTGTCGGTTCTGGTTAAGATACTACGACACTTGAAAACTAACGGAATTCTCATAAGAGCTTGCTCACACTAGGCTCATTTCCTGTTTTTATGGCACTTGCCCTTCGGCCAAGTGCCATATAGCGATTGTAATTTCTGTCCGTCAGTCGGTCTGTCGGTCCCGGTTTTGCTAGTTCGGGAAATTTCAGATAAGCTAGGACTATGAAACTTGGCAGGCATATCGGGACCAGACTAGATTAAATTATAAATAGTCACTTCCCCGATCCGACCATCTGGAGGGGAGTGGAGGGAGGGGGAATTCAGAAAAATTAGGAAAAATGAGATACTTTTAGCTTACGAACGGGTGACAGGATCTCCATGAAACTTGATACATGGAAGGACCTCGTGTCTCAGACCTTCCATTTTAAATCCAGACCGGATCGGGTCACATTGGGGGGAGTTGGAGGGGGAAACTGGAAATCTTGGAAAACTTTTATTCGGATACGTCAGCTATGATTCTTCATCAGCAATATTTCGGCCCTTCTTGGCAAGGGTCCTCGTCAACCGAGGACCCTTGACGAGGACCCTTGCCAAGAAGGGCCGAAATATTGCTGATTAAGAATCATAGCTGACGTATCCGTTGTAAACATTGTTTGAATAAATGTTTCAAAGTCAGCTTGGGCTCAAAGAATATTTATCTTGGAAAACGCTTAGAGTGGAGAGATCCGGATGAAACTTGGTGGAAAGAACAAGCACAAGTACTAGATACCGTGACTGACATAACCGGAATGAATCCGTTGATTCGGGGGGAGTTGGGGGGGGGGAGGGGGGTCCGGATTTCCAGTGATCCCGCGAGTTCGGTGCTTCCTGATCTGCTAGGACGATGAAAATTGGAAGGCATATCACGGACCCGACCAGATTAAGTAGAAAACAGTCACTTCCCCGATCCGACCATCTGGGGGGGGGAGTGGAGGGAGGGGGAAGTCGAAAATATGAGGTAAATATGAGGTATCTTGATGAAAGTTAATATTTAGGATGACCTCCTGTGACAGAGGTTACACTTTAAATCCGGACAGGATCCGATGACACGGGGGGGGGGGAGTTGGAGGAGGGAACCGGAAATCTTGAGAAATGCTTAGAGCGGAGGGATCGGGATTAAACTTGGTGGGAAGAACAAGTTTGATACGTCATTGACATAACCGGACCGGATCCGGACACTGTGGGGGAGTTGGGAGGGGGGGGGGGGTCCGGTTTTCTAACGATCCCGCGAGTTTGGCATACTTCCTGATGTGCTAGGACGATGAAACTTGGCAGGTATGTCAGGGATTCGAACAGATTGACCATCCGGAATATAGTTGCATGCCTAACTTTTGAACGGGTGATCGGATTTGAATGAAACTTGTCAGATGGAAAGAACTATCGCCTCAGATGTTCTGTGTCAAGTCTGGGTCGGGTCCAATACATGTGGGGGATGGGGGGGGGGAGGACCGGAGAACTCAAGAAACGCTTAAAGCAGAGGGATTGGGACGGAACTTAATGGAGAGAATAAGCATTAGGCCTAGATACGAAACTGACTGAGCCAGATGGTTTCGGGGCTCTGTGGGGGAGCTGGAGAGGGTTTCCTGGAATTCCAGTAGTCTCGAGTTAGAATAGTTCCAGATGTACTAAGACAACGAAACGTTGCAGGCATATTAATGACCCAACTCAATTGACTTAAGAACCTGACACAACATAGCCCCGGAAACTTCCGTTCCTAGATCCGAGCATTTCTCGGGGAGCGAGGGAAGGGAAATATGGAAATCGACTTCTGCAAATTGCGAACGAGTGGTCCGATTCGAGTGAAACTTAATCGGTGATAAGAATCGATGACTTAGACATGTAAAACATGCGTTCGACCTACATGGGACCACGGTTGGGGGAATTGGGGGGGGGGGGGGGGGTGTGGAGGGATTTTGACATGAACATAAACAAACGGATAATTCGACAGTGCCGAGTTTATGCGGCCTAGATTTGTTATTTGGAGTCCAGGTAAGATTCGGCCAAGGTAGAGGGGGGGATACCGGAAATTTGCAGATAGGCTATGCTCCGATTTCAGTAAAACTTGATGGACGCGAAGAGGGGATTAAGAGATACGACGTTTATGTTTTCAAGTCCTCTTCGGCCATAGTGGGGGGAGTTGGAGGGAGATTGCCGGAATCTTTGAGGCTCGCATTGGGGTCAAGCGAATGCATCAATTTAAATGAAACTTGGAATGTAGAGAGAGCATATACCCTAGATGACATATTCTAAGGTCCGAACTGGATATGACAACTGGAATTTTCCAAAAATGCTCAGATTCGAGTGAAACTTGATAGATGGTATAAAAGAAGATGCTTTAGATGATCCGTTTTTTAGTCCGAACCAGATTCACCCACGGTAGGAGGAGATGGATGGAGTACCGGAAATCGTGTAGCACGTCTAAGGGATCAAAGGAGTGGATTTCCTCGGGATTTATTGGCTGAAACTTGGAAGTTTGAACAGTTATGCGCATTTGCTACAGATAATCCGTCACGATGCCAGAACTGCTCAGAACTGAGTGAAACTAAATATCCTATTTCTATTTCCGGACCGCATTTTTGGATGGCGGGTATATTTTGTGACGTTCTAATCCACTTTCTTGTACCGCCTACTCGTAACAAGTGACATATGAGCTCGTAGCTCTTGTTTTGGGTTGCAAAGGTAGAAAAAAGAAAAAGAACACGATAGAACTAATTCTGAATGTTGTCGATTTAAATTTAGGAGATTAATTAGAGCAAAACAGCGTGTATTATGTAAAGAAACCCTAATTGACCCCTAATTGTAGTCTGCTCATTATCCCCAACCTGCCACAAAGTCCATTAAATCTCACGTCACCTACGGATTTTCAATTGTTTGTCGAAAAGGCGGCTTTTTGAGCCCTGTGTGACCAAGCTCTAACACTTACTGTGCAGCGTTTCCATACCCAGCGGAGATCCCTTCACTGCTCGCAGACGCAATTCCCGCAGTTATCGCCACAACGACCAACGGAACACCGTATCCAATCAGCATGTTATACAACTTTACATGCGGATTATAGTCAAAGACTATGATGACCATTCTATACAGGAGGAAGCCCTCAACCAGCATCCAGCCAAAAGCAGCTAAGAGAGTGAAGTGCAGTACCACTCCTATAGCCACGCATGCGTCCTGAAAAAATATGGTCACTCTCAAACGATGACTTCAGGAGATAGGCCTATTGCTGGGAGGCAAACTAAGAATGGAGAAAACTAAGGAAAGAAGGCCGAAACACCATTTAGAATATATGATGAATAGTATGAAGGTCCCCTTGGGTACCAAACCTATCAAATTCTCTATATGCACGTTTGACTGTTTTTATACTCTTTTGACTAAATGCGGAATAAAAGTCTAACAGCTGTGCCCTCTAAACTCATCTGAGAATCTTTTAGACTGTATGTAAGTAAGTAGTTAACTATATTTATAACCCACAATTTTTTTTACAACAAAAGAGACTGGAATAGAGATAAATAGAAAAAGAAAATAACAAAAGACAACAGGAGAATAACATACGAAACATAAAATAGGCCTCCATCTATCAATAAAAAAAAAGGTATAATCAGTCGGTAATGCGGCAACAGACGTAGACAATATTTCTGACGAAAATTAATGTGCAATTCTTGCATCCGTGACAAAATGTCAGTAGCTCCGTAAGATTTAATGATCTTAGAATTATGGGACCGGGGCAGATACAGAAGAAACTTACAGTAACGAAAATAATCTATCCTTATTCTGGATAGATTCCGTTTATCAAAAATATCAAACAGACTAACCGAGTAAAGCACAGCCGGGTCGCAACAAGAAGCGTAAAGTTTTGCTAGAGCTGTTTTTCGGTACTGATATATATTACGAAGGTTCTTTTCGGTTACAATCCTATCAAGTTCTGTATATGTACCATAAGACCCGGACTATTTTTCTGATCTTTTAGTTACTTCGGAACCAAAATTTAACAAGTGGGACCCGATAAACTCAACTTACATCGGGGATGTCGAGCTTGTTCTTGTTCATGAACAGCAGAATGAGAAGATGGGAAGTCCCGAGCCAGAAAGATATCTGGAGAATGACTGCCCCTCTTTCTGAACTCCCCCTTGCTTCTCCGCGGAAAAACCTAGATAGAAAAAGAAAGTGATGATTATTTCACGTTCATTTGGTGATTATTTTGGTATTAACCCCTATGTAACGGGCCATGGAGCTTTGTAAGCTTATTTTGTTCATTTATTTTGAATTTAATAAAACTGAACTGAACTGTTAGTTCTGCCAAAAGACAAGCCAAACTATTTCGGGGAGCTGAGGGGAATAATCATCCAAGCTTCTCTTTTCAACTTATCTCTGCAAAGTAGAACGAATTTGTAGCAACGGGTATAGTCTTCACAAACAATTGTTCAAGATATTATTATTTAAAATTCCACGGTGTCATTCCAAAATCTTTAATATCAACAAAAATCGCTTCAGGCCTGAAGGCAAAATGACAAATCGGTAAACAAATAGCTTCACGAAGTTTCGGATTCTGATGGAGGAAGTGAGCCAGTCAGGATCTCGGGTCAAATAGTTAAAACTAGAAGTTGAACTGAACATGTAATATTGGAATATAAAACGGGTTCCGGCCCAAAAAAATGGCGACCCCTCCCCCGTCGGATAACACTCCCCCCCCCCGGTACCAGACCCACCCTGTGAAACCCCCGGCCACCCTCCCCCCCAAAAAAAAACTCCCCGCGGTACCCAAACCCCCCGACCAATACCCCCCCCCCCCCCGTACCAAAACCCCAGCGGCAAAACCCTCCCCGCACAAATTAAAAAGACGATCCCAAAGAATCTCCTAGCCCGAAATAATCCCTACGCCACGGATAGTACAAGGGATTAAGTGGGTACCCGTATTAGCTTTTGTACCTACTGACGGGCGTATAAAAGTAGAATAACTGGAGGTGTCGGCGTAACGATCCCCACAACAAATCCTTTCTCAATTCCTTCCCCTTCATGGCGAGGAGGCTTCAGTTAGGATTCCACTCATGCGTACAATGCGAAGGGCCATCACGACGCTTTAAACAGTCAGCCAATCGCCCTCTCCCCTTGCCTGCTACCCGTTCCTCTTTGATTATCCCTGATTCATAGCAGAAACTCCAAGATGGGCAGCTGTTTTAACTGACCGACAGCAGCGTTGATGATGATAATGTCCTTCTTGTGGCTGGGACAGAGCGGGTCGCTGTCACTACTCCCACCCGTCAGTTCGCTCACCCGTCAGTTCGCCCACTTCCAAAATCCGACAGTTCGCCCACCCGTCAGTTCGCCCAACGTCACTACGCCCACCCGTCACTACTCCCACCCGTCACTACTCCCACCCGTCACTACGCCCACCCGTCACTACGCCCACCCGTCACTACATCCACCCGTCACTACGCCCACCCGTCAGTTCACCCACCCGTCACTACTCCCACCCGTCAGTTCGCCCACCGTCAGTTGACCCACCCGTCAGTTCACCCGTCAGTTCGCCCACCCGTCATTTGGCCCAAAAATCCGTCAGTTGATCCACCCGTCATTTCGCCTAAGAATACGTCAGTTCGCCCAATTTTCCGACAGTTTGCCCACCCGTCAGTTGGCCCAAAAATCCGTCAGTTGACCTATCCGTCATTTCGCCTAAAAATCCGTCAGTTCACCCAATTTTTATGACAGTCATCCACCCGTCATTTCGCCTAAGAATCCGTCAGTTAGCCCGACTTTTCAGACATTTCGCCTACCCGTCATTTGGCCCAAAAATCCGACAGTTGGCCCAACTTTGCTAGATCAGTAACATCTATGAAGAAGGGGCGCGAACCCAGGGGAATAATCAGAAGGAGCGAACCTTTTTTCATTTAATTAGGGTCGATACAAAATTTCTTTGGGTGCGACTGTTCTGTTTGCTTAAAAAAAAGATCCCGTTCACGTGAAGATGGGTGAAAAGAAAAGCTGTTCAAATAGTTTGTAACAAACTTTGTTGCTTGATAAGGAGGTTGTTGCTAACGCCGGCCGAGCTAACGAGCTCGTATCCCTGCCGGCCCCCAGTGATCAAAATATATTGTCACAAAGTATTTTTGAAATAAAAGAACCTGAACCTGAACCTGCTAATTTTTACGGAAATTGAAAGGCTTTTGCAACGATACGCGCAAACAGACCTATCCAAAGTTCAACATCCTAGGTAGGTTTCGCAACTGTATTTCGTCGTTTTTTATGTTATTTTTTCACTATAATAATTACGTAAACATTTAGTCAGAAATATCAGAAGCTTGTTTTTAGATTCTGCATAAAATACGAAAGGAAAATATAGAGGATGAGCACAAAAGTAAAAGGTAAAAATAGAGTAACGTGCAGCGAAAGTTTTCGACTGGCAACTCGATTGGGGTGGAATAAAGGGTGGCCCGAAGGAGCGGAGATTCACCCCTCTCCTGCCTTTTGCTAAGTCCTATCACTCTTTTATTTTGGCCTCATCGAGGTCCCGGACGCTCGTTTTTTTTTATTTTGGCACTTTTGTCGAGCTTCAGTCGTAAATCCGTCCCTGTCAAAGGCAAGCCGAGTCGTTTAAACCAGGTTTCAAACCCCGTTAGGTCGGTGGTATGATATGATTTTTTGTGCTACAATGGTAGTGCTAAAGAACATCTGCAAAGCCTTCGTGAATTCCAGTCCCTCAGATGGAAATCAGGAAACACCTACAACTCGAAAACAATCCTTTTATTGTACGTTATTCGGACTGTAAGCGAACTTTTCGTTCTTCAATTGCCGTGTAGAGCATCGCCCATCGCGTATCGAGACTCGGACCTAAGTTGAGGGTTAGGTCGTAGATTTTAATGCCAAGCTTTCTCGTGTCGCCTCCTAGTATTTCTTGGAGAGAATATTAGCCCTACTTTCAAAAGTAATTGCAATGTACGAGACTAAACTCTTTACGGAAATTTTCCTCTTGTTAGTGGGAAGATGGTTTTCTCATTCTACGTAGCCTACCAACTGAATATAAATAGGACATCAAAGATATGTGTTTATATGTGTAAGAACCGAAGGCTTTCAAACCAGGGACCCGAATGTCCAAAAGCTACTTAACTTTTTCGTGAAATTTCGCGGATTAACCACGACAGACCAGGGTTACAGATTGCAATATCCATTGCAAGTTTTGGGATTCCATGTAACAAGAGGATATCTCTTGAGAAACAAGACCTAAGGTTTCGATGGGATCCCAAAAATCTAATATTTGATCCCGGGAATTGGGTCTTGTCTTCGCTAGATCTAGTCTTCGGCACGCTAACCATCTGAGAAAACCAAGTTCAGATATACCTTTATAAGCCATTTCTATTTTGACGATACTGACCGAAACTTCCTGCTTTACATCTGCCAAATTTCCGGTTTCGGCCAAATTCCGTGTGAACTACTTGTGCAGCAAAAAAAGAACAATCCAGAAACGAAGTCAGCGTATCTCCTTATCCCTATAAAGAACATCTAATAAATTCAAATAAAACTTTAACTTATATAATTTCCGGTTTCAACCGGATTCCAGACTAATTATATGTCCGGGTAAAAATGAGTGTCATATACAGACTCAGCGTCTTTTCTTAGCCCTAAATCTGTCATCTAATCAACTTCAAACGAAACTTTCGCTTTTAACAAATTTTCCGGTTTGGCCGGATTCCGGGCGAACTAGTTGTTCGACGAGAAAATGGTTTTCATCATCGCGTTCAGTATGTCTTCTTATTCCATAATAGAACATCTAATCAACTTCAAAGAAAACTTTTAATTCTAACCAACCAACCTTGCCTTATCCGGCAAGAAAATGGTTTTCACCATCGTGTTCAGCATGTCTTTTTACCACTTAATTTGACCGCCCCCCCCTAAATGTAGGACTACAGAGCCCATGTACGAACTTGATCTTACTGTTGACAGAAAGAATCCTCACACCAAGTTTCATCAAAATAGCCCATTCCTTTCGAGATTTATCGTGCTGACAGACGGACAGACGGACGGAAGATTATTCCATTGGAGACACCCTTTCTCGTTTAATTAGGATCAACACGAGTTGATTATTAGTGCAGCTTTTATGTTTTCGTAAAGAAGAGTATGAAGATGGGTGCACAAAAATAGTTGTAAGCTCAAATGGCACTTGCAGCTGTATGTAGTAGGTAAGGGGTCTGTCAGATGTTCGGGTCCCGATATGCCTGCCAACTTTCGTCCTGAAAAACGCCATCACAGGAATTCTGGAAGGCCCTCCTCCACCTCCTACCCCCAAGTGTCCTGCTCCAGTCCAATTTTGCAAACGATTTATCTAGAATAAATGCTTGTTCTTCCCAGCAAGTTTAACTCCGATCCCTCCATTCTATCCGTTTCTTGAAATTTCCGACCACCCCTCCATCAACTCCCCCATAGCTGTTGAATCCGCTATCATAAGTTGAGATGAACCATTTGATAAAAAGTGCTTTCCGACTTTGCAGTTAACATGCGCACTTTAAGGGAGCTGGAACTTCATTTGTAAGCAAAACCCATGAAAATGTCTATTTCGCTTAAAAGTATTTTCTTACTTTACAATCAAGATTGGTACTTTAAGGAATAGTCGGATTTGAAAAGTGGCGATTTCTCAGCCAATCTTCTCGAATGTCTAATATTCCAGCCAAGATCGTCCTAGCACATCTAAGTGCCTTAAATCTTGATCACCGGAATTCCGACACCCCCACCCTCCCCTCAAACTCCCCTCACAATCGCCAAAGTCAATCCAGTTGTGAAAAAGATTTATCCAGAGCATCTTTTTCTTACTCCCAGAAAGTTCCATCCCAATCTCTCCAGTATCAGCCTTTCACGTATCCCCCCCCCCATCTTCCTGACATGAAAAAGATCCCCAGAGACATGTCCTTTGTTCAATTATGAAATTTCACTCAAATCCATCCCCCGGTCCAGAGTTACGCATAACTCGATATTCCAGATTCCCCCTCCCTCCAGTCCCTCACGTCCTAGCACATCTGGAAGTACATTAACTCGGAAACGTGTGAAAAACTGCCCTAATTTTCCAGATTCCTCCGCCCCCTACTCCCCCGCAGATGGTCGGGTCGAGAAACTGGTTATATCCAGGTTAGTTTGGTTGGTCCCTGATAAGTCTGCCAAGTTTCATCGTCCTAGTACATCAGGAAGTACCCTAGCTCGAAAAAGTGTGAAAAAAAACCCGGACAGACCGACAGACGGAATTACGATAGGTGTATTGCATTTGAGACAGTGGCTACAAGTGCCATAAAAAGAAATTTAGACAGGTCGTATTAAAATTTCAGTACCTCCATTTAATCTTGAGAACATTGTGAATATTCCTTGAAAAACTGTGAAAAATTACAAAAAATTAGAGATAAAGTTGAAAAATAAGACGTTGAGCTAAAATGTGTTGTTTTTACAAGTTGTCATGTGTCAGACAACAACTGAGGAACTCACTCAATTCCCTCACTCACCGTGTATCACTGAACAGAATCATGTCCAACAAGTAGTCCAGTCTTCTTACATTTAAAGCTCGATTTTTTTTTACATGTAATTTGACGTTGCCATATGCACTAAACGAGTGAGTTTCGAGTCCCGGTGTCTCCAATTACGGATATCGAACAGATCTAGTAAAAAGTCGCTTTTATTGAAATCGAGACTGGTCCAACTTTCGCGTATGAATGCTTCCTTTTTGGGATCCCAAAACGTAAGTTGAGGGATACCTATGACATCGCAAAGTTGTCTGTCTGTCCGTCCGTCCGTCCGTCTGTTAGCACGATAACTCTCGAAGGGGTTGAGGTATTTTGATCAAACTTGGCATGAAGAGTCTTTCGGTCAAAATACAGGTCAAGTTCGAAGATGGTTCATGTAGCTCTATATTTAGGGGTGGGGGAGGGGTTTGAAATTAAGGGGAACACAAAATACTTTTTAAAAGCTAATGAAATAGTCGAATTAAGGGTAAGGAGACAAGCTGAATCCGAATATGAAAATTATTTTCTCGCCGGACAATTAGTTCGGCAGGAATCCGGCCAAAACCGGAGCATTTTTTTAAAGTAAAAGTTTTATTTAAATTTGATAAGATGTTCGATTTGCGGGTAAGTAGACAAGCTGAATTCGCATATGACAACTATTTTCTCACCGGACGTATAGATCGCTCGGAATCCGGCTGAAACCGGAAAATTTGTTAAAAGTAAAATTTTAATTGCAAGTTGATTAGAGGTTGGATTTAAGGAGACATGCTGAATTCGTTTTTTGAGCTTTATTTTTTCGCAGGACAAGTAGTTCCGAAATTCCGCCGAAACCGGAAAATTGGCAGAAGTAAGGCAGGAAGTTTCGATCTGCTTCGTCAAAATAGATATGACTTAAAGGGCAAACACACATGCTGAATCCATATCTGAACTTGGTTTTCTCATATGATTAGCTATTTTGCCTTAATCTTGTTCTAAACTTTAATAGTAAAAGTGTTCAAGGAGTCTGGCGAAGACTGGATTGGCGAAGACAAGACCCAATTGTCTGGATCAAATTTGAACTTTTGGGATCCCATCGAAACCTTTGGTCTTGTTTAATATCGTTCCACTTCTTACCTTATTGACTACAACAGTAGGCTTTCAATTAAAAAAAGAGGTAAATACGTAAAATAAAGTAACATGGATCACGTGCGTATCCTCAACAAAGCTCCAGCACCCGGTGATGTTGCAGACCGATATAGCCTACTGATTATACAAAGTTACTATGCATACCTGACTGACACCTGGTGTACGAGGGTTTCATAGGTAAGAAACCCCTATGTTTAGGCCAAGCACTATCATTTCTGCTAAGCTTATTGTAAATGTGGTCAACTGTGTACTCTTACTGTGACAAATAAACCAGAAGTAGAATTTGTATTAAATTGATTGATCATTCATACCTAGGGGTGAGGGACGGGTTTCAAATTAAGAGACGTAAAAAAAGGTTTAAAAAGCAAATAAGATAGTCGATATAGGGGAAAGGAGACATGCTGAATCCATATCTGAAACTGATTTTCTCGCCGAAAAATTAGTTCGTCCGGAACCCGGCCGAAGCCAGAAAATTTATTAAAGGTAAAAGTTTTATTTGAAGTTGATTAAACGCTTGGTTTAGGGGCAACAAAACATGCTGAATCCGTATATGATAATTCTTTTCTACCCGGCCGAGTATTTCGCCCGGAATCCGGCCCAATTCCCACTGACAAGAGGACACTTTCTGTACAGAGTAGAGACTCAGACATTGCAGATAGCTTGCGAATATACTCGGAGATAGTACACGGAAGCTCGGTAGTAAAGTCCTGCATTATATTATTTCTATTATGCTTTTACTTTCCATTTCCGTGTGAACGACTCTAAATCGTATTGCCAATCAGAACCCTTTACTGCTCGTTACTCTATTTTTACTTTCTATTTTTCATCTTTTAGATTTTCCAACTGAATTTGCCGCAGAATCTCGCAAAGCTCCCCACGTTTCTGACTAAATGTCTACGTAATTGTCGGCTCCTTCTGATTATTCCTCTGGGGTCTCGGTACTTTTTCATATAATACCTTTTTTAAACCCATCTTCATATCCTTCTTTACGTAAACATAAAAGTTGCACCCATAGGCATCTCGTATTGACCTAATTAAACGAGGAAGGTCGCCTCTGTTTGAGTAATCTTCTGGGATTGCGTCCCTTATTTTACTGACAGGGCCGAGTTGAGCTGATTAATCCCCTGGGGTCGCGGCACTTTTTCGTGGATTTAATGATCCTGCAAAATTGGGTCAACTGTCGTATTTTTAAATTGGGCGAAGTGACGGATCTCGGGAGTGGGTCAACTGACGGATTTTTGGGCCAAATGACGGGTGGGCGAACTGTCGGAAAAATTGGGCCAACTGACGGGGAGTGGGCCAAATGACGGATTTCAAGAGTGGGTCAACTGACGGATTTCAAGAGTGTGCGAACTGACGGATTTCAGGAGTGGGCCAACTGACGGATTTTTGGGCCAAATGACGGGTGGGCGAACTGTCGGAAAAGTTGGCAGAACTGACGGATTTTTGGGCGAAATGACGGGTGGGCGAACTGACGGTAGGCGAACTGACGGTGGGCGTAGTGACGGGTGGGCGTAGTGACGGGTGGGCGTTGTGACGGGTGGGCGTTGTGACGGGTGGACGTAGTGACGGGTGGGCGAAGTGACGGGTGGGTGTAGTGACGGGTGGGTGAACTGTCGGAAAAAGTGGGCGAACTAACGTTTAGGCGAACTGTCGGAAAAAGTGGGCGAACTGACGGATTTTTTAGGCGAAGTGACGGGTGGGCGAAATGACGGGTGGGCGTAGTGACGGGTTCCCGACAGAGCGTAGCCTGGATCTACTTGGGTTGTACCGCCACTGGTTTTGTGATTGCACTTTAAAGATTGTCCCAGAGTTACTCTACCAGCTCTTCACCATACACGTGCTTTTCAACGGTAAAAAGTGTCCCATGGTTGCATGTTAACTAAGACACTTGAGTTAGACCAAGACCACGGGAAGTCAAGTTAAATGCTTTGGATTCGTATTAAATGTAAAGGATTCGGGGGGGGGGTCGCTGGGGGCATTCTGATATCGAGGGGAGGGGCTTGATCGGGGGGGGGGTACCGGGGAGGTTTTCACCGGGGCTTTTTTCGCCGGGGTGGGTGGGTGGTAGGTTTGGCGGGAGGGGGGGGGGGGGGTTATCGGGGGAGTTATCGCCTAGACCCAATAAAACTGTATGGCGGGTGGCAGACCATTTGCAGCAGTCTATGAACCAACAATAAACATTAGCATGTTATACCCAAACGAACCAAGACCATTTCTGACCAGATTTTTAGTCACCCCAAAGGCCTAAATACCTTATAAATATGGTTCTTCGACAAGCTGGGATGTAAAAGACGAACCTAGGCTCAGGTATTTACAAATACTCGAACCTTTTCCCAAAAGCTTATTCAAAGCCCAACTTTCACTCACCTATAAACCCCATGGACTGCAAGAGTGAGCACCAATGCTGCCACGGACAGTGACTCACAGACAATCGTAATGATGTCAAGGTCTTCCGGCCAGCACTGCAAATTCAGAAAAACATCACGTGTTGGGAGGGAAGTTTAGGCACATGTGCGTCTTTATTCCCGGACCCCACGACGGAAACTGTTCATAAATCCGTTTTTAAGACCGGTTTTTACACGTTCCTGCTTCAACCCGTTCATAAAATCTGAGGATGGATAAATCCATCTCCCGTTTTTAATTTGTTATGAACAACCAATGAGAGAGGAGCTTCCTAGACGTCGTGAAAACCGGTCTTGAAAACGGCTAAAAAACGAATCATGAACATCTATGTCTGTAGTGGGGCTCGGGTATTCCAGAGTTCTGAACCCCAAGTAACTGTTAGCAAGAGTTCAATCTCCTGTACAAAGGGATGAACGGACTGGAATCAGAGATGGCTGAATCCGGATTCGTATTCTAAACCCTTAATATCAAGAATCCACTAGAATTTCTAAAAATCATCCTTCAAGTTTCCTTCTTCCCAGTTTTCCGAACTAAACTTTAGAAATCTTATACACACTAAACTGGAAGCTCTCCTATTCAAAAGAGAGATGGTTCTGGACAACCAACAATAGACTCATTTAAATACTTACTTTTTCATCATCTTTGATTACTAAACTATAACCGACATGATGTGATATTTTAAAGGTTAGATTTGAATCCTGAGCATGAAATCGCGGATTTGGGATTCTTACCTAGCCTTTGATTCGGATTGAGATTATAATCCCTTCCTGAGGGGATTCCCTGTCTCTTCTGGAAAGGCGGTTTAGCTTGTAGAAGACCTTTAAACTACTGAGAGAACAGTTTACTGTGCCAGTATTCGGGACATAACACTGCAGCTCAAGTCTCACGGAAAAAGTTGAGAAAAAAACCCACGAAAGGAACGACTTCTCCATCTGACAAAACCTATCTGGGTGACCGTCTCAGAGCCTTTTTCCTCGCCAGCAACTGTAGCTCATCTCCTACACCGCTTTGACAGGACGAGGAATTGATGGTTGGCGAAGGGATTCACTAAAAAGAGGCGCGGCACGGCACATTGTAGGAAGCACGAGTACTAAAGGGAGGCACGAACGCTAAAAGGACCTTTTCAGGCTTCAGAGTGAAGGGCAGCAACAAAGTTTTAACGTTCCTTCTTTTAGGCTCTGGAGTTCCAAACTCTCACTTACTTGTCTACTTTTACTACTTGCTATATCTCTTATTATTACTCGTGCCTCCTGCGATTCCGCATTAACCGCATCTTCGGTAAGGCGGTTCCAAGGATCAACAATTCTGTTGCCAAAACCCCACTTAAAAACGTCCTTGTGGAATCTTGACTTTGTAAGCTTGTACGCGTGCCCCCGATGATGACGGTTAATGCTGAATCTTACTAAATCAGTCACTTCAAAATTGTCATAACTTCCATTGATTAACTTGAATGTTTCAATCAGGTCTCCTCTAAAAAATCTGTATGCAATGGAGGGAAGGCACAACTTGGCTAATCTCACTTGGTAGGGGAGAGCCATGCTATGACGTGCCTCTTTTTAGTCGATCCCCTTGGTGAAGGTGTCTCTCTAGCGATTAGAAATACCACCACTTGGGCGAATGCAGAGAACTTTGGCGTAGATTTGTATTTTAGTCGAATATTCTTATTGGGAAAGCGTAATGTAATTTTACCTGATATTCGTGGATGCTCATAATATTGCCGAACGACGCAAGCTGTGAACAGTCACATACCGTGTGAGTGGAGGTTGATGCTTCCAGGTTAGTCACACAGGAGCCGGATGACCACCTGAAGTAGTTATATAAATGAACATACAAATTACAGCTTTGCTGAAACGAAGTAAGAGATGTGACGTTTTCTCTGTAACTAAGAATACTAATGACCCAGTGCTCAAAAACAGCCTATCGACATAATCAAAATGTCAAAAACATTGGACTATTATTTCTGGTTATTAAAGCCACAATTATCTCCTAGGAGTTAACTTAGTTCTAGCAAAAACAAATAAACCGATAGAGCCTTACTCCTTGGTCCCATGCAGCGACTGTGGATATCCCATCAAGAGGATAATTGAGAAAGATTCTTGAGAACGACTGAAAGCCCTGAACATCCCCACAATGACCTACAGGAGAAATCGTGGTGATATGATAGCTGTGTACAAGAATTTGAGCAGCAACATCCCACCCAACATTTTCGTGCCAAACACAGGAGGAACCACCAGGGGCCACCCAAAAAAGCTGAAGAAGAGGCCTGTACTGAAACGGCATGCACAGAACTTCTTCACAAGTAGGTCGATCAACTTGTGGAACGCGCTAGCAGATTCCACTGTTACCTGCCAAACAACAAATAGCTTCAACAACATTTGGACAAGGAGTGGTCAGGCAAACAGTGGAGATTCAACTGGAAACCTGAACAAGACAGCACCCATGAAGGCGTATATTAGGAGAAATCCTATTCGCCTGCAATTGCAAATTTGCAGGTAATTTGCAGGTAAGAGCTAAAGATATTTGCTGAGCTTAGATTTTCTACCCGTCTACTTCCCTCTTCGCCATTACGCATATTAGAGGAATTAGTGCAGGAGGCGCACTGACCCGATCTGCAGCGCGTCCAGATAACCAAGAGGCTTTTATTTCTGAAATTTCTTCTTCGAGGATTTACTACGATGTATCAGTTTGTAGAGGCAACACGAACTGTGATGCTTCGTGTAGCTCCTAGCTCCGCCCGTTTGCATCGGGTAGGGATGTATTCGACTACGCATGGTCGTATTACAGAGTTATGGAGACGGATGTTCTAATACTTATTTGTCCTTGCTCGGAGGTAGGTGCTCGATCTTAGCTATCTCGTACTCTGTCAAACAAACGTAGAGTTTCGCATGCAGACCATCGACGGTTCGTGCAGCGCAGGACTCCTGTTTTACTGCCCTTGGTCGGAGTTGCGATGTGTGGTTGTCTTCTACGACAGAACGACATAACTGGTTCCGTCAAAGTAAGAGCAGCTAAGCGAGGGTTCAAACTCGGGTCCCTGATCCGTCTTATGTCAAAGTCAAGTAACTACCGTTGGCTAAACTGTCTAAACTCCCATACTCTCAGCTTGGTTTAAAAAAGATGCGCACATTTTAAAATGCAACACTTTGGATGTCATCTGCAGGCGTGGGTTCTGTTATCGTCGGAATCAATACAGCAAACCACTGTTCCTGTTACGTTTACCAGACACATAACATGCAACTCGAAGCCCATACAGTTTCTAGCGTTGACAACTGTATCGTAAGTGTCATCTGTTGAAACTGCGCATCGTTGTAGTACATCTTTTCAAGGTTCTGATAGCGTAGGGGAGGGGACAGCCAGAGATAGCAGATCTCACTGTTGGAGACAATATAAATAGATTTTAAGCTCCTGGTCTTTCCACACTGAGCTATGCAAATGTCAGGACGTACCTATCCTGCCGTGAGCATACGTGACGCCAGATGTCTCACGTCAAAACTATGGTCATATTAAAATTTAAAATTTAACATTTAAAATTTTTTGATTTTCCACTATCTGCTCTCGTAGTGAGGTTCAGAGTGTCTACGGCTGTCCCCACAGCGTAGATTCTGCTATGACGCGGAATATTTGAATCGGCACACAGACGCGGCTTTTTAGTGGGCGGTGATTAGCTTGGCGAAGACTGCTTAGTGCCTGAACATAAAAATGTTCATAAATCTTTTGCGTCAAGCATGCGACATAGATAGTACCACACATCTGACAAGGAAATTCCACTATTTGAAAATTGTTTATTCGTGAATAGTGGAGCAACAAAGTAACGCATTTTCACCGGGTCTTCAAGCGTCTGTAAGTGAAGAAGTGAGGGGTAACAAGACTGTCCCTTCTCTGCCCTTTTCAGTTAAACTTTAACTATTGTTTTGTTATCTGATCCCCGACGATTATTCACCAAAACCGGCAAATGGCGCACGGTACAGGTATGCTTATTTGATCAAGTGGACAGTGCAGTTTTGGGCTAAATGGTAGAATAAAAGTTCTCTACTGTATAGTCAGAAAAGTGCAATCTAGCGGCCAAGCCGGTGAATTTTTCAAATTATACAGGTTCGCTTACGCTTAAAAAAAAAACAAAGGTAACAGTGTGTTCGTAAAAATCCGACCTATCAAAAAATTATGGTGTCTCCCGCCTTCTTGGCCCACATGAATCAAATACTTTAAGCAAAAACAAATAAGCAAAAGAACCTCTGTCTCCCGATCTCTGTAATCCGACCATGCGCAGTCAAATAGATTCCTGATGCCGTGCCCGATGCAAACAACCGGAGGCTAGGAGCTACGTGGAACATCAAAAAATCTAGTTTTGCTATGTTTTTTTTTTTTTTTGTTCTCCGTCACTAGATACCTCCATTGTATCTCTTGACCGGTAATAAACTGATTGATTGATTTAACTCATCGCTGCAGCCTGAAGCCCCGGAGAAGTAAAATCGAGAGTAAGCGACTTTTGATTGTTTAACTTTGTGGTCTCGTTATTCTACGGTCTTTCCCTCTCAATGTGCAACGGCGAAGAGAGAAGTAGACGGACGTCATTTCAAAGCTCAGCAAGTAGCATTACGGTTGGTCAGTTTTGTCGGGTATCCACGGTTAGTACAAGGGACCAAAAATGGAGCTTCTTTTGGCTCATTTTGGTAGCGTTCTAGCAACTTATTATTAGTTACGATCGTTACTGTTCTTGTTATTATTGCCGTTACGATCGTTACTGTTCTTGTTATTATTGCCGTTACGATCGTTACTGTTCTAGTTATTATTGCCGTTCCAAAACCCACCGTAATAAGTAAATTGGCTCCTCTCACTTGTTATTTTCGTTCCACGACTGTTATGATATTTACAATTTACCTATGATGGTCGTGAGCATCAGAAGTGATAATAACTATCGGTTCTGCAGGAACTCCCGTAAGAGTGATGACGTATGTTCGCGTTGTTATGATTTTCGTTCCAGAGAGCGTGATAACTACCATAATACGGCCCTCACTCCTACTCTATTCATCGTAACGTGTAATAACTTCACTGGAACGCTACCTTTGTTCGTGGACACTGAACCCAGCGATTCTACTTACCCCATGGCACTATCTTCCCACGAAGAGCATTCTTGAGTGCCGGGAATCGTAGTCGCATTGCCAGAGTTGCAGTGATGAATAACGGTCTGGGAGGGATAGACAGCTTCGACTTTATTCTCCAGTGTGACCCGGATCGAGATACCTTTAGATTCCAACGATGATTGCGATCGTGTAGACGGCGATAGAGAAAAGCCTATGACGTCACTGTTGGTAACCAGAAATTTTGAGCGTGTCCTAGAATCGGTAAATTAAGAAATTAAAGAAAACGAATCGATCGATCATTTTCAGAGACATAATTTGAGACGCCCTAAGAATCTTTTCGAATCCTGTTTTTGCGTTTCATACAGCAGAGATATGCTTCTTTGAACACATTTCACTTTGATCTACCCTGGTTCTATTTTTCGCGCATAAGTGGCCAGGGGCCAAAAAACATGAATGTCCTAGGGGCCACCAAAAGTAAAAGACGGCAGTGCCACTCAATTTGTTTCCGTTTTCTGTGTCTAATTTGTTCTGAAGCATCTCGTATAAGCCTATAGGAAACCATAGTAGAAAACAAAAACCTTTTAAGCTCATAAATTACCGTAGCCTACCTATTAGAGTTTGGTGGGACAGGAGGATACATTGCTGGAACTTGTTCGCCTGATATGTACAGCCCAACCATTTGAAGGCAATCACGTCTGTCCTCGAGTCCAGAAAGGGTCAAATTGGCTGTGGAGTTGCTTCCAGGACTGAAAAAGTAAATAAGATATGGTTACTTCACCTTTACTTCTTTTGTGGAGAGATATACTTCTTCCATCGGATAATACTCTTCAGTTTGAACGCCATGTACTCGGTAAAACGACTCGCCGCTTAGACAAAAAAAAGTTGAAAGAAGAAGAAGAGGAATTGAGAGCAAATGCAGTTTTTACCGAATTTTTTCGCGCAAATCGTTCACTCCACAGGTATGCGACTAGAGAGACGGATAATTTTATTGCTGAGTACCGAGACACCACACATGCAGCTTTCGGAATTAGGTATCTAGCTCCGGCTATTTGGAATGATATCCCAGTTAGCATTCGGGAGGCAGAACACATTGGAGCATTTAAAGTAAAACTTAAAAAACATTTATTGGGGAAGAGAGTTAATTTTCTTTTCTTTTTTTATATATATTCTCTTTTTTTAAATTTTGGTATTAAAGGTTAATTGAGTGAGAGTGTTCATATCCTTTTTTTCTTTTGTTTATGAAATTTGTTTTGATTGAGAATCAGAGGATTGCAGACGTCCATCATCAGGCTATTTGAGACTTCCCCGGGTGGTTGTGTGTTTATATAGTTTATTTTGTAATTAGTAGTAAATAAAGCAAGTCAAGTCCAAGTCAAATGTTTGAAATCCATCTGCCATCAAACACCTGACATGAAGTAAACGTTTTCAACAAGTATTTTGCAGTTAAAGTTGCCTCATGTGTGTTTTAGTGCTTTCATCGACAACCATCCAAACCTACGCGACGTTCAGATGAGATTACACTGTAAAAAGTGTCTCCGAATAAGGATTAAAGTTAACTGCAGTATTTGATACCCGGATTATTCTTATCTCAATTGAGATAAGATTTACACGAAATAGTGATAAGAATAATCCGAGACTACTGCCAGCTGTACTGTACTCACACATAGACAACTTCACTTTCGGTATTGTTCCTGTCCAAGGCGTAGACAGTGAACTTCACTCGAGTTCTTCCATCTTCCCCTTCAAACTTTTCGCGGTAGTTTGTACATGCATTGGTCGACAACGCCACTGCCGCCAGCACGAAACCAACCGACTGGGTTGTTCTTAATAGGAGTGTCGAACTGTTGCTCTTTTCCTAAAAATAAACGAATAATAAGGCTAGAGACTGTCCGAAGGTCACAAGATGAACCTGGCTGCCCGAGCTCGCGATCACTCAAAAAGGTCATGCTGTCGGCAGTACTGTAATTACAGGGAGTTGTCTACCGGGACTAGAATGAGCGTACTGGAAAATGCAGAGTGAATGCCGTCGGAGCCGCGAGCGCTGGTCAAACTTAAATCATTGACAGATAGGTCAGAGCAAAATAACACTAGGAATAGTGCCAAGACCAATGCTTTCATGCTTCGCAAAATGGCCGTACTCATAGCGCTGCCGACTTTGCTTGCGACATTTTCAAGCGAGACAAACTTCCGGGTTTAAAATTTTCTAGTTAAGGTAAGACGCGATCTCCACCCATCAAGGAAACAGGGGAGGTTATACCTTTTGTTTTGCTGTGTTCAGAATATGAAGTTATTGGAGCCAGTGCTGGTGCACGACTGGTTGAGTTTCGGTAGGGACGTTCGCTATCGCTATTGGTGCTAGTTTCGCTGGTGTTCGAGTGTGTCACTTTTCCCAAGTCTTGGCGCTACTTACTAGCGTTATTTTGCTCTGCGATAGGTACATCTCCTAAGAACAAGCTACATAGGATGGACATTTTAAGCTGGAAATGAAATCTTTGCTTGTTTTTGTACCCTCTTTTAAACCCACATATCATCATCGGTGTGCTTTTTGGTTTCATTTTGAATTCCGTACATGAACTTTCTGAACTGTAAAACAGTGTTGTGACATGCACAAAATTTGTTTTTCCTGAGGCATGCAAAATGCGTTACCCCTCGTACTCGACGTGTAATGGACCACTGTTGTTTTACGACGTCAGAAAAACAAGTCAGTCTAATTCATCTCGGTTTGTCTTTAGTCTGCTCTCCCTTTTACTATTCCTCGCCTCAGATATTTTGTGTTCCCCTTCCTGTCAGTACACTGGAGTCTTGAGGGACATAGATCTACCAACTGGGCAAGAACGGAATCCACTTACTTCTACACTCAGCTGTTCCCACGTCAATTTTTCCTTTACCAGGTTATCCAAGATGAGGTTAGCCGTTAGAGTCACGTTTTCCTGAGCCTTCAAACGATCAGTTGAATTGATCGACTGGTTTGAATTTAGCTCTACTCCACGCTCAACGATCAATAAAATCTCGTCGATTTCATGCGGGAAATACTGCTTTGCATCGTCGGTATTGTTTTTGACAAGTTCTAGGATTCCTGCTGCCGGCTCGTTGTCGTCAATCTGAAATGAAGTGGAAGATACACCCCTCATTACCTTATCCCAGAATACTTCCTGACATTCTCTCTTCATGCACTGCAATCATCCAGACAGTCATTTAACTTTAGTTGGAAGTCCCTATTTCTTTATTGAAGGTCTTACAATATGTTTACTCCTTCGAATTCATTTCGTTACACCAGCTAGCTGGGGCATCACAGATCCTGGGACATTGTCCGTATTTTCATAACAGGGAAGGATGACTCCTGCCTAGTAAAGCTGCGTTCGTTGCGCTTTGGGCTGGCTCTGGTCTTTTGTCACTGGTGTCCGGTTCTTCTCTTGTAACACGTTTTTTTGTTCACCGGTGAGTGCAAAAATGGCCTAGATTCTGGGTTTTGCGCGAAACCCCGTCAATAGACGAAGAGTTGCTAACTTCTCGCTAAAGCCGTGCTCCCGAGCAGGTTCTGGTTAGTTCGCACTGGTGAGATACAACCGGACACCGGTTAGTTCAAAAACGGGCTATAAGACTGGTGAGTAGACACCGGTGGATGCAAAAACGCCTTATAAGAATGACCGGAGACCACCAGTGAGAACTCCCGTGACAAAGAACGCAGCTTAAGGTATGCCTGCCTCTACAGTCAAGGTCACTGTAATCCAGGGACATTCCCGGTACGACTCATCCTCTTTTCTTCATTTGTACCTAATGAATGTGTTCACAGGAGTTTGAGTCGCTATATGACCAAGTCCAAAACACACCAGGGATCCACAGGAAGAATGAGAATACGTCGCCCTAACGACTCAAGCTCAACAACTCAAATCCTGTGTAAACCAATCACGACGATCGTTGGGGACAGTTGTGGTGCCGCTTCTGGATCTTCCACTAGGTACACGGCGATTTTGCATCGGAAAGGAGGGTTAGTCATCAAGAGTATAAACGATGCGCAAGTAGACGGCACAAACAAAAGCACTTCTGTTTACTAAAAGGCTTGCAGGTAAAATGATTAAGTATGGTAACGTCAATGCCCTATCTAAGGGATGGCAACTATAAACACGGGCCAAGGAAGAAAAGATTTCAAATAACCGAACGTCGTCCTTTAAAATGAAGTATATTTTCGAGAATACCATAATTGTGGCCTGCATTAACTGCTAGTAAATGAATGAATGAATGAAGGATTTATGACCCACTGCTCAAGGGCGCAAGTGCAGTAGAATAGGTGTGATACTATGAATATAATATCGCCTAACTCCGAACAGCTGAAAAATATTATGGAATCAAAACCTATGTTCAAAATAACTGTACTGAAAGAAACATCTAAGTAAAATAAAGCTTAACTAAGCCATAAATTGTCCTGTTTTACTTACTGCGCCCAAAGAATCTCGCCAATTCTTCAACTTTTTCGAACAGAGGAAAAAGAAGATTATCATTTTGTCTAAATAAAGCTGAAACACATCGATCTTAGCATATATTATGTGCTTAATTTATTGTTTCTATTTCCCTGTTTGCGAAAACAAAAAAAACAGTGCAAAGTTCTCGAGGAAGCATACTCTACTGTAGGATCTTACTTGTGATTCAGCACTTCCAATCCAGGGAGTTGAGCAGTTTGTGTAATCGGGAAGCTGGGGCTCGAACTGGCAAGTTTTGACGCAGGTGGAAACAATGGTTCCATTGAAGCCTTCTGGGCAGTTGAAATTTGCAGTTTCCCCGATGCTCGCTGAGTATTTATAGTTTCCATACTGAGACGAACCCTCCACTCTACACACACTGCACGTAGGCGGTCCTGAAGACAAGAAACCAAATTAAACAAATATACTAACGAAAGAAGGTTGTTACGCTCTTTTATTCACTAGCCAAATTCATCATAAACTAGAGATCAACCGACAAAGCAAACGGAAAGCATCTTGAGTGGAATTCCGCAAACTGTCCAGCTAACATTGTGGACAGAAGACGAGGATTCCCAGAACGAATTTTCCGCGCTGTCAACATCAGTTTGGCAAAATCATAGCGGAACTGATGCCAAGAACCCTAGCAGGAAATCCTGTCTGCGATTGCGAACGCTGACCGCGTGTCCACAGCACAAGACAGAGCAGTTCGAGAAGCGCAGAGACACTAGCTCGCGTCATCTGAAGGTCATTCAGCCTCGGGTACTCAATACGCCTCAATACGTCAGACTCAATACGCCTTTGATAAAGTTCCTTCCAGATTAGTTATTTTTTGCCGCTAAATGCGCTAGCATGAAGTAAACAACGTAAACATGTTACTTCTCGGTGTACGTTTATCCCGGGTTTGTTTGGCTATTTTTAATTCCCCATAGGCCTGGCAATGTTTACAACTGTTCAAAAAGCCTCTGCCTCTATTTGCGCTCTACCCGACTCTGTTCTGTTAAACTTCGTCAAGTATGTCAATTCTGGCTTCAGACTTCAATGCTGAGTGCTGGTTGACTTTTCCACGGGGCGAATGCACGACTCGATCCGAAGCGAAAGCCTAATCGCTAATTCACCCTTCATGTTGTTGCTGTTGATTATTGATTATCGTTGATACGATTATTGTTGCTCTAGCGCACCTGGCGGCGATTCCGAGGGCAACTCGTCATTGCATTTTATGAGGGACGTTATACTTCTCACATCCCTTGTGCGCCAGTCGATGCGTATGAAGACTACTCGATAAAACAACTCTCGAATAAGGGCCAGCATACAACCAAAAAAGTCCAGTGCCAGCTGACCAAGTTTAGTTTAGCATGGAAAACAATTAGAAGAAAGGCAATGGAAGCTAGAAAAGTTCGACACTGGCCCCTCACCTCTAGATGAGGCTCGATCGAGCGCTTCGAGAAATATTTTGACTGGTGCAAATATAAGAAACGAATTCTGGACCTGTGAGATTAATTTCCGTAATACACCGTCGCCAGACAACCAGTTGGCTGAATAAGTTCACCCCTATTTTACAAAGAACTTGTACTCACGCCCTAGCCGGCAACGAGCTTGACGTCGCAGCAGAGGCTAGAGCTCGCTAAAGCCAGGCTTCACCTCCCAGATTACCAGACGTCCGGGGCTTCCGCATAGTCAAGCCAACCTTTCCATATTTTCACGATAATGATGACATCCAATTTTGCTATTCTTCAACATTTCCTAGATTTCAACTTCGTATTTCAAATATCTCTTGCATCCCAGTCACAACTGTCAATCACTTTCCCTTTCCTTCCTACATTTGCATATTTGTTCTGTCTCTCGAATGGATTGCCTCTATGATACCTTCCAGACATCCGGAATCTGGGGTGTCCAACACCCCGGACTTCCAGACATTTTTAGCATGACTCCACCTTCTACAAACTTCTCGACGAAAACGGCCGTCTGGAATCCGGAAGAAAAATCTAGAAGGTGAAGCCTCGCTTTTACTGATCTCTGGTTCGTTGATGAACGGCGACTTCCTGTCGTGTGGGTGTGCTAACTTGCCGAGGTAGAGTCTCTGGTGGGCTGGCCGTCCAGGACAGCCATAAAGGACAGCCGAACCTGTACTGCCACTGCAACCTACCTCCGTAATTGCATTAATTAATTCTTAAGCCCGGAGACCCACTTGTTACATTTTAAAACAGCTAACGACACCTTACTAATCATTGCACTTGCCGCGATCCATTATTTCCGGGCGCATTATACTCCCGATAAGTGTTCGCGTATCTTGCTACTGATGCGTAAAACTCGTGATCTAAATTTTGCCAAGTTTTTGCTAGAAGTCGGAGTGCCTGGTAAAAGGCTTAAAACAGTCAAAGCCTTGGATAATTTGTTGAAAGCAGAAACTAATTCTACAGTATTCAAATAGGTTGAATATTGGAACATAAACAGTAAATAGTGTGAGGTGTGCTTTAATTACTTTATCAAAGCTTTTTTTTTTTTTTTTTTTTTTTTTTTTTATTCATGGGTTTGCTGTGACCCTCAAGCTAAGAATTATCATGGGCCAAACCAAGAGAATGTATTGTTTGGTAAAAAAAAGCATTTTATTTTTTGCACTTGGCTGTGATGATACGCACTTTAAGGGTGCTATAAATTCGTTTGTAAGGCAGAACCCTTGAGGCAAAAATTATGATGGGCTCATCGGGATCATTAAAATGTATGTTTTGATCAAAAGTATTTTTTGTTCTTTAAGGAATTCATTTGTAAGGCAAACCCTTGAAACAAAAATGGCTTTTAGGTTAAGATGCACACTTTAAGGGTGCTAGAAATTCATTTCTAAGCAACACCCTTGAGGCAAAAATTACCATGGGGTCATGGGGACCGTGTGAATGTATATTTTGTTTAAAACTGTTTTTTGTACGTTCAGCTAAGATGAATACTTTAAGGGATAGTTGAATCTGGGAAATGACAATTTGTAATCCAATGTTGTCGAGTCTCTAATGCTCCTCTGCCAAGTTTTAATTGGATAGAGCGCAAAAAGATAGAACGAATGGTGTGTTTCTTGTTAAGATCCAATACATTCTTGGATATTTTTTTAAGCGTTAAAGTTGAAAAAAAATCTATTACATGGATTTTTTTTTAATTTTTGAGTTTTTCATAAAAGTAAATACGCCACTGGATAGAGCTCATTGAGACGTAGTGAATGACGCAAACCTCATTTTTACAATTTTCACTTGCCGGCGATCCGCCGTGAAAAAAAAAGCTAACACAGGAATTTTTTTTATTTTTAAGTTTTTTTCAGAAGTCAATACCCCGTTCGATAGATCTTTTTTTAGTAAATGAGTTAATTTGTTCACTGAGGTAATCGAAAGGTGTTGGAAAACTGCTGGAAAAAGTCAGGGAAAATCACCAAAAAAGGTCAGGGAAGTCAGGGAAAAGTCAGGGGAAAACGTGGATGAGCAAGCGCACGAACCCTGCTGGTAAACCTCTCATGTAGACTATATCAGTTATCAAACACTCAGTTTAATGACATCTTAACAGCAATGGGCAAGCACTGGTAAAACTCCCTTTTAGAAATGCCAAGAGGTTGCCAGATTGATATGCTTCACCCGTAACACGATTTCTTGCCTGACACGTTGGTTTCGGACAGGGTAATGATACAGATTTAAAAAAAAGTTTATGTGGGATGTACAGACCTTCTATCATGAAACTGAAAATGCTCTAGTTTACTTTGAGTTTGAAATACCAGCAGCCACAAACAGTCTAGACTATCAATCCTGTAACCATCCCCACTGTCTCATTATTAACACTTGTGACCTGCTTGTTACATATAGATAAGATAAGATAAGATATAGTGACATAGATCCACAAGTAGATAAGTAGAAAATCTGCAACCTGCTTCCCGAGCCATCGAGGTTTCGCACTTTCTTTGGAGTACAAAGTGAAGGCCATTATGTTCTGCACATTGCCTATACTTTTCATGACTAACGTAGCGTTTACACGGACAAGAAATCCCGTCGAGTAGAATGAATTCCGGTCGATTCGAAAGTATTCCGTTCGTGAAGACGACTAGAAAAAAAGTCTTGCGGGACGAGAATCCTTTCATGATAAAAGCAATTCCTGTCTACTTGAAAGGAATTTGGTCGGCGGCACTGGTAAAAATACTAAAAAAAGTCTTGCTGGCTTTTGAGAGCAGCGTCCATTAGTACCGATGTCATAAATGCCCTTAAAACATTTATTATTGGCTAGAGAACATATTTTTGTCAGATTTTCTGGTTTATGTGTGTAAACATAATCTTGTCACCAAGATCGGAGTCTGGTCAAGTTTTCAAGTTAATATCCCTTTCATATTTTTTGATAATGGACAATGGTTTGTAGTAGTCCGCTAGGAGCGCTTAACTGGAATGAGGCGGATTCTTACCAAAGGTAATTCGTCCACAGACAATTCGGCACTATACGACACCATGTGAATCTTTCTTGTTGCAGCGACGATGAAAAGAATTGTTTTGTGGGACTAATTGTCCACAGGAAAAAAAATGGGATAAGAAAAAAATAAGAGGCTCAAATTAAGAGACTAAGTTAACTCTCATCACAGATTTGATCAGACAGGTAATGAAAGAGGCTTTGTCAATAGTTCCTTCTCTGTTTAGCCCGTTTTTTGAAGCCTCTGTTGGGATATTCCTGAACTATGTATGGAAGGAGCCGAATTTGCAAGCATCGGTACAGGCATCTGGGAACCGGTCTTTTGATGTTTATGTTGGAATTGATATGTTTGGAAGAGGTTGCTATGACGGCGGTGGCTGGAATACTTGGAAAGTAAGTTAATTTATGATTATCTTCGCTGCATGTAATCATAATGTTTCTTTGTATTTCTATTGCCAAAGATGGTCAAACCAGTCAACCATTCTGGGCCTCCTACGTTGAGTCATTTTTTTTTTTTTTTTTTTTTTTTTTTTTTTTTTTTAAATGCCGCGTAGCATCTTTTCCGTTCTTCCTGTCCAATATGATTTGGCCAGGTGACTACGCTTCCACTTCCCTCGGTGACGCCAACGGTCCTAACATCTGATATTTAATTTTTTGTTTTTTTTTCAATGACCGACCTATATATTTAGCGTCACCTACACTTTCCTCTATCTCTACATTTAATTATCTTTTTTTTTAATATTCTTTCTTATTCCCTCTTTTAACCCTTATTTCTCATTTTACCATTTCAACACATATTTAAAACCTTTTCTTTGTTTTCCTTCCTTAATATCTCCTTTCCTTAAAATTTTCATTCTTTGAAAACTTAATATTTACAAAAATACTATCCCTCGTTATTTTTTTGCAACCAAACCAAAAAAGGGGTTTTGTCCTGGAGACAAAAACAACACAAAAAAAAAATTCGACCTCTTCGCACTCCCTGCGTCAAAGGATGCCCTTCCGTTATAGGGAATCCCTTTTGCAGTGGCATTTCTTACGATCTTTTTCGTTTCCTTCTCCGATACCAAAACCCTTTTTTATTTTAGTTATTTTTTTTTTAAAACTCTACAAAAATTAAAATAAAAAAATAAAGAAAATATAAATAAACGTTCATTTGATCGTACTTTACATACAAAATTAATTAGCACGATTAAATGAAAAACTTTCAACGATTACCAATTTTCTTAATATAAAACTAATTTGGTTGCCAAAAATAACTTTAAAACTTTATCCCTTTCTTAAAACTTTAAAAATTACCATTTAAATATAATTTTTTAAATATAATATATTTTTAATTAAATTTCAAACTAAATCATTAATATTAAAATTTAATTCCAAATCATTTCCTACTTTATCTTTACTACCTTTTATTATTTCCCAACATTTTTTAACTTTCATTAATACGGAATCATCCTCGCCTTTTTCTCTTTCTTTCCACGCATAATAGCAAAATGACGATATCAGTAATGTCATTGTCCTTTCTCTTTTTAATCCATGTTTACCTGTAACGTTTATTAGGCTCATTTCTTCCTTTAAATGCCATTTATCTCCATATTCCATTAAAGAACATATTATTTTTTCAAATTTCCTTAGTCGCTCCTGTTTCTTCTCACATTTAATGAGAAAATGATTTACATCTTCGATTTCGTTACAGTTTTTGCATTTTCCCGTGTTATGTTCAGGGAAAATTCGGTGCTTTCTTTCTTCTGTAGGTAGAACGTTATGTATTTGGTAAAACATATGCTGTTTTACTTTCGGTGAAAGCATCGATGTATGGAGGAGATTGAAAGTTCGGTTTGCTTGCTCTTCGTCTATCCGTTTCTCTTCAATTAATTTTATATCCGGTAGACTCATCTTTTCTCGGTAAAAATTCCGTATCCCTTCTTTTGGTATTTCTCTTACATCAGGATCAAAAATTATTTCTTTTCTCATCTCTTCTATGTCCATAAACGCCATTTCTAGGCTTCGTGGGTACCCTTTTTTCCCGCTTTTTCTCATTAATAACCACGAATTTAATACTGATTCTTTTTTCTCGGTCATATTTTCTAGAGCTGTTCTGACGAAAAGTTCTCTTGACTTAGCTTCAGGGTTAATTATCTGCAGTCCTCCTTTTAGCTTCTGCTGATACATATCTATAATTTTGAGTTTTGGCGGTTCTTTTCCTTCCCATACGAAGTTGTATATTATTTTGTGAATTTGTTTTAATGTCGCTTTTGAAGGGTACGAAACATTAGCCAGATACCATATTATTGGAAAACTGTAAATATTTATGTATTCCGCTTTCTGAAAAACCGTGAGTTTTCAATTCCGTCCGTAATTAATAGATGCTATAATTTTTGATACTGTTACAGACCAATTATTTTTTTCTGTATCTTTCCACGATTTATTAAATTTTAATCCCAGGATTTTTATCTCTTTTTTCAACGGTATTCCACATACTTCCATTATCCCATCTTCTCTTCCTGACATGATTTCCAAAATTTCGCACTTTCCTTTATTTAATTCTAGCTTAACGAGTTTGCAGTAATGTTCTGCACACTCGATAGCCATTTTGTTATCTTCCTCGTCTTCTGTAAACGTGGTTATATCATCAACGAAACCTCTCGCTTTTAATATTTCATCGAATAGCTTAATACCACGTAGTTTCATTTCAAGGAATTTTCGAAGCGGATCAATGTATAGTTCGAAGAGCATCATGATGTCTTGTGATTAAGATAGAATTAACTAAGACTTTACTCAGTGAGAAGAGGGCAAGGAGTAGCCGCTTGCATTCGATTATCGATGGATTGCCAAGGTAAGCTCACATTAAATGTTCTAATTTAAGAGCATAGAACCTATCGAAAATTATATTACCTGCGGTTGTACTGGTCGTTGACGAGCTCAGTGTAGTTGATGAAGAGATCGATGTAGAACTGGTCGTTTCAGCCGAAATAAAAGTACTTGGACTGGTCGATGAGCTCAGCGTAGTTGTTGAAGGAGTTGAGATCTCGCATAAATAATGCGAGATGTACTTTAGTGACTTCGTCAAAGCGCAATTACCTGTGACTTTATGTCTTGTTATTTTAAGATAACGTGAACTAAAACTTTAATCAGTGAGAAGTTGACAAGGAGTAGCCACTTGCATTCGATTATCGATGGATTGTAGATATACACTGTAAAATATTTTTCCGAATAAGGATGCAGTATTTGCTACTGGTAATAATCTAATCTCTATTGGGATAAAATTAATCCGAATTTGGGATAATCGTATCTCAATAAAGACAAGAATAATTCCAGTAGCAAATACTGCCAGATTTTCTTTTACAGTGTAAGCTCACATTAGTTGTTCTAATTTAAGAGCACAGAACATGCGGAAAACCATATTACCTTCGGTTGTAGTGGCTGTTGACGGCGTAGTTGCTGAACTCGTTGATGAGCTCGGTGTAATTGATGAAGAGATTGGTGTAGAACTGGTCGTTTCAGGCGAAACAACAGTACTTGGACTGGTCGATGAGCTCAGCGTAGTTGTTGAAGGAGTTGAGGAGACAGTAGTACTTGTCGCGACCGATTCAGTAAAGGCGACTGTTGAAGATTCCGATGATGTGGATTGGGTGGTAGAGGTTGTCCCTGAGGATGTTGTATTCACAAATGAAGAAGACATTTTGATTTTCTGCTGGATGACCATTCAAACAATTTGAATATTGGAACATAAACACTAAATAATGCGAGATGTACTTTAGTGACTTTGTCAAAGCGCAATTACCTGTGACTTTATGTCTTGTTATTTTAAGATAACGTGAACTAAAACTTTAATCAGTGAGAAGTTGACAAGGAGTAGCCACTTGCATTCGCGTTTCCCGTTGCGCACACTGCTAGCCCTTGCAGTTTTCCAAATTTCGAGCTGAGTGAGCCTATGTCCGAACCCGTCCGAAGATGTCAGCTGTGAAATTATCCAGCCAAACGTACCTGAAGCTGGTATCCAGCCAAACACATCAAAGGCTGTTGCTGTTACCAATGAAGCTGAGGTCGTAATCATGTTGTCGTCGTTGATGTTGTCTCTGTCGTACTGTGTTAAGTGAAGTGGCTTTCCTGATGAACAATCGGCAAGTTGGACTTGGCGGTGTGGTCAGTGCTTGCGGTGTAGGGTAGTGTCGGTGTTCTCAAAGCAGTTAGATTTTTTTTTTTTTTTTCTAGCATTTTAACAGGCTTATGATTGACTGTGATCGGTTGAACTTAGCGCACGAGTGAAAAAGCCTGGGGTTTACTGGACAGATTCAGGTGGAACCCAAATATGAATTATACCTTGAGCAAACAGTGATTCCAGCGCGCAGTAGCGCTGACATCAGAACTATGTTATTTATTTAGGTTGTTTTGTGTAGGCCATGTGTTAGGGGGTGGTGTTGCGGCGAACCGGGTCGGTTCTTTGATAGGAGGGAGGTGTAACCCATGTCTAAAATGTATGGACGCAAGTTCATTATTTCGTTTCCGTATTACCTTCACCCCGCGGTCGTGAGCTATTTCAATTGACAATGAATTCTGAGCGCGGGTGAAAGATGAGCATTTCGCATGGAATGCGCTCGGCAAGGATTGAATGGCAGTTAAGTTTGAGCTACCATCGAGGCAGCATGAGCGCTGCAGGAGTAGGGAGAGGACGCGAATTATTGGGCTGAGTATCGTTAATATGTTCTAGTGTAATTAGGTTACCACATCACATTCTTTTGTTGTACCTCTCTGCCGTAACGTCATGTAAATAAACCTATAGTTAGTTTTCCAAGATTTATGTAGTTATGTTCCTTCCCACGTCGGTCACGTTATTATTTGGTTAAGCCAACAACCGCTCGGTTGGTTTATTCGCTTTATTCGCTACCAGTTCTTATTATTATTATTCTTTTACTAAATTGTAAGAAGGTAACAGTGGTAGAGGTTGTCTCTGAGGATGTTGTATTCACAAATGAAGAAGACATTTTGATTTTCTGCTGGATGACCATTCAAACAATTTGAATATTGGAACATAAACACTAAATAATGCGAGATGTACTTTAGTGACTTTGTCAAAGCGCAATTACCTGTGACTTTATGTCTTGTTATTTTAAGATAACGTGAACTAAAACTTTAATCAGTGAGAAGTTGACAAGGAGTAGCCACTTGCATTCGATTATCGATGGATTGTAGATATACACTGTAAAAAGTTTTTCCGAATAAGGATGCAGTATTTGCTACTGGTAATAATCTAATCTCTATTGGGATAAAATTAATCCGAATGGGATAATCTTATCTCAATAAAGACAAGAATAATCCCAGTAGCAAATACTGCTAGATTTTCTTTTACAGTGTAAGCTCACATTAGTTGTTCTAATTTAAGAGCACAGAACATGCGGAAAACCATATTACCTTCGGTTGTAGTGGCTGTTGACGGCGTAGTTGCTGAACTCGTTGATGAGCTCGGTGTAATTGATGAAGAGATTGGTGTAGAACTGGTCGTTTCAGGCGAAACAACAGTACTTGGACTGGTCGATGAGCTCAGCGTAGTTGTTGAAGGAGTTGAGGAGACAGTAGTACTTGTCGCGACCGATTCAGTAAAGGCGACTGTTGAAGATTCCGATGATGTGGATTGGGTGCTGTAACCCATGTCTAAAATGTATGGACGCAAGTTCATTACTTCGTTTCCGTATTACCTTCACCCCGCGGTCGTGAGCTATTTCAATTGACAATGAATTCTGAGCGCGGGTGAAAGATGAGCATTTCGCATGGAATGCGCTCGGCAAGGATTGAATGGCAGTTAAGTTTGAGCTACCATCGAGGCAGCATGAGCGCTGCAGGAGTAGGGAGAGGACGCGAATTATTGGGCTGAGTATCGTTAATATGTTCTAGTGTAATTAGGTTACCACATCACATTCTTTTGTTGTACCTCTCTGCCGTAACGTCATGTAAATAAACCTATAGTTAGTTTTCCAAGATTTATGTAGTTATGTTCCTTCCCACGTCGGTCACGTTATTATTTGGTTAAGCCAACAACCGCTCGGTTGGTTTATCATTCGCTACCAGTTCTTATTATTATTATTCTTTTACTAAATTGTAAGAAGGTAACAATGGTGTGCAGCGTTGGTTCTGTAGTTTTGATTCTACAGACTTTACTGTATCTTTGAGGTACAGTAACGGAGTGAACGAATCTTAAAGTAAAAATCATGCAACTTGGAAAATAAGAAACAAAATTTAAAAATACACATAGATTTTTTTTTTTTTTTTTTTTTTGTGGTGTGGACCTAGTTTAAGGTATTAGAGTGTTTTTGTTAACATAGGCTTAAAGTAGAATGGAAAAGGTAGAGTCGAAACCGCTTACGCCGGACGTTGTTTTGAAGTTGTTAGATTCCCTTCCTTCGTATAGTGGTAAATCGGATGTCGCTGAGTTCATAAAAAAAGTTGCGATTATCTCGAAAATCGTAACATGGGACCAGCTGAAACTTTTTCTGGGTCTCAAGTTCGATGAAGTCACATTTTCTTTTTGGTCGGCGTCGGATCCTGACGATTTTGACTCGTTCAAAAGTTCTTTTGAGTCCCGTTTTGCCGGGACCAGTTCGGCTCGTAAGCTAAAGTACGGTAAGCTTTCTCTCATGCCGAATCAGTCACTGTTGGATTTCTGCGCATTAGTGAAGGAGTCGTGCGTAGAGAAATTTGGCGATGAAGCGAATGATTTGGTTATGTTGAATGAGTTGGTGAACGGGTTGACGTCACAATTTGCCAAATTGTTGCTACAGAAGGAGCCGGCTACGTTTGACCAAGCCGTGGAAATTTTGTCACGGGCGGAGGAGGTGGATTTGGCTCTGAAGTTGCGTTCTGATTGTTCGGTAAATTTTGTGGCGGAAGCGCGTAATCAGAATCGTAACCGAGGCCGAGGTCGTGGTGGTTTTCAGCCTATTGGATCACGTCGGGGAATGTCGTCTGTTCCGACGGCTAGCGGTAGTTCAGGTTCGAAGGTGAATACGTCGATTAGGCCTAGTGTAAATAAAAATTCGGATGACGGTAAGCCTATTTGTAATCGTTGTATGAAGGTCGGTCACATTAAGAGAAATTGTCGCGTCAAATTATCGGGAGGTTTAAACTCCGTCGGTCGCGTTTAGCAGCAGGAATAAGCGGCGGCCGTGAGGAATCTGTACCTGCAACATCCCTAGGCGTTAATGAAGTTTATGTCGGTAGTTGGCAAGATTTACCCATGGTGAAATGTTTTTCGGCGAGGGGTCGACAACTCATGTCTCTTTTTGATTCGGGAGCTTCGCGGTCATTAATTAGAGAGTGTGACTTCAAGAAATTGGACTCCAGTTGTGTGGTTGAGTATGAAGCCAGGAACGGATCGTTTCGGGCTATTACTGGAAATCCTTTGGAGTTTACGGCACGTGCATGTATTGAGTTGGATATTCGACACAAGAAAGTAATAATGGAAGTATTTGTGTGTCCGTCACTTCCATACCCGTTGGTAGTTGGTTACCGGGAAATGAAGTTAAATCGATTGATTTTTGATGCCGAAAATTGCGAGTTTTGTTTAAAGATGATTTTAGTAAGGATGCAAGGGACTGTTGTGGTGTCGTTCTTGAAATGCCGCAGATAGAAACTACAGCAACAGGTGCAGAAGCTCTTAACGCCGTTGGTGTAAAAACGGCAGTAGCGGAATGGACGGTGCGTGTAGCCGAGCCGAGCTTTATGTCCCCGTGGTGTGTACAGCAAATTAAGGTGGTGGTTGAAACGAATAATTCTGATGCTAGTGTAGTAGATAAGTGTGTAGCTCCTAAGTTAGGTTACGTTGTGTCCGAGTTTAAAGGGAATGGTTTGGAAATTGAGGATCAGTTAACAGAAATAACGGACAGTGGTTGGTATGTGTTGGTTACAAACGATACAGAAAAGTCGTTTAAGTTAAGGAAAAAGACTGTCCTAGGAAAAATTTTTGAGATTTCAGAGAATGATTTAGTTACGGATCCAAATTTGATAATCAACCATGTTAGCGGTTTTGTAAATAGTTTTTCGTCTAGTGATGTTGCGTGTCCACCCGCGGAAGGTCAGGCCGATTTTGAGTCGCATCCTAACCCTAGAAATTTAACCCGGGATGAACTGTTTAAGTTGTTTAAAACAGATCACATAGAATCGGATTTGGTTCGTGCAAGGTTGTCAGACCTTATTTTCCGATATAGAGACATTTTTGCTACCCATGAGACACACCTTGGTGCGTGTGACCTAATAGAGCATGAGATTAATACAGGTGACAGTGCTCCAGTCCGTAGCCGCCCATATAGCGTTGCACATTCGTTACAGCCGATTTTAAAAGACAAGATTGATACATTGCTCCGAGCCCAAATTATCGAAGAGTCTGAAGGACCATACAGTTCGCCAGTAATTTTACTAAAAAAGAAGAATGGTGAGTGGCGTATGGCAGTGGATTACCGGGCTCTTAATAAAAATACGGTCAAGGACTGCTATGGATTACCGAAAATACAGGATCTTTTGGATAGAATGTCGCAGTCTAAGTACTATTCGTCAATGGACTTTTTTGCGGGTTATTATCAATGTTTGCTTCGAAAGACGGATCGCGAAAAGACGGGATTCATAACCCCGTATGGCCTGTTTCAGTTTATTCGCGCTCCGTTCGGGTTAACTAACATGCCGCCTACGTTCCAGAGACTCATGGAAAGAGTATTTCGGTCCCTTTTGCACAAATTTTTGGAAGTATTTTTGGATGATGTAAATTTACATACGAAGGACCTTGAATCACAGTTTATTTTGTTAGAAGAGGTGTTTGCAAAAATCAGGGCAGCGGATTTGCGTTTAAGGCCGTCGAAGTGTCGCTTTTTGGCTAGATCAGGTACGATCCTAGGACACGTGCTAGAGAATGGTACCATTAGGCCTACTCCGGATAAAATACGTGCGGTTCAAGATCTGAAGTACCCAAGCAACGTCAAGGAGCTGAGAACAACGTTAGGCCTATTCTCATGGTTTCGCAAGTACATTCCGGGATTTTCACAAATCGCCCGTCCGCTGGTAGAACTAACAAAAAAAAATGTTAAGTTTGAATTTGGTGATGAACAAAAGTCAGCGTTTGAAATTTTGAGGACTAAGCTAGTAAATCCACCGATTCTAGGCCTGCCTAGGATAAATGAAGGCGGTTATTTGCTAGCCACTGACGCATCGGGTACGGCGATTGCTGCGAAATTGTCACAATTCCAAGATGGCAAGGAAGTGATATTACAGTACGGGTCGAAAAGTTTAACAAAGGCAGAAAAAAATTATTCGGTTACGGAATTGGAAGCATTAGCCGTTGTGTACTTCGTAAAAATGTATCGACAGTATTTGTACGGTTCTAAGTTTAGAGTAGAGACGAATCACCATAGTTTAAGGTGGTTAATGACAGTCAAAGACCCGACAGGAAGATTGGCTCGTTGGGCTTTAAGCCTGCAAGAATATGATTTTGAAATCGTTTACAGACCAGGCGCACAAAATAATGTTCCTGATGCGCTTTCGCGTTTACCAACTGGTGTGAACGCAGTTGGGGATAGTCAAACGTCTGTCGTGTTACCTACATCGGTCTGTCTGGCACAGCTTAAGAAAGCCCAAAAGAGTGATCGGTTCTGTTCTGCGGTCATAAATTATTTGCAGCGTAAGCAACCTATGCCGTTAGAAATAGAAAAGTTGGTCATTAGAGAAATTTCTAACTTTTTGGTGGAGGAGGGTGTTCTGTTGCGTGTTTCGGTTCCAGCGAATAAATGCAGAAAGTCGGAAGTGTGTTGGGTTCCCGTGATTCCTTCAGAGATGGTCCCGGAAATGTTGAGAGAGTTTCACGATTCTCCGTATGCGGGTCACGGAGGGCACTGGAAAACATACTCCAGGTTACGTGAGCATGTGTGGTTCCCAAACATGCATGGTGTGTGTAAACTTTACTGCAGTTCGTGTACAGCGTGTTTACAACGGAAGCCAATGAGTTACACACCAGATGCTCCCTTACAAGAAATGCCGATGCCGTCTTGCGTATTGGAAATGGTTTTCGTAGATTTGGTTGGTCCTTTGCCGAAAACGGAAAACGGTAATGTGTATGTGTTAACGATCACTGATTATTTCTCGAGACATCTGCACATGGTTCCCATAGTGGATGCGAAGGCTGAAACGTTTCTAAAGGCTTTTGAGAGGGTTATTGTCACATATATGGTTTTCCTCAAACTCTGTGTTCGGACAACGGAACGCACTTTCGAAACGCCGAAGTTGCTGCGTTTTGCGAGAAGATGAAGATAGAGCACAGGTTTTCATCCCCAGAACATCCGCAAACCTTGGGCGTTCTGGAGCGCCGACATCGCGATCTAAAGAATATGCTGTCCCAGTACGTCGACCAAGCGAGGAGGAATGATTGGGATCGTTGGTTGTCTTATATTTCTTTCACGATGAACACAGGGTACCACGAGTCGCTGAAAGACAACAGTTTTTATGTGATGTTTTTGCGAGATGCGGTGTTGCCGGTCGATAACATTGTTAAGCACCGCATTATGTATGATTCGGATCAGTCGTACAAGTCGGAAATGTTAATGCGTATGAAACACGTGTATGGTTCAGTCGAGGAGAATCTGAGTAGCGCGCGAGCTTCCCAGAAAGAGCAGCATGATGCCCATGCGCGGTATCGCGTGTTTGAGCCGGGGGAAGTCGTTTTTCTACGTGCTCCGCAAGCGGGAAAAGGCCGTTCATTGTCGAAAATCAAGTTTGAAGGTCCCTTTAGAGTCCTTGAGCGTTTGAACGAGGTTAATTACCGCATTAAGAAAATTGAGGAACGTTCAAAAGCCAAGGTAGTACATCATAACCGTTTGAAGCCAGGGGTGCTGCGTTCGCCCTGGAAATATGACGCGCCGCAGGAGCAGCAGATTCTTGACGAGGGGGAGGAGGGCACGGACGTTGACAGTAGGACGAATGAGGAGCATGTTGGGGATACAACTAACCGTAGTGTAGCTACTAACCCTAACACCACTGACTCATTTGACAACTTACTAACCCCTCACCCTTCACAAGAACCGAGACCTGGGAGTCAAATCCCACTAAACGTGACTCCGACAACTGACCGTAGACAAGTACCGACTATGACAAGCACCCCGTACCACGATTTCGAAAAGTCAGACAGCGTAGATTCACGCGACCTGAGTTCTGGTCTTCAGCCTCGATCTTTATTTGTTAGTGTGGATGAGGAGCAGAACTCAGATGGAGAAGAGCTGGCGGTTGAATTACAAGTCTCGGAAAATGAGACAAGCTCTTCGCCAGAAAAACTTGGGGGTATGAGTAGCCGTGCTGATAGCGAAGTTGCGAGTCCGCCAAATTTACGCCCATCGCGTAGTGTAAAAGTCCCAGACCGATTGGGATATGAAAGGTTGGGGGGCGCTAATGTTGTTTCGGCAGCCCCGATTGATAAGAATTTAGTACTGTCGCTGTTACAGCAAATTATGAAAGACTAGATTTATCTGTATGTATATAATGTAAATATGTGCCAAATATTAAGCGTTTCCGTTTGCACATCCTTCTACATGCGAGCATCGATGCTACCTAATTCCAAGTACTGCAACCACGCCATCTACATGAGCCACTGGGACGAGAGTACGACAGTTTAAGCGGAGATGGACGTCGGACCACCATATCAGGCTACTCAGCGAAATTTTCTCACTCACCCGCCACGCACGTCATAACGTTTTACGTCGCTGCTGAAGGTGCAAGATTAGCACCGGTTCCAGAATCCTGTTCGTGATGCACTACTCATTGGTGCCGAGATGTCAATAACGTCGCCCATAACGTTCTACGTTGCTGCTGAAGGTGCAAGATTAGCACCGGTTCCAGAATCCTGTTCGTGATGCACTAGTCATTAGTGCCGAGATGTCATTAACGTTGCCTATAACGTTCTACGTTGCTGCTGAAGGTGCAAGCTTAGCACCTGTTCGAGTATCCTGTTCGTGAGGCACTAACCACGTTGCCAAGTTTTCATCAGCTACTAAACGTCACGTTCCTATGAGGGAATGAAGCAAAGCGCCTGCTGTATGCTGAAGCTGCTGCTGAATTCGTTGCCAGCCAACTGTAACCATTTCTGGCCGAGGGGGCGAAGTAATGCTGGTGCGCATCCAAAATGCCTAGCAAGCTGCACGTCGTCTCGACGTTGCAAGCCACCCATCACCCATCTGACGTTCCCGTGAGCGGAGATTTCAAGAGTGCTGAAATACACTTAGCGCGTTTCCCGTTGCGCACACTGCTAGCCCTTGCAGTTTTCCAAATTTCGAGCTGAGTGAGCCTATGTCCGAACCCGTCCGAAGATGTCAGCTGTGAAATTATCCAGCCAAACGTACCTGAAGCTGGTATCCAGCCAAACACATCAAAGGCTGTTGCTGTTACCAATGAAGCTGAGGTCGTAATCATGTTGTCGTCGTTGATGTTGTCTCTGTCGTACTGTGTTAAGTGAAGTGGCTTTCCTGATGAACAATCGGCAAGTTGGACTTGGCGGTGTGGTCAGTGCTTGCGGTGTAGGGTTATGGCATGCATTTTGGGTCAAAATTGTTAAAAATGTTGCCGAGAATACTCGAAATGTCGCCGAGAATCCATGAAATGTAGCCGAGAATGCTGTTTTTGTCGCCGAGATTTTTTGTGTGTACCCGAGACTGCAATGTTTGTTGCCGAGGATAACAACTTTGTAGCCGAGATTTTCACTGAAAAACGTGTCGCCGAGAAATACGGATATGTGTACGAAACCAAAAATCTAGTTCCCGAGATGGAACAAAGTGTCGCCGAGATTGCTAGAAATGTCGCCGAGATTTCGCGTAATGTCGCCGAGATTTCGCGTAATGTCGCCGAGATTTCGCGTAATGTCGCCGAGATTTCGCGTAATGTCGCCGAGAATGCATGAAATGTCGCCGAGATTTCTTTGAAAATAACATACAAGTGAAAAAAGTGTCGCCGAGAATTGGAAAAAAAAAATACAGCTTAGAACGAAAAATCTGATTTTTGAGATGGGAACAAATGTAGCCGACTTGGTGGTTGGTGAGGTCCTCCTTATTGTTCTATTTGTAAGTCCGGAACAAGTGTGATTCTTCGTTGCAGTACACGCTTACTACCATTGTAAGTGCTATATTTGCTATCGCACTCTTGTTGGTATTAGTCTACTCAATAAACAATGTGAATGTGAACAACAGTTGCTCAAAAGTAAGATCCACAAAGAAGTTTCAAAGGAAAGGATATGGCTCAGAGGCAGGGGCGTTGCGAAGGGGGGGGGGGTGCAACATTCGGTAACTTATTCGGTATAATTGCCAGGATTCGGTAGTTACCACGAACATGAAGAGGTCGAGTGAAGAACTGGTCGCAGACAAAAGGACTGATCTATGATTTCATTGATATTCCTTACTTTTATTTGTATCCTAAAAACAAGCTCTCATCAGAAATGTCTCGAAAATTCTGCCTGCGGCACTTTTCATAATATTCACTATTTTCCGGAAAGGTGCGTCATTTAGCTAGGTTTTAAACCAGTATCAGGGATCGCGATCTTTCGAAACCCTAAAAGCTAGAACCTGCATGGAAATAGCTGAATTTGCCAGGAAAAAATGAACTTAAAAAAATTTCGCCTGCGGCGCTCACTTTATGTGATCATGGCTAGTAATGACTAGTCATACAGTAGCTGCTTCTGCCGGGATGTCGCTCTATCCGGTTTCTGGAAATTCTTAGGATCCTGGTGTTTTGGCTCTGCACCCAACTACAAAAATTCACTTGCGACGCCCCTGCTCACAGATGCTAAGAAAGCTAGAGTAAGTATAGTCGTTGAAAGAAATATATAACTGAAACGCATTTATTTTACGGATATGTCATCAACAAATGTGTTACCACCTTAAAATTTTTGAAATAATGACTTTAGCACAAAAACCTGGTTCTGGGGAGCTTGACTTTGACATGACGACTGATTTTCTCTTCCATTTAAGTCATCCACCAATAGCCTTGTATACTGGTTAGGGCTAAGGTTCGAGCATAGCAAGTGTGATAGTTTGGTTCTTGCAAAAACCTTGACACATGGTTATGGTTAAGGTTCAAGTCTCCAAACATCGTTTGTATGGTAGTTTTGGTTCATCTTAAAAGGAAATGTCAGGTAAGCATCACTTCATACCATCTCCATGACTGGAAGTGCAAGCCCATCTCAGAACCATGCTTGTTCATGGTTTCACATTCAAATCCAAGATCAGAGCTTCTGAGAACTTAACACGTCAACAGGGCCAGGAATTGGCTCAAGCTCACTACTTCCGAACTGTAGTTTCAATGACTTATTAGGACTGTGATTGTTCAACTCAACTTCAGAGACAAGAAGTGGTTTATCTGATAGGTGGAAATAAACAGGAAATTTCAGTCCGGTGATGCAGCTTTTCCACCTCGAAATTCCGGCTTCCTCAATACTACACATCCCCAGAGGAATATATCCTTTGCATACACGCTCCATGTACTGATTGTCAATTAATATACTTTTTCCAAATTTTGGCTATCACCCCTTGACTTCATATTTCAGGAAGTGCTCAATACTGTTCAAAACTGGAGCTTGAGTACTAGTCAGCTGCTCCTGTTGGCCTTGGGCACGAATGATCACTGTATGGGCTTTGCCAATTCCTTCTTGCGGACCTTTAAAGTTTAACTGAACAGGTAACTTATTTTTACATCTTAGATTCAAACACATTGAATTATTACAACACCCATTAGGGATTTTCATTCTGTCCACAGTAGTCTTCAGTAGGGACGTTGGGAATGTGGACGCTTTCCCATGGTGAATCCGTCCACAATTCGCCCGCGAAATTTTAAAATACCGACCAAACGTGATTTTTCAAGCTCATATTTTGGTCGAGGTCAGATATGGCAAATATCAGTCGTCGCTCAATCCTTGATTATAAAAACAGCTCAGAAGACTGCCTACTGACAAGGGTAAGAACCAGAAGACTTGCCGTGTCAAGGAAATCTTCCAGTGTTCTTCAACGGAGTGGAGTCAATGGAGGAATTTTTATGAAGTTCACATGGTCCTCTTGGAACGACGGATCGACAGAATCTTTACAGGTTTGTAGAATACTCTTATACAATTTTCCGTAAAGCACCTTCAAATAATACTGAAGAAACAGGACAAACTAGCAATGGACCTAAACTGGCTAAAAATAAACTAGACTTTAGAGTAGCGAAGTCAAGTCATCTGCAAATAAGTCACTTTTAATTCAAGTAAATTGCGCACTCACGGTTCCTCAAAGAGTTGCAAAGAAGAAAGCCTTTTTTACCCTTGTGCTTTTCAAAAAAATAAGGTAAAAAATGAATAAATAGAACTAAAGCCGAGCAAATACACCACATATGCAGTACCACACACCTATTAATTCAAATTAGTCCTTTGGCTTCTCACAACCTAAACAGACCAAGTTCATATCATGTCTCAATATACTACGACAAGAATGACATACCGATTCTATATTTTCAAAGAAAAAAGACTGGCTTTGTGAAAAAAAGCCATGGAGAACAGAAAGCCATACAGCCTGGAACATACTCAGCCTTAGGTCCTTGCAAATAGCTAGCCTACCAAGAAAATAGTCAATCCCAGAAGAAATCCTTGGACTTTTTGCCTTCGCAGATCCTGTGATTTCTGGAAATAGCCTACATCTTGTTTACAATCTTGTCTGCATGCTTGTTGTTGTTGTTACCAGCTATAATCTTACACACTGCAACAGAGAAGTCTGTTGCTTTGCCTTCAAATATGAAACAAGCAAGCCTCAATGTATTTTGACGAGAATGTCAGTCCAATTCTGTATTTCTGAAGAAAATGGACTGGCATCGACCTGCCTGTACCATGTGAAAAGAGCCAAAAAGGGAATGGAATGCAAGACAGCCTGGAACATAGTCAGCCTTAGGTCCCTTGCAAAAAGCTAGCACACCAAGCAAATAATCGAGCATCACAGCAATCCTTGCACTGTTTGCCTTTGCAGATACCTACTGTGGATTCTGTCCTACACAGTGCATATTCTATGTTCTTGTTTGCTTTATTTTCACAAATGAAATCAGTAAATGAACTGGATTACAAACAAAACTAACCAGTAAGCCCATAATGGCACCATCTGCACAGACAGTATACCAACATAGATCATGCAGAAGCAGAATGTCAACGTGCAGAATCGCAACTCATGGGTAACTATTGAATATTTTCTTGATAAAAAAAACCCAATAATAATCGCTTTGTAGTAGGCTAGGCCATCAAAATATACATAACATATGTCAGGTTTTTATGAGAAAAAAATTAGCAATGGTTGGTTTACTAGGAGGTAATCAAGACTCTCAACCATACAAACAACAGGGGTGACTTTGTTATGTATATCTGGTACCATGCTGATTCGCCGCTCCCTGTTTGAGACCAAACCAGTCTTACTGCTTGAGACTTTTGGGTAGCATATAAAAACATGGTCTGGCTCTTCAAGGAAACTATCTAGTCATACTTTTTGGTGAGGCCACATATAAATGTTTGGAGGAACTGTGACAAGATAACTACACTGTAAAAGTCTCTCCTACATCAGACGTTGGTGGTTGCACATCATCGAATTCGGCAATTTTATTCCGAATTCGGAGAGTTAAAATTCGTATTCGGAGAGTTAAAATCCGAATTCGGAGAGTTAAAATCCGAATTCGGAGAGTTAAAATCCGAATTCGGAGAGTTAAAATCCGAATTCGAAGAGTTAAAATCCGAATTCGGAGAGTTAAAATCCGAATTTGGAGAGTTAAAATCCGAATTTGGAGAGTTGGAATCCGATACAGGATTAAAACGCTAGAATGCAAAATACTGCAGACTAGGATAACTTAATCTGCAGCATTTCGTATTTTAGCGTTTTAATCCTGTATCGGATTTGAACTCTCCGAATTCGGACTTTAACTCTCCGAATTCGGATTGTAACTCTCCGAATTCGAAAAAAAAATCACCGACTTGGTGATGTGCAACCTCTAAAGACCGATGTAGGAGAGACTTTTTACAGTGTAATTGGCTAGAAATTCCATCCTTTGAAAACTGTTTCTATTTTAGGTTGAAGTGCAGTCGAGCCTTGAGAAATCAAGAACACCCTTCCCAGATCAACCCATAGTTACTACCACCGAGCAATCAGAGGACACAGATGACTAAAGGCAATCACTTTTCTGCGCCGCATCTATAGAAGCTTTGTTGGTAACAGCTGGTTTGAACCAACTTGATGAAGAAGAGTATCACATTAGGTAGTTTCTAGCTTTTCATTTGTAGATCTTGCATTGGGATTGTGACACAGGTATAATAATTCTTTTTTTTTTTAGGTATTCTGGGGGTGTTAGCAGGGGGACAAATAAAATGGGAGGATAGTCAAACAGGCCAATACTGTTGGCTCATTGGTGCGAAAACTGGTTATGCAAATTTTGCCCAGTTTGCCATGAAGGGGGAGGGGCTGTAAGGAGAGGCCAAGAAAAGTTACAGCGTTGTGTAATTTTCTTTAAGGAAAGCTAAGTTGTAAAGTAGTCATATATCCCAAAACAGCAGAACCACTCTGTAGTGCGAGGTGTCCTTTAAGACATAATAAGGGAATATATGAGAAGAATGCAAAATGAGTTTTAATTGTTTCTGTCAGTGGTTAAAAATGCAACCCCTGTTACAAATGAAACTTCAGTATTCGGAAATTCGCCATATTCCGGTTCACCGCTTCTAAGCGGACTAGTTTCTGTAAATCCCCCTCTACCTCACCACCGCAATTGTGTCAAACAGAGTAAAATAGATCCACAGGTTCATGAGCAGAAAACCTGCAATCTGAGTCCCTAATGGACATGTCGCAGAAACTGAAAGTTACCCACTACCTTATGGATCCGACTGCTTAGTGTGTCTATACGAGTACTGATTCCGAGACAATGGGGGATTGGCAGAACCAATCCACTTGGAGCGCTGAACTGGTGTAAGGCAATTGCGAGTTGAGTGTTCACACCTCAGAAGCTTACTTACAAGGGCTTGGATGTTCAAAAAGCCCATATTCACCTACGTGTTTGCAGATGGTAATTATCATGCCGGTAGCTAATGGCAAGAATTTGTTAGCTAGGATTGAATCTTTGAAGCTTGCTAATTAGCATAGCCCCTCCCCCCTCCCAGGATGTTAGTTACGCCCCTGTCAAGGGGTAAGTCGAAACTAACTCCCCTTCATCCTCACGAAAATCATACATTTCTTTATACTACCTTTCTTGCCCAAAACTAGTATCTACTTTGAAAGCAAATATTTCATACCTGAAACGTTGTATTTTGGTTCAGGATGACCAGGTTTGCTTCGTCCTTACTAAAATTATGTAATACTTCTTTCACTTTTACTCCCTTTCTTGCTCTTCCTGGCAATGCTTATTATGCATAACATTTCACCCATAACGAGCTTCAAACACAACAGATTCAAGGTGTTGTCTGTTGAGTGTTGTCCATTGAACCTGAGCATCCTTGCGTTATCTGTTATGAAACTACTGTTTTCAGTATTTTGAAAATAATATAATCTATATACCAATAAACAGGGTATTTTGGGGGGTTAATTAACTATGTGAGGACTGCTCAGTGCTTAGACAGCTGTGTATTTGAAGAAGAAGACGGGGAAGCCATAGGGAAACAGTAGCATGAAGCCTTATATTCAAACATAAACTTGCATTCTAATTTTATGATTAGTTTCAGGATAATATGGACCTGGCGAGTTCAGCCTTGCAGGCTTGCTTGTGCCAGTTACATTGGAACAGCTGTGTTGGTCATCATCAGTCAAAACTGCACCTGATTTGATGAAATTTAGTGAAGCATAATAGGCTTTACAATAAAGAGATATACGGTTTTATTCTGAGTGTATATTCAGATATATTTTAGTATATTTTATTCTGAAATAACATGGCGAAATGCATGTTATTTCGCCCGAAAAGTCTGCAGAAAATAAAACCGCCCCAGGTATTTTTGTCAGGAAATGTTGTTAGTTTTGTGGAGGAATTTATGTACCTAGGTTTCATATTTTCTAGTGATCTTAGTGATGATTGTCATCTTAAACACTTGTACAGATCTCACTGCATACGAGCAAATATGTTAATAAGACGGTTCAGCAATTGCTCTACTGAAGTTAAGAATCTTCTGTTTCGAAGTTACTGTACTTGTATGTATGGTGTTGGCATGATCTCGTCACATACAGTTAAGGCATTTACTACAATACGTGTGTGTTATAATAATTCGTTCCGTCTCCTACATTCTCTGCCATCTTGGTGTAGCGCTACGGAAATGTTTTCTGATGCTACACTGCCTGATTTTGCGGAGGTTGTTCGCAGGAGCCGGGAATCCATTAGACTTCGGGTTGTATATAATTACTGCGGGAATAATCTTATCGAGGGAGTGAGTACCCCATTTATGCAGTTATCATTACCCATCTGGGATAAGATCAATTCCGATCTTTTTGGTTTCCCAGGTGGGTAGGTGATATTAGTTATGTTACTGTTATTGTTTTTGTTTGTATTTCTGTATTAGGCTAGTCAATATGGAATTTCTTTTTCCGGATTAAAGAGTATGTATGTATGTATGTATAGGGAAACAGTAGCATGAAGCCTTATATTCAAACATAAACTTGCATTCTAATTTTATGATTAGTTTCAGGATAATATGGACCTGGCGAGTTCAGCCTTGCAGGCTTGCTTGTGCCAGTTACATTGGAACAGCTGTGTTGGCCATCATCAGTCAAAACTGCACCTGATTTGATGAAATTTAGTGAAGCATAATAGGCTTTACAATAAAGAGATATACGGTTTTATTCTGAGTGCTTCATTGTGTTTTTGGCGTAAAATAGTAAAAAAAAATAGACTGGTCTTTATTCTGAGCAGCTGCATTTCAGTAGTTTGGCCTAAGAAATGGGCTACTTGTCTGGACAAACATAGTTTGTAGACTGATACAATTTTTTAGCATGTTGATGGTTGTCAGGGTTTGGACACAGTGGATGGAAGGCAAACTGAGCTGAAGGTGAAACCTGGAATGTGCTTAGAATGGTGGGTGCTAAAGGTGCTAAAACATTGTTCAGGTAAGGTGCGCTGTATATTGGTCCTTAACCACAAGGTTGAGAGACACCAGCGGTTCAAATCAAATATCAATACTGCACCCAACGCAACAAAGATGCCAAAATGCTAGTATATGTACTAATTGCTAGGTTTCATACCCAGGTTTCATCCAAGACTTGAACAGTTTAGGCTCTGTTCCCCCTTGCTCTGTTTCTTCTTTCAAGGTTCCAAGCTTTCACAAAACAACACAACAGTCTGAAACTCGACGTATTTTTGTCAGTAGGTAACAAGCGTGTACATACTTTATCAGATTTTTTTTTCCTTCACAGATACCTCAAGCACTCAAACCGACAGACAACTCATTCTATTTTTTTTCTTGTTTACCTCACTGTTGGTCGATTTGAACCAGCAAATTAAAAAAGGAAAAATTTAAATTCAAAGAATGTCGGTAGAAACAACTTTTTATTTTGTGACAAGAAAATTGCTGCAAGAGACTCCTGTTTACTGATACGAAGTTTGATATTACACTATATTGTCAACTGTTTTGTGAACAGGGCCAAGGTATGGAAAATTTAGAGAGGTGTCCAAATAAGCATGCTGCTACTGTTCTATCTGCATTGTACAGGCAAATCCTAGGGATTATTGAATGGTGGGAAATAGAACAGAAAATTTATAGTATAGGGTCCGAATGGTTTTGACAAGGTTATGCAGTCCCACTGAATATTTTCGGCTCTGTTTTTTTTTCAAAGCTCCAAGCATTCACAAACAAACGTATAACAGTCTGGAAATTAACATATTTTTGTCAATATGTAAAAAATCAGATTTTTTCCTTGACTGGTAGGTCAGACACCCAAACTAGCCGACAACTTCGTAAAAATTATTTTACGTTGCTGCTAGTTCATTTAAACCATCAAATAAAAGAAGTTTTGAATTTGCGTAAAAAAAACTTTTTCATAAGCAAGAATGTGTGGAATACAGCAAAGTTAGGGGGAAAAAATGTGGAAGGTGTTGAATCGCATAGCTCTGCATTAAAGGAGGGGTTGACAACCTCAGACAAGAATTCAATTTTCCAGAAAAGTCTTTCCTTCAGAATAATCTATCTGGCTTAAAACGGAACGAACAAATATGAAAAACATACTAGACTGAAGCTAATTGAATGATTTATATAATGGACAGATAAATATTGCTTCAGTATTTTTAGTTAAACATTATTTTCTTTTCAGAAAAGATCAATTCAGTTACCAAAGTCAATGGCCCGAATATACCTTTACAGAGCAGCTTGAAAACAAAGAAAAGGCACAGAATTTGAGTATTTTGAACACATTAATAAGGGTTCGAGCCCAAGAGCCAGAAGCTTTTTTTATTAAAAAAAGTCATATTTTACCTCTTGCCTGTCAGACAGCATGTACATTTCATTTAAACATTTTCGCTACAAAAATTGAGTTAGAGCGTGTTCCGCCCTTGTAACAATAGTTACTATTTCCGTTCCATCCTCACAAAAAGTTACTACGCTGACCGTTCCAACCTTGTCGGAATAGTAACTAATGGTTACTATTTGCTTACCATGCTCGGGAGCGTAGTAACTACGTATCTCTGCAACGTGATTGGTTGGATTCACCCCTGGCGTGAGATTCTGCTGGAAAATAGAAAAATCGTTCCAGCCTTGACGGCAAAAAACAGAATTTGTGACGTCTTACATGGTAACTACGGTAAGTAGGATGGAACACGCTCTTAGTGTAAAATGAGGTCAGGTCCTTTCCCTGCATTGTACATTGATACAACCAAATTCTAGTGATTACTGACTACTTTCCATATTTTTGAAAACAAATCTTATTATTAGAGTTGTTCCGACAATGTTAGGCCATACAGTCCCCCTGAATCCTGACTGAATCGGCCATTCTTAGTGATTCAAAGGAATAAGGAAGATTTACCTCAGACAAGTAATAGGTGGGAGACGTTTGTCGAATGTTGGTCCGTAACCACAAGGTTGAGAGAGACCAGTAATTTAATTAAACACTGTATCTCCCACCAACCCTGTAATAAAGGTGCCAAGACATTGCTGAAGGTGTTCCATCTGATGCAACAGTTGCTGATGATGAAAATCGGGCAGCCAATATCAATACACAAGACACCTCACTAGCAGACACTTTTTTTTTTAATTGGTACATGATCACGTTTGAATGGAATTCCGTCACAATTTAGTCGCCACCCGTTTATTTATTTGTTTGTTGCTGGTGTTGTTGCCAAATGTTCCAGGCACTATAGAGCTATCACAAAAACGGGAAAATCGGCAAGCACAGTGGTATAATCGCTTAATTGGAAATATCAGGAAAACAAACTAACGCTTTTTCATCGGGTTTTCAAGATTATTTAAGTGAACAAGTGATGGATAACTAGATTGTCGTGTCCTAGCCCTTTTCGGTTAAACTTTAATAGCCGATTTCCCACACTGACTTCCATTATCGACAACCGCATCTAAGACTTCGGAATCCATCTTCGAATTTCCGATCATAATGGCCGAGGCAGCTATGTTTCTTGATCAATGACTGTGCCCTGGAAAGGAGATCAAGTTGGGCACACATAGCACTCATCAGAAGAAACAATGGTATTCTCAAGTGTTAGGTTAATTGTGAATGAATTTCTGGTAAAATAATTAAAGATTCTTCCTTAAATATCTGATTTTCTGAATTTCTTCTTTGAAAATCAGATATTTAAGGAAGAATCTTTAACTCTTGTTCCACAAATTCATTTGCCAGCTTGACAGGCTTGAGCCTGAAAAAGACCCTTGCAAAGAAGGGCCGAAGTATCGCTCTTATGAAACTGTAGCTGACTTATCAGTTTGCACCGTACAAGATGATTCGCAGTCAGTTTGGGCTGGAGGACTATCTCCAACCTTCTTTATACTCTTGATGACTATCTCTCCATGCTGATTCAGAATCTCCGGGTACCTGCAGAAGAAATGAAGAAATGCTGCCAAAGCTGCGCTGACTCAGGATTTCAGTTGTTGAGTTTGAGTCGTTACGGACACGTTTACTCCTTCTTCCTGAGAATCACTGGCGTGTTCTGAACTTAGACATATAGAGTATTATCCCACAACTAAAAGTTCTCCTGCTTTTGAAAGTGAACTGTTTGCTAATTCAGTCTCAGGCAAGGAGTTTTTAGCAAACTCTTTGCTTCAAAGACAATCTAGATCTGTCATGGAAGAAAAGCAAAAACGGCTCCATAACCTGGTGCCAGAGAGCCAATGTCTGCAGATACTAACATACAATTCTCAGAAAAAGAGCCATTGACAGTCAAAGGTATTTCAGTCAATTTTGACTCAAACTATACTAAAACATGAGCTACTTGAACCACTGAAAGAACTTTAGAGAGGCTGCAATGGCCTTGAACTTCTGACTTTCCTTTGGTATATGATGTCCTCCTTCGGGAAACGTAAATACCTCACCAATCCAGTGGGCTGATCCCCCACCCCCAAATGATACCTCTGATTCTAGGATTCTGAATCTCTGATTCAAGCAACTCTGGGCCTCAGTCTAACAATACCCTGAGCGTAATCTCTCAGCCTCATAAACTTTGTAGCAGGCACATTGGAAAACAACAACATAGGTTCAGACAGTAGGGGGTCAAGAGAACATAGGTTACCTACCCTGCACTGTAAATGACATCTCGTTTTATACATGAAATTCAATTCAAGCCTTTGGAAGACTCTGAGACCCCTGAGTGCGCACACCTTTCGTGGATTTTGAATCCTGGCAATACCTGAAACCTGGAGGTACTGAAATCCCTAACGATGTAAGAACAAAGGCAAAATTCAAGAGAAATCCAGGAGAAATCTCAAAAGAAGTCAGAAAAAAATTAATGACATTTTCTTTCTTTATCACTTCTTATTCTTGACACTAAAAGCGTAATCTTCAATGTAAAAGATTATTTTTCTTTTCATTTTCGGTGGTCTAATTATATTGTCAATAGGATGAACACAATCACAAGTCCCAGCAGACGATTCCAATATAAATTTCCCTTGTCTTTTGAAAAAACTTTAAAGTTCATATTTAAATTGGGTAGTGGGACTGGTGGGGTCCGGGTCCGCCCAGGGGTCTACCCGAAAATCCTCCTCCCCCCTGGCAACAAAAATCCGTCCGCCCTCCCTGAATGCAAATATATAGGAAACTAAATATATTCTGACAGCGAGTTAATGTAAACTCTATACAGACAGTCGCCCCAGCGACCCCCCCCCCCCCCCCCGGCGGTACGACAAAAACTCGGGTACCGAACCACCCCGACCAAACCCTCCCCCCAATTTATTTCTATGAAAAGTATTTCATAGATAGGGAAGGCCACCATCACGTTTTTACATTAACTCGTGTGTTTGTATAGAGTTTACATTAACTCGCTGTCAGAATATATTTAGTTTCCTATATATTTGCATTCAAGGAGGGCGGACGGATTTTTGTTACCAGGGGGGAGAAGGATTTTCGGGTAGACCCCAGGGTCCCACTGCAACCGGACCCCACCAGTCCCACTACCAAAACATGAACTTTAAAGTTTTTTTCAAAGGACAAGCGAAATTTATATTGGAATCGTCTGCTGGGACTTGTGATATTGTGTTCATCCTAATTGACAATATAATTAGACCACCGAAATTGAAAAGAAAAATAATCTTTTACATTGAAGATTAAGCTTTCAGTGTCAAGATTAAGAAGAGATAAAGAAAGAAAATGTCATTAATTTTTTTCTGGCTTCTTTTGAGATTTCTCTTGAATTTTGCTAGCCTTTGTTCTTACATCATCAGGGATTTCAGTACCTCCAGGTTTCAGGTATTGCCAGGATTCAATATCCACGAAAGGTGTGCACACTGAGGGGTCGCAGGGTCTTCCAAAGGCTTGGATTGAATTTCATGGATAAAACGAGATGTCATTTACAATGGAGGATAGGTAACCTATGTTCTCTTCAACCACTGTCCGAACCTATGTGGTTGTTTTTCAGTGTGCCTGCTACAGCAAAGTTTATGATTCTGAGAGATTAGGCTCAGGGGATTGTTAGACTCAGGCCCAGAGTTGCTTGAATCAAAGATTCAGAATCCTAGAATCAGAGGCATCATTTGGGGGGGGGGGGGGAATCAGCTCACTGGCTTTCGTGGGGTTCTGGAGCACCCCAGGCAAAACAGAATAACATTCAGAAAATTTAGCCTGAATTTGCAGCGGGCAAAAATTTTCAAGCTGTTAATTGTCATCAGTTATAACAAACTACTGTGGGGGCTTCACTCGTAGCAAATTCCTATTATTATGGATGACCTATAAACCTTTGCCTTAAACTTGTAAGAATTATTGTTACTTTTTTTTGCAATTCACACAGTTTTGCGCATTTGTTTGGCCCTGTTGTTTCTTGTCTATTGTTTCTAACCAGTATAATCCTCAAGGTTAGCAAAATATCTGCCAGTCTTATATTTGAGATACTTTTAGGGATCCAAAAACGTAAGTGGAGGGATACCTATGACATCGCAAAAGTTGTCCGTCTGTCCATCTGTAAGCACGATAAATCTCGAAGGGAATGAGATATTTTAATGAAACTTGGTGTGAGGATTCGTTGGGTCGTCGGACCAGTCAAGTTCGTAGATGAGCTTTCTAGCCCTACATTTAGTGGTGGGGGAGAGGGTTCAAATTAAGGAGCAAACAAAATATTTCGAAACAGATAATTTGATAGTCGATTATGGGGTAAGAAGACATGCTGAACACGATGGTGAAAACCATTTTGTCATCGGACAAGTAGTTCGCCCGGAAGCCGGCCAAAACCGGAAAGTTTGATAAAAGTAAAAATTTTATTTGAAGTTGATTAAACGTGATTTAGGGGTAGGAAGACATGCTGAAGACGATGGTGAAAACCATTTTCTCGACGGACAAGTAGTTCGCCCGGAATCTGGCCCAAACCGGAAAGTTTGTTAAAATTAAAAGTTTTATTTTGAGTTGATTAGATGTTCGATTTAGGGCAAGAAGACATGCTGAACATTTATGTGAAAAAATTTTCTACCTTGACATGTAGTTCCCCCCGAATCCGGCCAAAACCGGAAAATTGTTAGAAGCTTAAGTTTTATTTCCAGTTGATTAGATAACCGATTGAAGGGTAAGAAGAGATGCTGAATCCGTGTTTGACAATCATATTTTACCCGGAAATTTAGTTCGACCGGAATCCGGCTGGAGTCGGAAAATTTGTTATAAGTTAAATTTTTATTTGAAGTTGATTAGATGTTCATTATTGGGGAAAGAAGATACCCTGAGTTCGTTTTTGAGCTTTCTTTTTTCACCGGACAAGTAGTTCTGGAGTTCGGCCGAAACCAGGAAATTGGCAGAAGTGGCAGGAAGTTTTCGTCAAAACAGGTATTACTTATAGGGGTAAACACACATGCTGAATCCATATCTGAACTTGGTTTTCTCAGATGAGTAGCTATCTGGCCTTAATCTGTTTCTGAATTTTAATTGTAAAAATGTTCAAGGAGTCTGGCTAAGACAAGACGCAGTTGTCTGGATCAGATATTGAATTTTTGGGATCCCATCGAAACCTTTGGTCTTGTTCAACATGCCGAAACCCTTGGAAGGGCCCCTGCGTCTCAGTCCTGTACAGTGACTTTTGTCCCTCTAGATTTCCATGAAACAAGACCTCTGCCTAGAGTCATAAGATCATTCAGACAAATAATCTAGAAAAACACTAAGAAGTAGGCGGTACAGGATTCAGGAAGTACGAGTGTCTAAATGGGTGCAGTGCGTGCTGTACTATTCATGGGCCTTCCTTCAGTGTCAACTTGATTTGCTAGATTAGTGAGGTATTTACGTTTCCCTAAGGAGGACATCATATACCAAAGAAAGTCAGAAGTTCAAGGCCATTGCAGCCTCTCTAAAGTTCATTCAGTGGTTCAGGTAGCTCATGTGTTAGTATAGTTTGAGTCAGAATTGACCGAAATACCTTTGACTGTCAATGGCTCTTTTTCTGAGAATTGTCTGTAAGTATCTGCAGACATTGGCTCTCTGGCACCAGGCTATGGAGCCGTTTTTGCTTTTCTTCCATGACAGATCTAGATTGTCTTTGAAGCAAAGGGTTTGCTAAAAACTCCTTGCCTGAGACTGAATTAGCAAACAGTTCACTTTCCAAAGCAGGAGAACTTTAAGTTGTGGGATAATACTCTATATGACTAAGTTTAGAACACGCCACTGATCCTCAGGAAGAAGGAGTAAACGTGTCCGTAACGTCTCAAACTCAACGACTCAAATCCTGAGTCAGCGCAGCTTTGGCACCATTTCTTCATTTCTTCCGCAGGTACCCAGAGATTCTGAATCAGCATAGAGAGATAGTCATCAAGAGTATAAAGAAGGTTGGTGATAGTCCTCCAGCCCATGCTGACTGCGAATCATCTTGTACAGTGCAAACCGAGAAGTCAGCTACATTTTTATAAGAGCGATACTTCAGCCCTTCTTGACAAGGGTCCTTTTCAGGCTCAAGCCTCTCAAGCTGGCAAATGAGTTTGTGGAAAAAGAATTAAAGATTCTTCCTTAAATATCTGATTTTCAGAGAAGAAATTCACAAAATCAGATATTTAAGGAAGAATCTTTTATTGTTTTACCACAAATTCATTCACAATTAACCTAACACTTGAGAATACCATTGTTTCTTCTGATGAGTGCTATGTGTGCCCAACTTGATCTCCTTTCCAGGGCACAGTCATTGATCAAGAAACATAACTGCCTCGGCCATTATGATCGGAAATTCGAAGATGGATTCCGAAGTCTTAGATGCGGTTGTCGATAATGGAAGTCAGTGTGGGAAATCGGCTATTAAAGGTCCGCAAGAAGGAATAGGCAAAGCCCATACAGTGATCATTCGTGCCCAAAGCCAACAGGAGCAGCTGACTAGTACTCAAGCTCCAGTTTTGAACAGTATTGAGCACTTCCTGAAATATGAAGTCAAGGGGTGATAGCCAAAATTTGGAAAAAGTATATTAATTTACAATCAGTACATGGAGCGTGTATGCAAAGGATATATTCCTCAGCTTCTGGGGATCTGTAGCAGTGAGGAAGCCAGAATTTCGAGGTGGAAAAGCTGCATCACCGGACTGAAATTTCCTGTTTATTTCCACCTATCAGATAAACCACTTCTTGTCTCTGAAGTTTAGTTGAACAATCACAGTCCTAATAAGTCATTGCAACTACAGTTCGGAAGTAGTGAGCTTGAGCCAATTTCTGGCCCTGCTGACGTGTTGAGTTCTCAGAAGCTCTGATCTTGGATTTGAATGTGAAACCATGAACAAGCATGGTTCTGAGATGGGCTTGCACTTCCAGTCATGGAGATGGTATGAAGTGCTGCTTACCTGACATTTCCTTTTAAGATGAACCAAACCATACAAACGATGTTTGGAGACTTGAACCTTAACCATAACCATGGGACAAGGTATTGCAAGAACCAAACTATCATACTTGCTATGCTCGAACCTTAGCCCTAACCAGTATACAAGGCTATTGGTGGATGACTTAAATGGAAGAGGAAATCAGTCGTCCATGTCAAAGTCAAGCTCCCCAGAACCAGGTTTGTGTGCTAAAGTCATTATTTCAAAAATTTTAACGTGGTAACACATTTTTTGATGATATATCCGTAAAATAAATGCGTTTCAATTATATATTTCTTTCAACGACTATACTTACTCTAGCTTTCTTAGCACCTGTGAGCAGGGGCGTCGCAAGTGAATTTTTGTAGTTGGCTGCAGAGCCAAAACACCAGGATCCTAAGAATTTCCAGAAACCAGATAGAGCGACATCCCGGCAGCAGCAGCTACTGTATGACTAGTCATTACTAGCCATGATTACATAAAGTGAGCGCCGCATGCGAGATTTTTTAAGTTCGTTTTTTTTCCTGCCAAATTCAGCTATTTCCATGCAGGTTCTAGCTTTTAGGGTTTCGAAAAATCGCGATCCATCCCTAAAACTGGTTTAAAACCTAGCTAATGACGTACCTTTCCGGAAAATAGTGAATATTATGAAAAGCGCCGCAGGCAGAATTTTCGAGACATTTCTGATAAGAGCTTGTTTTTAGGATACAAATAAAAGTAAGGAATATCGATGAAATCATAGATCAGTCCTTTTGTCTGCGACCATTTCTTCACTCGACCTCTTCATGTTCGTGGTAACTACCGAATCCTGGCAATTATACCGAATAAGTTACGGTGTTGCACCCCCCCCCCCCCCTTTCACAACGCCCGTGCTTCTGAGCCATATCCTTTCCTTTGAAACTTCCTGTGGATCTTACTTTTGAGCAACTGTTGTTCACTTTCACATTGTTTATTGAGTAGACTAATACCAACAAGAGTGCAATAGCAAATATAGCACTTACAATGGTAGTGAGTATGTACTGCAACGAAGAATCACACTTGTTCCAGACTTACAAATAGAACAATAAGGAGGACCTCACCAACCACCAAGTCGGCTACATTTGTTCCCATCTCACAAATCAGATTTTTCGTTCTAAGCTGTATTTTTTTTTTTTTCAATTCTCGGCGACACTTTTTTCACTTGTATGTTATTTTCAAAGAAATCTCGGCGACATTTCATGCATTCTCGGCGACATTACGCGAAATCTCGGCGACATTTCTAGCAATCTCTTTGCTAGAAACACATTTCTAACAACTTTGTTCCATCTCGAGAACTAGATTTTTGGTTTCAAACGCATATCCGTATTTCTCGGCGACACGTTTTTCAGTGAAAATCTCGGCTACAAAGTTGTCATTCTCGGCAACAAACATTGCAGTCTCGGATACACACAAAAAATCTGGGCGACAAAAACAGCATTCTCGGCTTCATTTCATGGATTCTCGGCGACATTTCGATTATTCTCGGCAACATTTTTAACAATTTTGACCCAAAATGCATGCCATATAGGGTAGTGTCGGTGTTCTCAAAGCAGTTAGATTTTTTTTTTTTTTGTTCTAGCATTTTAACAGGCTTATGATTGACTGTGATCGGTTGAACTTTGCGCACGAGTGAAAAAGCCTGGGGTTTACTGGACAGATTCAGGTGGAACCCAAATATGAATTATACCTTGAGCAAACAGTGATTCCAGCGCGCAGTAGCGCTGACATCAGAACTATGTTATTTATTTAGGTTGTTTTGTGTAGGCCATGTGTTAGGGGGTGGTGTTGCGGCGAACCGGGTCGGTTCTTTGATAGGAGGGAGGTGTAACCCATGTCTAAAATGTATGGACGCAAGTTCATTATTTCGTTTCCGTATTACCTTCACCCCGCGGTCGTGAGCTATTTCAATTGACAATGAATTCTGAGCGCGGGTGAAAGATGAGCATTTCGCATGGAATGCGCTCGGCAAGGATTGAATGGCAGTTAAGTTTGAGCTACCATCGAGGCAGCATGAGCGCTGCAGGAGTAGGGAGAGGACGCGAATTATTGGGCTGAGTATCGTTAATATGTTCTAGTGTAATTAGGTTACCACATCACATTCTTTTGTTGTACCTCTCTGCCGTAACGTCATGTAAATAAACCTATAGTTAGTTTTCCAAGATTTATGTAGTTATGTTCCTTCCCACGTCGGTCACGTTATTATTTGGTTAAGCCAACAACCGCTCGGTTGGTTTATTCGCTTTATTCGCTACCAGTTCTTGTTATTATTATTCTTTTACTAAATTGTAAGAAGGTAACAGTGGTAGAGGTTGTCTCTGAGGATGTTGTATTCACAAATGAAGAAGACATTTTGATTTTCTGCTGGATGACCATTCAAACAATTTGAATATTGGAACATAAACACTAAATAATGCGAGATGTACTTTAGTGACTTTGTCAAAGCGCAATTACCTGTGACTTTATGTCTTGTTATTTTAAGATAACGTGAACTAAAACTTTAATCAGTGAGAAGTTGACAAGGAGTAGCCACTTGCATTCGATTATCGATGGATTGTAGATATACACTGTAAAAAGTTTTTCCGAATAAGGATGCAGTATTTGCTACTGGTAATAATCTAATCTCTATTGGGATAAAATTAATCCGAATGGGATAATCTTATCTCAATAAAGACAAGAATAATCCCAGTAGCAAATACTGCTAGATTTTCTTTTACAGTGTAAGCTCACATTAGTTGTTCTAATTTAAGAGCACAGAACATGCGGAAAACCATATTACCTTCGGTTGTAGTGGCTGTTGACGGCGTAGTTGCTGAACTCGTTGATGAGCTCGGTGTAATTGATGAAGAGATTGGTGTAGAACTGGTCGTTTCAGGCGAAACAACAGTACTTGGACTGGTCGATGAGCTCAGCGTAGTTGTTGAAGGAGTTGAGGAGACAGTAGTACTTGTCGCGACCGATTCAGTAAAGGCGACTGTTGAAGATTCCGATGATGTGGATTGGGTGCTGTAACCCATGTCTAAAATGTATGGACGCAAGTTCATTACTTCGTTTCCGTATTACCTTCACCCCGCGGTCGTGAGCTATTTCAATTGACAATGAATTCTGAGCGCGGGTGAAAGATGAGCATTTCGCATGGAATGCGCTCGGCAAGGATTGAATGGCAGTTAAGTTTGAGCTACCATCGAGGCAGCATGAGCGCTGCAGGAGTAGGGAGAGGACGCGAATTATTGGGCTGAGTATCGTTAATATGTTCTAGTGTAATTAGGTTACCACATCACATTCTTTTGTTGTACCTCTCTGCCGTAACGTCATGTAAATAAACCTATAGTTAGTTTTCCAAGATTTATGTAGTTATGTTCCTTCCCACGTCGGTCACGTTATTATTTGGTTAAGCCAACAACCGCTCGGTTGGTTTATCATTCGCTACCAGTTCTTATTATTATTATTCTTTTACTAAATTGTAAGAAGGTAACAATGGTGTGCAGCGTTGGTTCTGTAGTTTTGATTCTACAGACTTTACTGTATCTTTGAGGTACAGTAACGGAGTGAACGAATCTTAAAGTAAAAATCATGCAACTTGGAAAATAAGAAACAAAATTTAAAAATACACATAGATTTTTTTTTTTTTTTTTTTTTTTTTTGTGGTGTGGACCTAGTTTAAGGTATTAGAGTGTTTTTGTTAACATAGGCTTAAAGTAGAATGGAAAAGGTAGAGTCGAAACCGCTTACGCCGGACGTTGTTTTGAAGTTGTTAGATTCCCTTCCTTCGTATAGTGGTAAATCGGATGTCGCTGAGTTCATAAAAAAAGTTGCGATTATCTCGAAAATCGTAACATGGGACCAGCTGAAACTTTTTCTGGGTCTCAAGTTCGATGAAGTCACATTTTCTTTTTGGTCGGCGTCGGATCCTGACGATTTTGACTCGTTCAAAAGTTCTTTTGAGTCCCGTTTTGCCGGGACCAGTTCGGCTCGTAAGCTAAAGTACGGTAAGCTTTCTCTCATGCCGAATCAGTCACTGTTGGATTTCTGCGCATTAGTGAAGGAGTCGTGCGTAGAGAAATTTGGCGATGAAGCGACTGATTTGGTTATGTTGAATGAGTTGGTGAACGGGTTGACGTCACAATTTGCCAAATTGTTGCTACAGAAGGAGCCGGCTACGTTTGACCAAGCCGTGGAAATTTTGTCACGGGCGGAGGAGGTGGATTTGGCTCTGAAGTTGCGTTCTGATTGTTCGGTAAATTTTGTGGCGGAAGCGCGTAATCAGAATCGTAACCGAGGCCGAGGTCGTGGTGGTTTTCAGCCTATTGGATCACGTCGGGGAATGTCGTCTGTTCCGACGGCTAGCGGTAGTTCAGGTTCGAAGGTGAATACGTCGATTAGGCCTAGTGTAAATAAAAATTCGGATGACGGTAAGCCTATTTGTAATCGTTGTATGAAGGTCGGTCACATTAAGAGAAATTGTCGCGTCAAATTATCGGGAGGTTTAAACTCCGTCGGTCGCGTTTAGCAGCAGGAATAAGCGGCGGCCGTGAGGAATCTGTACCTGCAACATCCCTAGGCGTTAATGAAGTTTATGTCGGTAGTTGGCAAGATTTACCCATGGTGAAATGTTTTTCGGCGAGGGGTCGACAACTCATGTCTCTTTTTGATTCGGGAGCTTCGCGGTCATTAATTAGAGAGTGTGACTTCAAGAAATTGGACTCCAGTTGTGTGGTTGAGTATGAAGCCAGGAACGGATCGTTTCGGGCTATTACTGGAAATCCTTTGGAGTTTACGGCACGTGCATGTATTGAGTTGGATATTCGACACAAGAAAGTAATAATGGAAGTATTTGTGTGTCCGTCACTTCCATACCCGTTGGTAGTTGGTTACCGGGAAATGAAGTTAAATCGATTGATTTTTGATGCCGAAAATTGCGAGTTTTGTTTAAAGATGATTTTAGTAAGGATGCAAGGGACTGTTGTGGTGTCGTTCTTGAAATGCCTGATGCTAGTGTAGTAGATAAGTGTGTAGCTCCTAAGTTAGGTTACGTTGTGTCCGAGTTTAAAGGGAATGGTTTGGAAATTGAGGATCAGTTAACAGAAATAACGGACAGTGGTTGGTATGTGTTGGTTACAAACGATACAGAAAAGTCGTTTAAGTTAAGGAAAAAGACTGTCCTAGGAAAAATTTTTGAGATTTCAGAGAATGATTTAGTTACGGATCCAAATTTGATAATCAACCATGTTAGCGGTTTTGTAAATAGTTTTTCGTCTAGTGATGTTGCGTGTCCACCCGCGGAAGGTCAGGCCGATTTTGAGTCGCATCCTAACCCTAGAAATTTAACCCGGGATGAACTGTTTAAGTTGTTTAAAACAGATCACATAGAATCGGGTTTGGTTCGTGCAAGGTTGTCAGACCTTATTTTCCGATATAGAGACATTTTTGCTACCCATGAGACACACCTTGGTGCGTGTGACCTAATAGAGCATGAGATTAATACAGGTGACAGTGCTCCAGTCCGTAGCCGCCCATATCAGGGTGGGGAATGTGGTCCACCAGTCTCTTTCGCGGAACACACCAGTCTCGCTGTTTTGAACCATCAGTCTCAGAAAAATGGCGCCGGGAACCACCAGTCTCGGAAACGAGACCAACAGTCTCAAATCCAGACCAACAGTCTCATCTAATTTCCAATTTTTTTAGAGTAAAAAAGTGTTTTCTTTGTTTTTCTCTGTCAGTCCCTTGAATTACGCGCTTGTGTCAGCACGATAGGTAGAGTGAAGCTTGAGCTTTCCATACATGTATTTATCTTTGCTATTGGCTTGGTACTTCTCAGTGAGTAGGGCTCTGAAAAAGCAAACAAATTTATTTTTTTGTTTTCTGTGTTGTTTAATAGAATTCTGCTACTCTGCCAACTACTGCAGGTAAAGTGAAGCTCTGGGCTTTCAGACGATATATTATTCACTGTTACTGGATTACCAAGTGTCATATTGTGTTGCTCTGAAAAATTGTTTTGGTGAGCAAATGTAATTTCTGGTTTGTCTCTGCGATTTCTTGGGATTTTCTAACTTTTCAACCAGTTTTGGTAGATTTAAGCATGGACTTTCCACAGATACGCGTATCTCTGATATTGGCTTAGTCAGTTTCTTGCTGGTGTCCTCTGATAAACTCATTAGTTGTGTTTTTTTAACTGACCTGCTTGACCCTGTTGAATGTTTTGTTGTCTCACTATTCAGTTCACCTGACTGCCTGGTCCGGTACTAGTTCGTTCCATGCATTTTCCATGCTTAAAATACTATTCTGGGGCTGTCTCTACACAACTACAGTAAGCGGTCAAGTAACACTCAATGGAACCTATTATCGCTCACCAGAGCTGCGTTTGATTTGCATTTCCAGTTGACTGATAGCGGTCAATTTATCCAATCTATTGAGATTGTCGACTGAAAGTTGACTTTGGACAAACGAGAAGAAATGGTCTTCCATGGTTAACCGGTTAACCTACAGTAAGCGGTCAAGTCACACTCAATGGAACCTATTATCGCTCAACAGAAATGCGTTCGATTCGCATTTCCAGTTGACTCAAATCATCACTTAGCAGTTTTATTTGGTATTCTCAGTTGACTGACAGCGTTCGATTTATCCAGTCGACTGAAGTTGTCGCTGAAAAGTTTGCTTTTGACAACCAAGAAGAAATGGTCATTCGTTCCATGGTTAACTGGTTAAGCTACAGTAAGCGGTCAAGTAACGCTCAATGGAACTTGTTATCGCCCAACAGAGATGGGTTCGATTTGCCTTTCCAGTTGACTTAAATCATCTTTTTCCTGTTTTATTTGCTATTCTCAGTTGACTGACAGTGTTCGATATATCCAGTCGACTGAAATTGTTGATTAAAAGTTTACTTTTGACAACCGAGAACAAATGGTCATTCATTCAATGGTTAACCGGTTAAGCTACAGTAAGCGGTCAAGTAACGCTCAATGGAACTTATTATCGCTCACCAGAGCTGTGTTCAATTCGCATTTCCAGTTGACTCAAATCATCACTTAGCAGTTTTATTTGGTATTCTCAGTTGACTGACAGCGTTCGATTTATCCAGTCAACTGAAGTTGTCGATGAAAAATTGACTTTTGACAACCAAGAAGAAATGGTCATTCGTTTTATTTGCTATTCTCAGTTGACTGACAGCGTTCGATATATCCAGTCGACTGAAATTGTTGATTAAAAGTTTACTTTTGACAACCGAGAACAAATGGTCATTCATTCAATGGTTAACCGGTTAAGCTACAGTAAGCGGTCAAGTAACGCTCAATGGAACTTATTATCGCTCACCAGAGCTGTGTTCAATTCGCATTTCCAGTTAACTTAAATCATCATTTTGTAGTTTTATTTGCTATTCTCAGTTGACTGACAGCATTCTATATATCCAGTTGACTGAGATTGTCGAGTAAAAGTTGACTTTGGACAACTGAGAACGAATGGTCATTCATTCCAAGGTTAAGCGTAGGTTGTGAAAAAGATTGCGGATTCCAACCCACCGGGCACCTTTTACTGGTCATCTTAAATTGCGGCCATGAGGCCAACATTTTTTCATGTTCTACCAAATCTGGTGCTACAGAGTACGCTACCTACCCAATGATGGTAAAAAAAAATAAGCTTATTCTTAATGTTTTACACTGGCTATAGAAGTCCTAGCAAAAAGTGTTCAAGTTAACCTACATGAACTAACGTAAAGTCACCCACTCTGGTAATTTTTGTTTTGTTGGTTTTGGTGATTCTTTTTTAACATACCATATGTTCTTTACTAGTCCTCCATGAATATTCCTCTCACTCTTTTTCTAATTGTTGAAGTACTATCTCCTCTACAGATGTTGCTCTTGTTATAGGAACATACTGTTGTATGTTACAAACATACTGTTGTTTGTATGTTGAAGTACTATAGATGGGTGCACGTAAGAGGTCTCTTCATGAGACCTTCAAATTGAAGCGGCTACGTACAGCATCATCAAGGAGACAAGCAAAGGGTAATTTTAGTAATTGTCTAAATGTTATAGAACATGATTAGGTCGCTTTGTCATATTGTTTTAGTGATGTTCCCTTACCTTCTCCAGTTTCCACACCCTTGCCAAGAGCTAAATCGAACAATATGGATCAACTGAGAACAGCAAATAAAACAGTAAAATGATGATTTAAGTTAGTTGGAAATGCGAATAGAATACAGCTCTGGGGAGTGATAATAGGTTCCATTGAGCGATACTTGACTGCTTACTGTAGGTTAACCGGTTAACCATGCAATGATTTACCATTTTATCTCGATCGTCAAATTTTAACTTTTGGTGATTCTTTTTCACATACCATATGTTCTTTACTAGTCCTCCATGAATATTCCTCTCACTCTTTTCCTAATTGTTGATCTCCTCTACAGATGTTGCTCTTGATATAGGAACGTACTATTGTATGTTACAAACATACTATTGTTTTGTTTGTTGAAGTACTATAGATGGGTGCACGTAAGAGGTCTCTTCATGAGACCCTCAAATTGAAGCGGCTAGGTACAGCATCATCAAGGAGACAAGCAAAGGGTAATTTTAGTAATTGTCTAAATGTTATAGAACATGATTAGGTCGCTTTGTCATATTAATTTAGTGATATTCCCAGTCTAGTACACTAGCCCCTTTTCAGGCACGGTGCTCAAACGTCTAGCACCATGCCTGGGTGCTAGACGTTCAAGCACTGTACCTTGGATTTCATGTATGGTGCATGGATTTCAGTATACAGTGCATAGATCAAAAACACAGTTTCTGTCATAACAACTGAGCACCAGCTCGGACAGGGCTGAAATTACTACCATGAATTAGAGAAATCAGAGACAATCCTTTATATATTTTTCACAACAAAAACAAAAGGGCTCGACTGATGACAGATGTGAAAAACCTCATTTCCTTTTCTACATAGTCAAGGGTTTTGCATGCAAAGTGTCCTGTGACTCAGCTTTTTCTACCTAGCAGCCAACCAGAATATTGGCTCTTGGGGAATAGATAGGGAAAATACAAAAATAGATAGGGTGCTGTTAGGTTTTTCATCTCCATCATCATTAGAGCCCTTTTGTTTTTGTTGTGAAAAATATATAAAGGACTGTCTTTGATTTCTCTAATTCATAGTAGTAATTTCAGCCCTGTCCGAGCCGGTGCTCAGTTGTGATGACAGAAATTGTGTTTTTTCTGTATGCACTGTATACTGAAGTCCATGCACCATACATGAAATCCAAGGTACAGTGCTTGAACGTCTAGCACCCAGGCATGGTGCTAGACGTTTGAGCACCATGCCTGAAATGGGGCTAGTGTACTAGACTGGATATTCCCTTACGTTCTTGAGTTTCCACACCCTTGCCAAGAGCTAAATCGAACAATATGAATCAACTGAGAACAGCAAATAAAACAGTAAAATGATGATTTAAGTTAGCTGGAAATTCGAATAGAATGCAGCTCTGGTGAGTGATAATAGGTTCCATTGAGCGATACTTAACTGCTTACTGTAGCAGTTAAGGTTAACCATGGAAGGAATTACCATTTTATCTCGAACGTCAAAAGTCAACTTTTTGGTGATACTTTTTTCACATACCATATGTTTTACTAGTCCTCCATGAATATTCCTCTCACTCTTTTTCTAATTGTTGAAGTACTATCTCCTCTACAGATGTTGCTCTTGTTACAGGAACATACTATTGTATGTTACAAACATACTATTGTTTGTAGGTTGAAGTACTATACATTGGTCCACGTAAGGGGTCTCTTCATGAGACCCTCAAATTGAAGCTGCTACGTACAGCATCATCAAGGAGACAAGCAAAGGGTAATTTTAGTAATTGTCTAAATGTTATAGAACATGATTAGGTCGCTTTGTCATATTGTTTTAGTGATGTTCCCTTACCTTCTTGAGTTTCCACACCCTTGCCAAGAGCTAAATCGAACAATATGAATCAACTGAGAACACCAAATAACAGAGTAAAATGATGATTAAAGTTAGCTGGACATGCGAATAGAATGCAGCTCTGGTGAGTGCTAATAGGTTCCATTGAGCGATACTTGACTGCTTACTGTAGGCTAACCGGTTAACCATGTACCATTTTATCTCGATCGGCAAAAGTCAACTTTTTGTTGACAATCTGAGTCGACTGGATAAATTGAATGCTAACTGAGAATAGCAAATAAAACAGCAAAAAGATTATTTCAGTCAACTGGAAATGCAAATCAAACGCAGCTCTGGTGAGCGATAAAATGTTCCATTGAGCAATACTTGACCGCTTACTGTTGGTTAACCGGTTATCGGTGGAACCAATGACCGTTTGTTGTCAGTCGTCCAAAGTCAACTTTTAGTGGACAATCTCAATAGATTGGATAAATTGAACGCTATCAGTCAACTGAGAATAGCAAACAAAACGGCAAAATGATAACTTAAGTCAACTGGAAATGCGAATTAAACACAGCTCTGGTGGGCGATAATAGGTTCCATTGAGTGTTACTGACCACTTACTGTAGTTGTGTAGAGACAGCCCCAAAATAGTATTTTAAGCATGGAAAATGCATGGAACGAACTAGTACCGGACCAGGCAGTCAGGTGAACTGAACGGCGAGACAACAAAAGATTCAACAGGGTCTAGCAGGTCAGTTAAAAAAAACACAGCTAATGAGCTTATCAAAGGACACCAGCAAGAAACTGACTCAGAGATACACGTATCTGTGGAAAGTCCATGCTTAAATCTACCAAAACTGGTTGTAAAGTTAGAAAATCCCAAGAAAGACAATCTGAGCTGACTGGATAAACTGAATGGTAACTGAGAATAGCAAATAAAGCAGCAAAAAGGTTATTTCAGTCAACTGGAAATGCAAATCAAACGCAGCTCTGGTGAGCGATAAAATGTTCCATTGAGCGATACTTGACCACTTACTGTTGGTTAACCGGTTATCCATGGAATGAATGACCATTTGTTGTCGGTCGTCCAAAGTCAACTTTTAGCGGACAATGCCAGTCGACTGGATAAATAGAACCTATCAGTCAACTGAGAATAGGAAATAAAACTGCAAAATGACAATTTAAGTTAACTGGAAACGAGAATCAAATGCAGCTCTAGTGAGAGATAAAATGTTCCATTGAGCGATACTTGACCGCTTACTTTAACCGGTTATCCATGGAACAAATGACCGTTTGTTCTCTGTTGTCAAAAGTCACCTTTAGTCGTCAGTGTCAAAAGTCACCTTGTCAGTCTACTGGATAAATTGAACGCTATCAGTCAACTGAGAATAGCAAATGAAACAGCGAAATGATGATTTCAGCCGACAGGAAATGCGGACCGAACCCAGCTCTGGTGAGCGATGATAGGTACATTGAGCGTTACTTGACCGCTTACTGTAGCTTAACCGCTTAACCATGGAACAAATGACCATTTATTCTCGGTGGTCAAAAGTCAAATTTTAGTCCAAAATCTCAGTCGACTGGATAAATCGAACGCTATCAGTCAATGCAAATCAAACGCAGCTCTGGTGAGCGATAATAGGTTCCATTGAGCGATACTTGACCACTTGCTGTAGTTGTGTAGAGACAGCCTCAGAATAGTATTTTAAGCATGGAAAATGCATGGAAAAAGAATGGAACAAACTAATACTGGACCAGTCAGTCAGGTGAACTGAACAGTGAGGCGACAAAACATTCAACAGTATCAAGCAGGGCAGTTAAAAAAAAATAGCTATTGAGTTTACCATAGGAACCCAGCAACAAACTGACTAAGCCAGTATCAGAGAGACATGGATCTGTGGAAAACTCATGCTTAAATCTACCAAAACTGGTCGCAAAGTTGGAAAATTCCAAGAAATCGCATAGGCAGACTAGAAATTACATTTGTTTTCCAAAACAGTTTTTTCAAAGCCACCCAATGTGACACTTGGTAATCCAGTAACAGTGAATCATATATCGTTTGAAAGCCCAGGCTTCACTTTACCTGTTGTAGTTGGCAGAGTAGCAGAATTCTATTAAACAACACAGAAAACAAAAAAATAAATTTGTTTGCTTTTTGAGAGCCCTACTCACTGTGAAGTACCAAGCCAATAGCAGAGATGAATACATGTATTGAAAGCCCAAGCTTCACTCTACCTGTAGTGCCGACACAAGCGCGTAATTCAAGGGACTGACAGAGAAAAACAAAGAAAACACTTTTTTACTTTAAAAAAATTGGGAATTAGATGGGACTGTTGGTCTGAATTTGAGACTGTTGGTCTCGTTTCCGAGACTGGTGGTTCCCGGCGCCATTTTTCTGAGACTGGTGGTCCGAAACAGTGAGACTGGTGTGTTCGATTTTCAAAACGGCCGTGAGACTGGTGGACCACATTCCCCACCCTGCATATAGCGTTGCACATTCGTTACAGCCGATTTTAAAAGACAAGATTGATACATTGCTCCGAGCCCAAATTATCGAAGAGTCTGAAGGACCATACAGTTCGCCAGTAATTTTACTAAAAAAGAAGAATGGTGAGTGGCGTATGGCAGTGGATTACCGGACTCTTAATAAAAATACGGTCAAGGACTGCTATGGATTACCGAAAATACAGGATCTTTTGGATAGAATGTCGCAGTCTAAGTACTATTCGTCAATGGACTTTTTTGCGGGTTATTATCAATGTTTGCTTCGAAAGACGGATCGCGAAAAGACGGGATTCATAACCCCGTATGGCCTGTTTCAGTTTATTCGCGCTCCGTTCGGGTTAACTAACATGCCGCCTACGTTCCAGAGACTCATGGAAAGAGTATTTCGGTCCCTTTTGCGCAAATTTTTGGAAGTATTTTTGGATGATGTAAATTTACATACGAAGGACCTTGAATCACAGTTTATTTTGTTAGAAGAGGTGTTTGCAAAAATCAGGGCAGCGGATTTGCGTTTAAGGCCGTCGAAGTGTCGCTTTTTGGCTAGATCAGGTACGATCCTAGGACACGTGCTAGAGAATGGTACCATTAGGCCTACTCCGGATAAAATACGTGCGGTTCAAGATCTGAAGTACCCAAGCAACGTCAAGGAGCTGAGAACAACGTTAGGCCTATTCTCATGGTTTCGCAAGTACATTCCGGGATTTTCACAAATCGCCCGTCCGCTGGTAGAACTAACAAAAAAAAATGTTAAGTTTGAATTTGGTGATGAACAAAAGTCAGCGTTTGAAATTTTGAGGACTAAGCTAGTAAATCCACCGATTCTAGGCCTGCCTAGGATAAATGAAGGCGGTTATTTGCTAGCCACTGACGCATCGGGTACGGCGATTGCTGCGAAATTGTCACAATTCCAAGATGGCAAGGAAGTGATATTACAGTACGGGTCGAAAAGTTTAACAAAGGCAGAAAAAAATTATTCGGTTACGGAATTGGAAGCATTAGCCGTTGTGTACTTCGTAAAAATGTATCGACAGTATTTGTACGGTTCTAAGTTTAGAGTAGAGACGGATCACCATAGTTTAAGGTGGTTAATGACAGTCAAAGACCCGACAGGAAGATTGGCTCGTTGGGCTTTAAGCCTGCAAGAATATGATTTTGAAATCGTTTACAGACCAGGCGCACAAAATAATGTTCCTGATGCGCTTTCGCGTTTACCAACTGGTGTGAACGCAGTTGGGGATAGTCAAACGTCTGTCGTGTTACCTACATCGGTCTGTCTGGCACAGCTTAAGAAAGCCCAAAAGAGTGATCGGTTCTGTTCTGCGGTCATAAATTATTTGCAGCGTAAGCAACCTATGCCGTTAGAAATAGAAAAGTTGGTCATTAGAGAAATTTCTAACTTTTTGGTGGAGGAGGGTGTTCTGTTGCGTGTTTCGGTTCCAGCGAATAAATGCAGAAAGTCGGAAGTGTGTTGGGTTCCCGTGATTCCTTCAGAGATGGTCCCGGAAATGTTGAGAGAGTTTCACGATTCTCCGTATGCGGGTCACGGAGGGCACTGGAAAACATACTCCAGGTTACGTGAGCATGTGTGGTTCCCAAACATGCATGGTGTGTGTAAACTTTACTGCAGTTCGTGTACAGCGTGTTTACAACGGAAGCCAATGAGTTACACACCAGATGCTCCCTTACAAGAAATGCCGATGCCGTCTTGCGTATTGGAAATGGTTTTCGTAGATTTGGTTGGTCCTTTGCCGAAAACGGAAAACGGTAATGTGTATGTGTTAACGATCACTGATTATTTCTCGAGACATCTGCACATGGTTCCCATAGTGGATGCGAAGGCTGAAACGTTTCTAAAGGCTTTTGTAGAGGGTTATTGTCACATATATGGTTTTCCTCAAACTCTGTGTTCGGACAACGGAACGCACTTTCGAAACGCCGAAGTTGCTGCGTTTTGCGAGAAGATGAATATAGAGCACAGGTTTTCATCCCCAGAACATCCGCAAACCTTGGGCGTTCTGGAGCGCCGACATCGCGATCTAAAGAATATGCTGTCCCAGTACGTCGACCAAGCGAGGAGGAATGATTGGGATCGTTGGTTGTCTTATATTTCTTTCACGATGAACACAGGGTACCACGAGTCGCTGAAAGACAACAGTTTTTATGTGATGTTTTTGCGAGATGCGGTGTTGCCGGTCGATAACATTGTTAAGCACCGCATTATGTATGATTCGGATCAGTCGTACAAGTCGGAAATGTTAATGCGTATGAAACACGTGTATGGTTCAGTCGAGGAGAATCTGAGTAGCGCGCGAGCTTCCCAGAAAGAGCAGCATGATGCCCATGCGCGGTATCGCGTGTTTGAGCCGGGGGAAGTCGTTTTTCTACGTGCTCCGCAAGCGGGAAAAGGCCGTTCATTGTCGAAAATCAAGTTTGAAGGTCCCTTTAGAGTCCTTGAGCGTTTGAACGAGGTTAATTACCGCATTAAGAAAATTGAGGAACGTTCAAAAGCCAAGGTAGTACATCATAACCGTTTGAAGCCAGGGGTGCTGCGTTCGCCCTGGAAATATGACGCGCCGCAGGAGCAGCAGATTCTTGACGAGGGGGAGGAGGGCACGGACGTTGACAGTAGGACGAATGAGGAGCATGTTGGGGATACAACTAACCGTAGTGTAGCTACTAACCCTAACACCACTGACTCATTTGACAACTTACTAACCCCTCACCCTTCACAAGAACCGAGACCTGGGAGTCAAATCCCACTAAACGTGACTCCGACAACTGACCGTAGACAAGTACCGACTATGACAAGCACCCCGTACCACGATTTCGAAAAGTCAGACAGCGTAGATTCACGCGACCTGAGTTCTGGTCTTCAGCCTCGATCTTTATTTGTTAGTGTGGATGAGGAGCAGAACTCAGATGGAGAAGAGCTGGCGGTTGAATTACAAGTCTCGGAAAATGAGACAAGCTCTTCGCCAGAAAAACTTGGGGGTATGAGTAGCCGTGCTGATAGCGAAGTTGCGAGTCCGCCAAATTTACGCCCATCGCGTAGTGTAAAAGTCCCAGACCGATTGGGATATGAAAGGTTGGGGGGCGCTAATGTTGTTTCGGCAGCCCCGATTGATAAGAATTTAGTACTGTCGCTGTTACAGCAAATTATGAAAGACTAGATTTATCTGTATGTATATAATGTAAATATGTGCCAAATATTAAGCGTTTCCGTTTGCACATCCTTCTACATGCGAGCATCGATGCTACCTAATTCCAAGTACTGCAACCACGCCATCTACATGAGCCACTGGGACGAGAGTACGACAGTTTAAGCGGAGATGGACGTCGGACCACCATATCAGGCTACTCAGCGAAATTTTCTCACTCACCCGCCACGCACGTCATAACGTTTTACGTCGCTGCTGAAGGTGCAAGATTAGCACCGGTTCCAGAATCCTGTTCGTGATGCACTAGTCATTGGTGCCGAGATGTCAATAACGTCGCCCATAACGTTCTACGTTGCTGCTGAAGGTGCAAGATTAGCACCGGTTCCAGAATCCTGTTCGTGATGCACTAGTCATTAGTGCCGAGATGTCATTAACGTTGCCTATAACGTTCTACGTTGCTGCTGAAGGTGCAAGCTTAGCACCTGTTCGAGTATCCTGTTCGTGAGGCACTAACCACGTTGCCAAGTTGTCATCAGCTACTAAACGTCACGTTCCTATGACGGAATGGCGCAAAGCGCCTGCTGTATGCTGAAGCTGCTGCTGAATTCGTTGCCAGCCAACTGTAACCATTTCTGGCCGAGGGGGCGAAGTAATGCTGGTGCGCATCCAAAATGCCTAGCAAGCTGCACGTCGTCTCGACGTTGCAAGCCACCCATCACCCATCTGACGTTCCCGTGAGCGGAGATTTCAAGAGTGCTGAAATACACTTAGCGCGTTTCCCGTTGCGCACACTGCTAGCCCTTGCAGTTTTCCAAATTTCGAGCTGAGTGAGCCTATATCCAAACCCGTCCGAAGATGTCAGCTGTGAAATTATCCAGCCAAACGTACCTGAAGCTGGTATCCAGCCAAACACATCAAAGGCTGTTGCTGTTACCAATGAAGCTGAGGTCGTAATCATGTTGTCGTCGTTGATGTTGTCTCTGTCGTACTGTGTTAAGTGAAGTGGCTTTCCTGATGAACAATCGGCAAGTTGGACTTGGCGGTGTGGTCAGTGCTTGCGGTGTAGGGTAGTGTCGGTGTTCTCAAAGCAGTTAGATTTTTTTTTTTTATTTCTAGCATTTTAACAGGCTTATGATTGACTGTGATCGGTTGAACTTTGCGCACGAGTGAAAAAGCCTGGGGTTTACTGGACAGATTCAGGTGGAACCCAAATATGAATTATACCTTGAGCAAACAGTGATTCCAGCGCGCAGTAGCGCTGACATCAGAACTATGTTATTTATTTAGGTTGTTTTGTGTAGGCCATGTGTTAGGGGGTGGTGTTGCGGCGAACCGGGTCGGTTCTTTGATAGGAGGGAGGTGTAACCCATGTCTAAAACGCAAGTTCATTACTTCGTTTCCGTATTACCTTCACCCCGCGGTCGTGAGCTATTTCAATTGACAATGAATTCTGAGCGCGGGTGAAAGATGAGCATTTCGCATGGAATGCGCTCGGCAAGGATTGAATGGCAGTTAAGTTTGAGCTACCATCGAGGCAGCATGAGCGCTGCAGGAGTAGGGAGAGGACGCGAATTATTGAGCTGAGTATAACTTAGTATTTCTTAGGAATTCTTTCTTTAAATACAACACTGAATGCTTTTATTATTTCAGCACCGTTTTGTCTTTCAGAGGGATACACCAAGCATATTTACTAAAGCAATCAATAACAGTTAAAATGTAATTTGTTTTATTATTTTCTTTTTTATATTTCTGCATGTCAACTAAATCAGCCTGCCATTGCTCATCAACATAGTGAAAATACACTCGCCTCCTTTCAAAGTTATGATAGGAAAATTTGTGTAACGTATACACATTCTCATTTTGCAACACATTTTTTATTTTATCCTTGGAAACCTTAACACCATTTTCTTTTAATTTTCTGTAAATATCATCCACACCTGAATAATTAGAATAATACGTCTTTAAAATATCTGTTTCTGCGTTGAGGTTTTTTTTAAAAAGCTATTTTTCATTGAACCACAGATAACGCAATTACCTTTCAGCTTTGGAACATTATTTTTTTGTGACACTGCCTTAAACATTGATTCAGTGTCAGTGCTCTTTTTACATTTCATACAATAAATCTCCATTTATTAGAAAACAATTTTCTTAAACGAAAAGCTACCAACCCTTCATTTTCCGCTGGATGTAGGAAATGCAGTGAAAACCACAGTTTAATTCATCTATATTTTGAACAGCAAGATTTTCATAAGCTATTTTTTTCTTTGAAGTTTTTAGATATTTAACTATTTCTTTTCCTGGAGGAATACCGAAAGAATCGAAAAATTCGATATAGGGGGATTCAGGTAGATTACAATAGGCAACCCAATGTGTTCCAGGCATTCCACGTTTGTCATAGTTGATTACACCACATTCCGAATCGTTTATATGTTTGGGTAGCGTATCTAAAGAGAAAACACCTCAAAACTGTGGTATACTCCCTAATGCATCCATAATATCAAAATTAGTTAGAGGTCCTACTTTACTTTTGCTTCTTTTTTGATGTCCCCGTTTTTTGGCTTCTTAGGTCTACCACGTACCCCATGACCGACAACTTTTTGCGTTCCAGGAAGTGTAAGCGCGCCACCTGTGGTATCCTCCTTCCTAGGTCTTCCACGTCGCACAACTTTTTGTGTTCCAGGAAGTGTAAGCGCCCCACCTGTGTTGGTTCTGTTATCCACCAATTTCTTACCAGCGAATGTACCCAAAGCAGCAGCTCCGCTTGTTAAAGCTGCCTTACCAAGGGGTACAGCTAACGGTATTAAGAATGGAAGTAATCCACCTTTTTGAATCGCTTCTCTCATCTGCTTGTATGATACATCTATGTCACAACCCTTATTATTCATTTTACATGTTTCAATTTTATCAATTTGTCGTTTACTTAAAAGTAACTTGACTGGTTCTCGTTCATTTTGTCTACTGTGACTAACACGTATCTGACATTTTTGTTTAGCACCAAAACATTTCTTCAGCTTTCCTTTCTGAAGCTTTGATAAATAAACTGTATACTCAAATGTTTCAACCATTTATTAGAAAATTAATTTATCATATAAATTTTATTTCTTTAGTTTAGTTTTCAAGAAGTCTTCTGTTTTCATACCAAAATCTTGATCAACAGGTTTTTGCTCTAAAAGCCTTTTTAAAATGTTTACGACTGCTCTTTCAATACCATTGATATGCAGATCTTGGTCCAAATCATTTGAACTAATATTACTGCTCATTTTTTGTTGGTTTTCGAGCTTTTTGTCAATACTTTTCCTAAGGTCAAGAAGCTTTTTGTCAATACTTTTGCTAAGGTCGCAAATCTTCGTTTCAATACTTTTGCTAAGGGCTTGTTGGTTTTCGAGCTTTTTGTCAAAATCTAAAAGATACGTAGTTAACGTTCCTAAATTAACAGCATCATGTTTGTTTCTAGGATCTTGAACATTTGTGATTACTTTATTCCCAGCATCAAGTTCTTTTTCACTAACTCCAATTGTTTGTTTTACAAATAACCCTTTATCTTTGTTCCTTACCAACGAATTATCAGGAGAATCATCTATCGCAGTTAATCTGTTGATATCTTCGCTAAAGTATTGGTTGGCTTGCACTTGTCCTGCAGTCATTTGTTCTTTAAATTGATTCATAATCACAGTCATAGATCTTAAGCTAATAGCATCCTTGTCTGCCTTGGCATCACCTAAATTTATAATTCGTCTATCATGTAAGTTAATGTTACCATTTTCGTCAGTAACTTTCGATTCGTTACTAACCTTTTTTCCAACACTACCAAATTTTTTCATTTATTATAGAAATAAATAATCCGGTAAATTTTTCAAAGTTTTTCCTGTACTTAAGGGTCTTATCTTTTGTTTTTAAATCTATGAAGAAAAAACCGTAGCCCTTGGTTGCAGTCTCGAATTGTTTGAGAAATTTTTCATTGTCTATACTGGATACATGGCTTTGTCTTATTAATTTTACTTCTTTTGGATTAGAACACTGAAAGAATGCAAAATAATTGCACTGGAGCCTTACCACCTTTGGCGTTTTATGATAGCTTTGAGACAAGTAAATAATTGAGGCATTTTTCTTTCTTCCTCTTATGAATAAATCTTCTATTTTCTTCTGGTCTTTTTCAGTGACAAAATCGTCAAAGATAATCAAGTTTTGGTACTCAGGGTCTAAGTCGTCAACATCGACAATATCATCAAGATTGTTACTTACTGTTAAGACTTTCGATTTGCATTGTGACTCCAAAGTGGTTAAATTGGTTATAAGGTCTTGATATTTATCTTCTTCAAGATCTTTAGCATACAAGTATATTCGGTTGAAACAAAGATATTCATAAATTAAATTCAAAAGAAGGTTAGTTTTCCCTGTTCCAGAACTACCACAAATTAAGAGTCTGAATGGCCACTGAGGTGCAAGGTCGTGCTTATTCTGATAAGTGTTCTTTTCACTAAAATCATAGACTTTGATTGGAGCCTTTTCATTCATTTATTTAGGAAGAATTTTTCATTATAAGATTTACTTGAGTATTTTAAGTATATACTTGGATTTATTAAGTAGGTACTTGAAGTTTTGAAGTAGGTACTTGAATTTTTTAAGTAGGTACTTGAAGTTTTGAAGTAGGTACTTGAATTTTTTAAGTAGGTACTTGAATTTTTTAAGTAGGTACTTGAAGTTTTGAAGTAGGTACTTGAATTTTTGAAGTGGGAACTTGAATTTTTTAAGTAGGTACTTGATTTTTTTAAGTAGGTAATTGAATTTTTTAAGTAGGTACTTGAACTTTTTAAGTAGGTACTTGAATTTTTTAAGTAGGTACTTGAAGTTTTGAAGTAGGTACTTGAAGTTTTGAAGTAGGTACTTGAATTTTTGAAGTGGGTACTTGAATTTTTTAAGTAGGTACTTGAATTTAATGTTTATAACCTAAAGGTAAAGTGTGTATTTTATCGCTTGTTACTATCCTTTTATCATCCTTAGGATCTAACGCTTTTTTATTCTGTTCTTCTAGAAACATATTGTGCTTGTATGATCTTAAGTTGTACTGGGTCACAGAAAGGTTTTCAGTTTTACCAAACAGTACATCCTTATAGTTTTGAATCGTAATTTTATCTTTAACTATATTGGTTTTAATTCCTTTCAGTTTTTTGCTAGCTTTTGAAGGGTCTTGGTTGTCCTTTAAATAAGCATATACTTTTGATCGTAATCCAACAAATTCTGTCATAACCTGTCCACCTAGTTCATCTTTCATCATTCCTATCACTTTCTTATTTACATTAGGAAACCTATATGGATTATCTTTCGTATAATCAGATGTATCGAACCTCTCATTCAAATCCTGTTTGATATCTTGATAAAAATCTTCAGTTCTAATATCATATATGAAAGAATCAGTGTCCATATAACACAAATCAATTTTATCTCCATATTTAGGCTTCATATAATCATAATGGAATTCATACATCAATAACTTGGATAGTTCCAATACAGCAAAGCCGATATACATTGGTTTGTCTAATTTTATCTTTTCCTTTGACATTCTTGCTACTGAAAAGTTTTCACTGAATATTATTTCAGATTTAAAGTTGGGTTTCTTTATTATTTTTTTTCTTGTTGCATCATCCGTTATTATTTCCATATCCGCTCGCTTCCTTACGTTTTCCATAGTTTTTCCAAAGCAAGCATTATTCATAAGCTTAAAGAAATCCTTCTCAAAATCATTTGTACCTTTAGTTCTAAGTGCTGTGTTGTGGTCTATATATCCTTTTAAGTAAGCACTTTCAGTGAATCCTAGAATTCTGTGTACTCTTTTCAATATCAAGCCTTTTTGTAAATAAAATTCTAGGTTCCTGTGGTGAACTACATAGTTGGTTTTATCTAATACTGTGGTACATAGCTTACCGTTAAAGTGTTCGGGTGCTAATGGTAAATCCTTGTGTAATTCGTGTAGTTCTTTTGGATATTCTAAATCTACCTCATATATAGCACCCACATCTTGTCTCACCGACTTAATCGTAATCACCGAATTGATATGACTTTTCAGATGGTTGTAATACTCGATTGATTCGTATTCATTCCTCTCTTTCAAATCATCCGGTATGGAAATGAATTGGAAATCATTCGCTGGTAAATTCTGCGACATTGCCCACCCATATAAATTATTTTTATCCAAATACACTAAATAATTAGATGGCTTATTCTTATTATAATCACTTGTATATTTATTATTTGCTTTTGCGTATCTTTTTATACATTGGGATACACCACCTCTTATTCCCTTTTCAATGAATGTATACATGTCTTCCTTTGGGAATAACGGCAAGTCTACTTTCGAATGCTTTAGGAAAGCATCCCATGTTAGTCCTGGAGCTGAGAAGTAATGAAGTGGATCCAGATCATAATTATGTATACAAACGTTCCTGAAATTCTCTACAACATCCGACAATATTAAAACATCACTTTTTAGATATAATTTGGTATAACCAAGTAATGTTTCACAGTTAAATTGCTTCCATATAGATACCGCTCTTTTATAATCACTTTTGTCAATACCTGATTATCGAAATATAATAAATTAATAACATGCTTAGCTGTTTTGCCATTGACTGTACTTTTTAGTATATGACTTCTGATAATTTTCTCTTTTTCAATTTGAAATAAACAAACTTAATGTTGTATCTATTTTCAAATTTGTGTATATCTTTAGTATCCATTGGGAAGTTGGTAACCCCTTCGAAATCAAATTCGTTTTCATATTGTTTATATTTCGAAATTCTTTCCGGATGATCCTTAGCTGGATGTAGATTTGCTAAGATAGACCAAAGGAAACATTTCTGGTCGTTATTTTCAATATTCAAGCAAGCTCTTTTATTTTTTACGAAATCTGGCAGTATTTTAAACGTTCCTCCCATGTAAGATTCTATTCGTGTCATCCTATAATCAATTCCTTCATACCGACTAAATTGTAGCCCAGATCGAGGGGTATTACTTAAAGAACTAAGTCTCTTGTTATTATCATTCAAATGATTATGAGTAAGAATGCTATTTTTATTTAAAATCCAAGAAGTACTGTTGTAATACACTACTACTTCTTCATCATTCTCCTGTCGATGGAAAATAACACGAGTTACGAACTGAACTCTATATTGATAAAGTTCATTCATCCGCCGCTGTAAATCGGCGAAAGTAAAAGCAATAAGAGTATGTTCATCTCTTCCATTGCTTTCAACTGATACGTTTACAGTGTACAAATTCTCATTTTCCCTAGAGATAGTAGGTTGTTCTTCTTCTTCAGTTCTAAATAAATGATCAGGAATTAATTTTTCTACTTGGATTTTTTTCTTATTTATGAAGAGAGTTGATAAATCGATTACTTTCTGTCTACTGTTATCACGTCTTTCTGTTTGATTTCTTATGATATCTCTATTTTTCTGTACGGAATCTTTATGTTTGGTAATAATATTATTATAGTATTCTTCAACCTTTTGTATGACTTCTTCTCGGTTTCCGCGAGTTGATAGGTTCTTGTTTTTCAGAAATTTCTTTAATTCGCTTGTCTCTTTTTCTTTGTTATCATTGTATTCTTGTTTTAGTTTTGTAATGGTGATATTATTTTCTTTTATCTCATCTTCCAGAATGGTTCGTAATCTCGGTTCTGGTTTGTAGTCGGATGGTCTGTTCTTATTATGAGTTCTTTCGCTTCTGCGTTCAATTTTAATTTTATCTTCAGCTATCAAAATATACTTATTAAGATGGTTTATTATATTATTTTTTATTTCATGTTTCTTAGCTCCATTTGTTTTGATTTTATTAATTTTCGCATAAGTCCGCAGTTCATTATATGTGTATAGCGATAATCTTTGTATAACCACTTTGTTGTTTGATATAACCTTTTTACAAAGCTGAATAACCTCTGCAGTATTCATCATTTAATAGGGGAACATTTTTATTAATGAATATCTCCCGTCTGCGTTTTATCAGTCGTAAAGAAAAGCACTGGTTTCAGTATGCGTTTCACGGAGGAAGCGCTATCTAGATTGTCTCCGATCAGTCAAGAAAGTTTCAGTAGAGTTCCGTAGATAGCAGATGTGTTTTGTGTTTCACGGAGTCAAGAAATTTTCAGTAGAGTTCCGTAGATAGCAGATGTGTTTTGTGTTTCACGGAGGAAGCGCTATCTAGATTCTCTCCGATCAGTCAAGAAAGATTCCATACAGTTTAGCAGGTGGCGGATGTGTTCCGAATCGCGAACCTTTCATTCAATCAAATAATTTCTGAAACAATTTTATTATATAATAAATGGAAGAATTAGAAAAGAAAATGTATGTTTACCGTCGCAGTTACAAGTACTACAATCGTATAAGTAATAGCTTACTTGTATCCAAATTCCTCTTTTCGGCAGCAGGAATGTCTGCGTTTCTAGTGCTACCTTTAGCTTCTTTAAGTTTGGGTGCTGTTATCATCGAAATAATTGAAAAGCAGTTAAGCATTGCTGATAGAAAAGCAGAATTTAGGACAAATTACAATTTTTATACTGAGTTGTTCTCAATGCTAAAATGCGGACAATTGACAACTGAGGAGGTAATTCAGAGAGAAACAGAGATGCGTAAAACCTTTCGATTTTTTCCTCGCGAAAAATATATGAAACAAGTCCGTCTGAATGGCTATAAATATTGTAATAAATCTATAAAAAGTCAAGAAAATTTACCAAAAATATAAAATTTTTGCAAAACCTCCCACCCCAGACATTGAAGATTGAAGATATTTATTTGTCGTCTTATTATTTTTTATGGTGTGTCTGGGGTGCCCCGTGAGGGGAGGAAACCCTCTGAGTTTTTTGTTCGCCATCCTCACCATTAACCTCAAGTTGATGGCGGGATTCGATCTCACGACATCATTGATGAAGTGGTTGATCTAAGACGTTGCAACATCTTAGACCACTACACCAACGGGGCCTGCAGAATCTCCGCAACGAAATATTTTGTGATGTGAATACTAATGCGCAATGAGATTTTCTGTTTTTTGTTGCCCTAAGAGCTTTATCAGTACTAGAGGTAGAATTGTGGGTACGTCGAGGAGATTTTAATTTGATGATGTGATGAATATCGATTTTTTTTTTTTACATTAGATATTATCAATAAAAATATGTATGTGAGTTTGTGAGTCTGGATTTTTATTTAATAAAATCATCCTCTAATAAATGGAGTCCACAAAGGAAGTCTTGAATACAATCAGAATGAATAAATACAATGAGACAATCAGGAAAGAAGAACTAGTTCTAGGATTGAAATATACTATCGTTAAAATGAGAATTGCTAAGACAAAATACGGTGATAAGTTGGTTGTAGTTATTAATCATAATGACAAACCCTGTGATTTGTTTATAACACAGAAATATAATGCCATTGCTAACGAATTATTTTTAAAGAAAAATCTAGTTTCGCAACCGATTGTACGCGAAAACAAGAACAAAGAAACATATGTGGATTTAGAACTGTTTACTCAGTAATATTTGAATAAAAAATGAAAAATGTAAAAAAAAAAGAAGTAGTGTATATTGTAGTATTTTATATGTAGTAAAGGGTAATATTTCTCATTTCTTGTATCCTTTATTTTGGAAGTAAGAAAATAAAAATGTTCTTAAAAAGGGGGGTAATTTTTAACCTTTTTACAAAGCTGAATAACCTCTGCAGTATTCATCATTTAATAGGGGAACATTTTTTATTAATGAATTTCTCCCGACTGCGTTTTCTTAGTCGTAAAGAAAAGCACTGGTTTCAGTATGCGTTTCACTGAGCAAGCGCTGTCTAGATTGTCTCCGATCAGTCAAGAAAGTTTCAGTAGAGTTCCGTAGATAGCAGATGTGTTTTGTGTTTCACGGAGCAAGCGCTATCTAGATTCTCTCCGATCAGTCAAGAAAGTTTCAGTAGAGTTCCGTAGATAGCAGATTGTTTTGTGTTTCACGGAGCAAGCGCTATCTAGATTCTCTCCGATCAGTCAAGAAAGTTTCAGTAGAGTTCCGTAGATAGCAGATTGTTTTGTGTTTCACGGAGCAAGCGCTATCTAGATCCTCTCCGATCAGTCAAGAAAGATTCCGTACAGTTTAGCAGGTGGCGGATGTGTTCCGAATCGCGAACCTTTCATTCAATCAAATAATTTCTGAAACAATTTTATTACATAATAAATGGAAGAATTAGAAAAGAAAATGTATGTTTACCGTCGCAGTTACAAGTACTACAATCGTATAAGTAATAGCTTACTTGTATCCAAATTCCTCTTTTCGGCAGCAGGAATGTCTGCGTTTCTAGTGCTACCGTTAGCTTCTTTAAGTTTGGGTGCTGTTATCATCGAAATAATTGAAAAGCAATTAAGCATTGCTGATAGAAAAGCAGAATTTAGGACTATTTATGATTTTTATACTGAGTTGTTGTCAATGCTAAAATGCGGACAATTAACAACTGAGGAGGTAATTCAGAGAGAAACAGAGATGCGTAAAACCTTTCGATTTTTTCCTCGCGAAAAATACATGAAACAAGTCCGTCTGAATGGCTATAAATATTGCAAGAACGAAACTATCAATATACAAGAAAATTTACCAAAAACATAAACTATTACTTTATTTCCTACCTATACCCTACCTATCTGAACATACCTTTATTCCTACACGCATTATTTGTCTGCATCATTCCCATATTATACAATTTCCATCACTAGTATTAGCCTACCCTCGCCGAATTTCCTTTCTTTCCTCTTTGTTACTACACTCATTATTTGTCTGCATGATACCCAAATTATGCAATTTCCATTAACAATATATACTCTTTGTTACTACGCGCATTATTTGTCTGCATCGTACACAAATCACGCAATTTCCATCACCAGTAAATTACATCATCAGTCTCCGGTATGACTAACTATCATCTTAAAACCTTGCTTCAGATCTCACGACTAGCTCCGATAGCGTAACGGTCTAGCGTCTTGCTAACGTTCTGGCCCGCTATTCTATGTCATCGGATCGAATCCCGCTGCTAGCAATTTCTGTTAGTAGGGGGTGATGGCGGGAAAAAACTCGTTGAGTTTCCTTTCCAGTCGGAGCTGTCTCCAGACAATTAATACAACCATTCTACAACAACAACAAACACTCGAGGTGTACCACCATCACACCTCTTAATTTTCCCCGTATTTCTTGTCTGGAGGCGAGAGGTTTTGCAATTATTTACGATGACTCATATCACATCAGAAAATGCAAACTTCTCCATTCGAATGAGGACCCCGATGGCTCTGTTGGTTAGCGCAATGGCCCGTGCTAATTAGCATCAATCAGACCTCGCAAGTTCGAATCCTACAGACGGCAGTTTGTAGCGATTCAAAAAACTCCTAGGAGTTTCCCTGTTCAGGGGCCTCCCAGACTAATAGCCATCACCATATTTTGCCTTGCGGTTGCTTAACGCAACTATTCTTCAAAGTCTGGGGGTGTGGGGTTTTGCAAAAATATTTTACAAAGTTCAAAATCGGTAATCATCACATCATCACAAACTCAGTACTACGTCTCTATCTATCGCATCTACGTGATAAAGGTGGCTGGTTTCTATTACCAGATGTTTCAAAGCGATTGGGATTTTTATTTAATAAAATCATCCACTAATAAATGGAGTCCACAAAGGAAGTCTTGAATACAATCAGAATGAATAAATACAATGAGACAATAAGGAAAGAAGAACTAGTGTTAGGATTGAAATATACTATCGTTAAAATGAGAATTGCTAAGACAAAATATGGTGATAAGTTGGTTGTAGTCATTAATCATAATGACAAACCATGTGATTTGTTTATAACACAGAAATATAATGCCATTGCTAACGAATTACTTTTAAAGAAAAATCTAGTTTTGCAACCGATTGTACGCGAAAACAAGAACAAAGAAACATATGTGGATTTAGAACTGTTTACTCAGTAATATTTGAAAAAAAAAGAAGTAGTGTATATTGTAGTATTTTATGTGTAGTAAAGGGTAATATTTCTCATTTCTTGTATCCTTTATTTTGGAAGTAAGAGAATAAAAATGTTCTTAAAAAAGGGGATAATTTGGTAAAAAGGATGTTAAAATTTAAGAAATTGATGTTAAAATAGGGTTTTGAAATTGGGGGGAGGGTGGGGTGGGAGCGGGGATCTTATACTACTCATTCGATTATCGATGGATTGTAGATATACACTGTAAAAAGTTTTTCCGAATAAGGATGCAGTATTTGCTACTGGTAATAATCTAATCTCTATTGGGATAAAATTAATCCGAATGGGATAATCTTATCTCAATAAAGACAAGAATAATCCCAGTAGCAAATACTGCAAGATTTTCTTTTACAGTGTAAGCTCACATTAGTTGTTCTAATTTAAGAGCACAGAACATGCGGAAAACCATATTACCTTCGGTTGTAGTGGCTGTTGACGGCGTAGTTGCTGAACTCGTTGATGAGCTCGGTGTAATTGATGAAGAGATTGGTGTAGAACTGGTCGTTTCAGGCGAAACAACAGTACTTGGACTGGTCGATGAGCTCAGCGTAGTTGTTGAAGGAGTTGAGGAGACAGTAGTACTTGTCGCGACCGATTCAGTAAAGGCGACTGTTGAAGATTCCGATGATGTGGATTGGGTGCTGTAACCCATGTCTAAAATGTATGGACGCAAGTTCATTACTTCGTTTCCGTATTACCTTCACCCCGCGGTCGTGAGCTATTTCAATTGACAATGAATTCTGAGCGCGGGTGAAAGATGAGCATTTCGCATGGAATGCGCTCGGCAAGGATTGAATGGTAGTTAAGTTTGAGCTACCATCGAGGCAGCATGAGCGCTGCAGGAGTAGGGAGAGGACGCGAATTATTGGGCTGAGTATCGTTAATATGTTCTAGTGTAATTAGGTTACCACATCACATTCTTTTGTTGTACCTCTCTGCCGTAACGTCATGTAAATAAACCTATAGTTAGTTTTCCAAGATTTATCTAGTTATGTTCCTTCCCACGTCGGTCACGTTATTATTTGGTTAAGCCAACAACCGCTCGGTTGGTTTATCATTCGCTACCAGTTCTTATTATTATTATTCTTTTACTAAATTGTAAGAAGGTAACAATGGTGTGCAGCGTTGGTTCTGTAGTTTTGATTCTACAGACTTTACTGTATCTTTGAGGTACAGTAACGGAGTGAACGAATCTTAAAGTAAAAATCATGCAACTTGGAAAATAAGAAACAAAATTTAAAAATACACATAGATTTTTTTTTTTTTTTTTTTTTTTTGTGGTGTGGACCTAGTTTAAGGTATTAGAGTGTTTTTGTTAACATAGGCTTAAAGTAGAATGGAAAAGGTAGAGTCGAAACCGCTTACGCCGGACGTTGTTTTGAAGTTGTTAGATTCCCTTCCTTCGTATAGTGGTAAATCGGATGTCGCTGAGTTCATAAAAAAAGTTGCGATTATCTCGAAAATCGTAACATGGGACCAGCTGAAACTTTTTCTGGGTCTCAAGTTCGATGAAGTCACATTTTCTTTTTGGTCGGCGTCGGATCCTGACGATTTTGACTCGTTCAAAAGTTCTTTTGAGTCCCGTTTTGCCGGGACCAGTTCGGCTCGTAAGCTAAAGTACGGTAAGCTTTCTCTCATGCCGAATCAGTCACTGTTGGATTTCTGCGCATTAGTGAAGGAGTCGTGCGTAGAGAAATTTTGCGATGAAGCGACTGATTTGGTTATGTTGAATGAGTTGGTGAACGGGTTGACGTCACAATTTGCCAAATTGTTGCTACAGAAGGAGCCGGCTACGTTTGACCAAGCCGTGGAAATTTTGTCACGGGCGGAGGAGGTGGATTTGGCTCTGAAGTTGCGTTCTGATTGTTCGGTAAATTTTGTGGCGAAAGCGCGTAATCAGAATCGTAACCGAGGCCGAGGTCGTGGTGGTTTTCAGCCTATTGGATCACGTCGGGGAATGTCGTCTGTTCCGACGGCTAGCGGTAGTTCAGGTTCGAAGGTGAATACGTCGATTAGGCCTAGTGTAAATAAAAATTCGGATGACGGTAAGCCTATTTGTAATCGTTGTATGAAGGTCGGTCACATTAAGAGAAATTGTCGCGTCAAATTATCGGGAGGTTTAAACTCCGTCGGTCGCGTTTAGCAGCAGGAATAAGCGGCGGCCGTGAGGAATCTGTACCTGCAACATCCCTAGGCGTTAATGAAGTTTATGTCGGTAGTTGGCAAGATTTACCCATGGTGAAATGTTTTTCGGCGAGGGGTCGACAACTCATGTCTCTTTTTGATTCGGGAGCTTCGCGGTCATTAATTGGAGAGTGTGACTTCAAGAAATTGGACTCCAGTTGTGTGGTTGAGTATGAAGCCAGGAACGGATCGTTTCGGGCTATTACTGGAAATCCTTTGGAGTTTACGGCACGTGCATGTATTGAGTTGGATATTCGACACAAGAAAGTAATAATGGAAGTATTTGTGTGTCCGTCACTTCCATACCCGTTGGTAGTTGGTTACCGGGAAATGAAGTTAAATCGATTGATTTTTGATGCCGAAAATTGCGAGTTTTGTTTAAAGATGATTTTAGTAAGGATGCAAGGGACTGTTGTGGTGTCGTTCTTGAAATGCCGCAGATAGAAACTACAGCAACAGGTGCAGAAGCTCTTAACGCCGTTGGTGTAAAAACGGCAGTAGCGGAATGGACGGTGCGTGTAGCCGAGCCGAGCTTTATGTCCCCGTGGTGTGTACAGCAAATTAAGGTGGTGGTTGAAACGAATAATTCTGATGCTAGTGTAGTAGATAAGTGTGTAGCTCCTAAGTTAGGTTACGTTGTGTCCGAGTTTAAAGGGAATGGTTTGGAAATTGAGGATCAGTTAACAGAAATAACGGACAGTGGTTGGTATGTGTTGGTTACAAACGATACAGAAAAGTCGTTTAAGTTAAGGAAAAAGACTGTCCTAGGAAAAATTTTTGAGATTTCAGAGAATGATTTAGTTACGGATCCAAATTTGATAATCAACCATGTTAGCGGTTTTGTAAATAGTTTTTCGTCTAGTGATGTTGCGTGTCCACCCGCGGAAGGTCAGGCCGATTTTGAGTCACATCCTAACCCTAGAAATTTAACCCGGGATGAACTGTTTAAGTTGTTTAAAACAGATCACATAGAATCGGATTTGGTTCGTGCAAGGTTGTCAGACCTTATTTTCCGATATAGAGACATTTTTGCTACCCATGAGACACACCTTGGTGCGTGTGACCTAATAGAGCATGAGATTAATACAGGTGACAGTGCTCCAGTCCGTAGCCGCCCATATAGCGTTGCACATTCGTTACAGCCGATTTTAAAAGACAAGATTGATACATTGCTCCGAGCCCAAATTATCGAAGAGTCTGAAGGACCATACAGTTCGCCAGTAATTTTACTAAAAAAGAAGAATGGTGAGTGGCGTATGGCAGTGGATTACCGGGCTCTTAATAAAAATACGGTCAAGGACTGCTATGGATTACCGAAAATACAGGATCTTTTGGATAGAATGTCGCAGTCTAAGTACTATTCGTCAATGGACTTTTTTGCGGGTTATTATCAATGTTTGCTTCGAAAGACGGATCGCGAAAAGACGGGATTCATAACCCCGTATGGCCTGTTTCAGTTTATTCGCGCTCCGTTCGGGTTAACTAACATGCCGCCTACGTTCCAGAGACTCATGGAAAGAGTATTTCGGTCCCTTTTGCACAAATTTTTGGAAGTATTTTTGGATGATGTAAATTTACATACGAAGGACCTTGAATCACAGTTTATTTTGTTAGAAGAGGTGTTTGCAAAAATCAGGGCAGCGGATTTGCGTTTAAGGCCGTCGAAGTGTCGCTTTTTGGCTAGATCAGGTACGATCCTAGGACACGTGCTAGAGAATGGTACCATTAGGCCTACTCCGGATAAAATACGTGCGGTTCAAGATCTGAAGTACCCAAGCAACGTCAAGGAGCTGAGAACAACGTTAGGCCTATTCTCATGGTTTCGCAAGTACATTCCGAGATTTTCACAAATCGCCCGTCCGCTGGTAGAACTAACAAAAAAAATGTTAAGTTTGAATTTGGTGATGAACAAAAGTCAGCGTTTGAAATTTTGAGGACTAAGCTAGTAAATCCACCGATTCTAGGCCTGCCTAGGATAAATGAAGGCGGTTATTTGCTAGCCACTGACGCATCGGGTACGGCGATTGCTGCGAAATTGTCACAATTCCAAGATGGCAAGGAAGTGATATTACAGTACGGGTCGAAAAGTTTAACAAAGGCAGAAAAAAATTATTCGGTTACGGAATTGGAAGCATTAGCCGTTGTGTACTTCGTAAAAATGTATCGACAGTATTTGTACGGTTCTAAGTTTAGAGTAGAGACGAATCACCATAGTTTAAGGTGGTTAATGACAGTCAAAGACCCGACAGGAAGATTGGCTCGTTGGGCTTTAAGCCTGCAAGAATATGATTTTGAAATCGTTTACAGACCAGGCGCACAAAATAATGTTCCTGATGCGCTTTCGCGTTTACCAACTGGTGTGAACGCAGTTGGGGATAGTCAAACGTCTGTCGTGTTACCTACATCGGTCTGTCTGGCACAGCTTAAGAAAGCCCAAAAGAGTGATCGGTTCTGTTCTGCGGTCATAAATTATTTGCAGCGTAAGCAACCTATGCCGTTAGAAATAGAAAAGTTGGTCATTAGAGAAATTTCTAACTTTTTGGTGGAGGAGGGTGTTCTGTTGCGTGTTTCGGTTCCAGCGAATAAATGCAGAAAGTCGGAAGTGTGTTGGGTTCCCGTGATTCCTTCAGAGATGGTCCCGGAAATGTTGAGAGAGTTTCACGATTCTCCGTATGCGGGTCACGGAGGGCACTGGAAAACATACTCCAGGTTACGTGAGCATGTGTGGTTCCCAAACATGCATGGTGTGTGTAAACTTTACTGCAGTTCGTGTACAGCGTGTTTACAACGGAAGCCAATGAGTTACACACCAGATGCTCCCTTACAAGAAATGCCGATGCCGTCTTGCGTATTGGAAATGGTTTTCGTAGATTTGGTTGGTCCTTTGCCGAAAACGGAAAACGGTAATGTGTATGTGTTAACGATCACTGATTATTTCTCGAGACATCTGCACATGGTTCCCATAGTGGATGCGAAGGCTGAAACGTTTCTAAAGGCTTTTGAGAGGGTTATTGTCACATATATGGTTTTCCTCAAACTCTGTGTTCGGACAACGGAACGCACTTTCGAAACGCCGAAGTTGCTGCGTTTTGCGAGAAGATGAATATAGAGCACAGGTTTTCATCCCCAGAACATCCGCAAACCTTGGGCGTTCTGGAGCGCCGACATCGCGATCTAAAGAATATGCTGTCCCAGTACGTCGACCAAGCGAGGAGGAATGATTGGGATCGTTGGTTGTCTTATATTTCTTTCACGATGAACACAGGGTACCACGAGTCGCTGAAAGACAACAGTTTTTATGTGATGTTTTTGCGAGATGCGGTGTTGCCGGTCGATAACATTGTTAAGCACCGCATTATGTATGATTCGGATCAGTCGTACAAGTCGGAAATGTTAATGCGTATGAAACACGTGTATGGTTCAGTCGAGGAGAATCTGAGTAGCGCGCGAGCTTCCCAGAAAGAGCAGCATGATGCCCATGCGCGGTATCGCGTGTTTGAGCCGGGGGAAGTCGTTTTTCTACGTGCTCCGCAAGCGGGAAAAGGCCGTTCATTGTCGAAAATCAAGTTTGAAGGTCCCTTTAGAGTCCTTGAGCGTTTGAACGAGGTTAATTACCGCATTAAGAAAATTGAGGAACGTTCAAAAGCCAAGGTAGTACATCATAACCGTTTGAAGCCAGGGGTGCTGCGTTCGCCCTGGAAATATGACGCGCCGCAGGAGCAGCAGATTCTTGACGAGGGGGAGGAGGGCACGGACGTTGACAGTAGGACGAATGAGGAGCATGTTGGGGATACAACTAACCGTAGTGTAGCAACTAACCCTAACACCACTGACTCATTTGACAACTTACTAACCCCTCACCCTTCACAAGAACCGAGACCTGGGAGTCAAATCCCACTAAACGTGACTCCGACAACTGACCGTAGACAAGTACCGACTATGACAAGCACCCCGTACCACGATTTCGAAAAGTCAGACAGCGTAGATTCACGCGACCTGAGTTCTGGTCTTCAGCCTCGATCTTTATTTGTTAGTGTGGATGAGGAGCAGAACTCAGATGGAGAAGAGCTGGCGGTTGAATTACAAGTCTCGGAAAATGAGACAAGCTCTTCGCCAGAAAAACTTGGGGGTATGAGTAGCCGTGCTGATAGCGAAGTTGCGAGTCCGCCAAATTTACGCCCATCGCGTAGTGTAAAAGTCCCAGACCGATTGGGATATGAAAGGTTGGGGGGCGCTAATGTTGTTTCGGCAGCCCCGATTGATAAGAATTTAGTACTGTCGCTGTTACAGCAAATTATGAAAGACTAGATTTATCTGTATGTATATAATGTAAATATGTGCCAAATATTAAGCGTTTCCGTTTGCACATCCTTCTACATGCGAGCATCGATGCTACCTAATTCCAAGTACTGCAACCACGCCATCTACATGAGCCACTGGGACGAGAGTACGACAGTTTAAGCGGAGATGGACGTCGGACCACCATATCAGGCTACTCAGCGAAATTTTCTCACTCACCCGCCACGCACGTCATAACGTTTTACGTCGCTGCTGAAGGTGCAAGATTAGCACCGGTTCCAGAATCCTGTTCGTGATGCACTACTCATTGGTGCCGAGATGTCAATAACGTCGCCCATAACGTTCTACGTTGCTGCTGAAGGTGCAAGATTAGCACCGGTTCCAGAATCCTGTTCGTGATGCACTAGTCATTAGTGCCGAGATGTCATTAACGTTGCCTATAACGTTCTACGTTGCTGCTGAAGGTGCAAGCTTAGCACCTGTTCGAGTATCCTGTTCGTGAGGCACTAACCACGTTGCCAAGTTTTCATCAGCTACTAAACGTCACGTTCCTATGAAGGAATGAAGCAAAGCGCCTGCTGTATGCTGAAGCTGCTGCTGAATTCGTTGCCAGCCAACTGTAACCATTTCTGGCCGAGGGGGCGAAGTAATGCTGGTGCGCATCCAAAATGCCTAGCAAGCTGCACGTCGTCTCGACGTTGCAAGCCACCCATCACCCATCTGACGTTCCCGTGAGCGGAGATTTCAAGAGTGCTGAAATACACTTAGCGCGTTTCCCGTTGCGCACACTGCTAGCCCTTGCAGTTTTCCAAATTTCGAGCTGAGTGAGCCTATGTCCGAACCCGTCCGAAGATGTCAGCTGTGAAATTATCCAGCCAAACGTACCTGAAGCTGGTATCCAGCCAAACACATCAAAGGCTGTTGCTGTTACCAATGAAGCTGAGGTCGTAATCATGTTGTCGTCGTTGATGTTGTCTCTGTCGTACTGTGTTAAGTGAAGTGGCTTTCCTGATGAACAATCGGCAAGTTGGACTTGGCGGTGTGGTCAGTGCTTGCGGTGTAGGGTAGTGTCGGTGTTCTCAAAGCAGTTAGATTTTTTTTTTTTTTTTCTAGCATTTTAACAGGCTGCATTTTAACGTGATCGGTTGAACTTTGCGCACGAGTGAAAAAGCCTGGGGTTTACTGGACAGATTCAGGTGGAACCCAAATATGAATTATACCTTGAGCAAACAGTGATTCCAGCGCGCAGTAGCGCTGACATCAGAACTATGTTATTTATTTAGGTTGTTTTGTGTAGGCCATGTGTTAGGGGGTGGTGTTGCGGCGAACCGGGTCGGTTCTTTGATAGGAGGGAGGTGTAACCCATGTCTAAAATGTATGGACGCAAGTTCATTATTTCGTTTCCGTATTACCTTCACCCCGCGGTCGTGAGCTATTTCAATTGACAATGAATTCTGAGCGCGGGTGAAAGATGAGCATTTCGCATGGAATGCGCTCGGCAAGGATTGAATGGCAGTTAAGTTTGAGCTACCATCGAGGCAGCATGAGCGCTGCAGGAGTAGGGAGAGGACGCGAATTATTGGGCTGAGTATCGTTAATATGTTCTAGTGTAATTAGGTTACCACATCACATTCTTTTGTTGTACCTCTCTGCCGTAACGTCATGTAAATAAACCTATAGTTAGTTTTCCAAGATTTATGTAGTTATGTTCCTTCCCACGTCGGTCACGTTATTATTTGGTTAAGCCAACAACCGCTCGGTTGGTTTATCATTCGCTACCAGTTCTTATTATTATTATTCTTTTACTAAATTGTAAGAAGGTAACAGTGGTAGAGGTTGTCTCTGAGGATGTTGTATTCACAAATGAAGAAGACATTTTGATTTTCTGCTGGATGACCATTCAAACAATTTGAATATTGGAACATAAACACTAAATAATGCGAGATGTACTTTAGTGACTTTGTCAAAGCGCAATTACCTGTGACTTTATGTCTTGTTATTTTAAGATAACGAGAACTAAAACTTTAATCAGTGAGAAGTTGACAAGCAGTAGCCACTTGCATTCGATTATCGATGGATTGTAGATATACACTGTAAAAAGTTTTTCTGAATAAGGATGCAGTATTTGCTACTGGTAATAATCTAATCTCTATTGGGATAAAATTAATCCGAATGGGATAATCTTATCTCAATAAAGACAAGAATAATCCCAGTAGCAAATACTGCAAGATTTTCTTTTACAGTGTAAGCTCACATTAGTTGTTCTAATTTAAGAGCACAGAACATGCGGAAAACCATATTACCTTCGGTTGTAGTGGCTGTTGACGGCGTAGTTGCTGAACTCGTTGATGAGCTCGGTGTAATTGATGAAGAGATTGGTGTAGAACTGGTCGTTTCAGGCGAAACAACAGTACTTGGACTGGTCGATGAGCTCAACGTAGTTGTTGAAGGAGTTGAGGAGACAGTAGTACTTGTCGCGACAGATTCAGTAGAGGAGACTGTTGAAGATTCCGATGATGTGGATTGGGTGGTAGAGGTTGTCCCTAAGGGTGTTGTATATTCACAAATGAAGAAGATATTTTGATTTTCTGCTGGATGAAAGGATCCCCGCCACGATGAATCTGGAAAGACGGTTAAAGATTATCCATCGAAGAAAAAGCAGTAATGCTGCTTTACCGCAACACCTACCAAACCTAGAAAGAACTCTAAATGCAATCAGCCCTGCAGCATCCGGGTGTGGTGAGGTTTACCTGCTTTAAGGCTAAGCCAAATACTCCATTCCCGAGATCGCATCGTGACGCAATTAATTTACTTTGACAAAGAAGCGTTGAAAACTTTTACAGAAAAACGCAACGAACGCAAGTGGGAATCAAGGCCCTTCAGGTCGGAACATAATCCATATCAGACCGTCTATCTTATCCCACATCATTATTTTTCAAGTTTGCCGTAGGTGTTGTCTTGACATAAAACCAACCGACTAACAAAAAGTCATGCCATGGCCCAATTATTGAATTTAGAAGCGAAATCCTAAAGTCCTAATCCCAGAAGAAGAAAAAAGATCAGAAAACCAAGACTTTGAAAACAACAAATAGCGCGGTTGAAAAACACTCATCGCTCATCCCATCTAACACCAAAAAATCAATCCGGCCTGAATGGGAAGATGTCTGGGAACGGGCTAACATGCATTCAAACAATCTTCACAACGGATACGTCAGCTACGATTCTTCATCAGAGATATTTCAGCCCTTCTTGGCAAGGGTCCTCGTCAGACTGTCAATCCTCTTGGGGGACGACTGCCGATTCTAGGAAGCCCTAAGCATCTCTGGAAGTTCAGAAACTAAGACTGGAAGAAGTTCTAAGGAATGCTGTATGTTGTGGCCTTCATCCATTTATAGGATCCTTGTCACCGCTTTCTTGGGATTCTATTCAATTCAATATTTTGTCCATTTGCTTTTCATCTACAATTTATACACTGACTTTTCCAACATATTATTCTTAATCATCTATCGCTTATACCAAAAACATATCTCTATTTCATCATCATTTTTTTTTTTTTTTTTTTTTTTTTAAACACTCACTTTTCCATCATATTATTCTCACTTACTTTAGTCTTTTATCAACTGTCCATAATACCAAAAACAATACTCTTTTTCATTATTCTTCCTATTTTTCTTTATTTTTTTTCTCTGAAACCTCTGCTTTCAATTCATCAAAATAATAGCTTGAGCCCCTTACAATTCCCTTTAATATCCTTAACTTACATATCATTAAAAATTACGTATCTTTTACAACTCATCTTAAAATCCAACAATTCCACATACTTTACAACTATACTAAACAAACAGAATTTTAAGACCGAGCAACTATTTTGGGTTTCCAACACATTCACTAACTCAAACAATACTTGCTTATTTTTTTCCAAATTCTTTCATTCTTCCACTTTCTTTCAAAAATTTTTAAAATACTTCAATAATTTTTCCATTCTCTTTAACTCTTTCATTTCCTCCCAACACAAATTCCAATTTATCCTCATTCTCTTTACAATCCTTCAATATCCCTTTCATTTCTTTTCTTATCTCATTATACATAGGACATTCTAGGAGGAAAGGTTCTCTTGTTTCTATTCATTACTACAAAATTAACACCGATTCTGTTTCACCCTATTTGAATATTCCGCGCTTTTTCCATTTATAGCGCCATCTGGCAGTGTTGAGTAAAGTAGAGTATCTTCATAGAAGCGCTACCAGTTCAGTTGGTAGACAGCCTTCAACCCGATTAATGGCTTGTAATATTTAAAGTGGATTTGTTGTAATTTTAATGTAAACCTTTTTCGTATTCTTATATTAGTATATAATTAAGATATAATTTTTTAATTCTGAATTGAAGTATTCATATATTAGAAAGTAAAAGATTCATTATTTATAGTGCGGACACAAGATCAGGATAGGAAGCTCCCGGACTGGAATTCCTGCCCGGATTTTTGCCACCATCATCACTTCCATATGGAAAAGTTTCAAAAATTTTCAACTTGATGATGAAAGCGCAGGAAATCCGGACGGGAAATCCTGATCGTGTGTTCGCACTTTTATAGGGTTCCTGATCTTTCCTGACTACAATTATTGCTGATATTGTACATTTGTAAATACTCGTTGTTATAATAAACGTTATTTAACGTTGGGCTGGAGGAATTGGTGTGCCAGCTAGGGTCTTCCCAACGAAGTAGATCACAAAGAACTCAGGCAGTGCCACCTGCCTACCTGACATGATCAGCCAAATGAAGCAAATATCCTGTTCGAGATTATCGTCTGTAGATATATTAAAGCGATCGGGGATATTTTCATTGACCAAATGGATACTTTCAGGTTCAGACGCGTCCCAGGCAAAGTTCCCTTTCTCACAGTTGACAGAATAGCCACTGGTAAGGATGTCCGGATTCCCCAGCTGACCTGAAAAAAAAAATCCCAAATATTCGGTTATATATTACGAAGACAATAACAGAACTTTGACAACATTTAACACAAAAATACACACCTTCTGCTAAGCGTTGCCAAGCTTCTGACAGTCTGACTTTTACGTCAAAAGGTCTCTCCTCACGTAAGCTTCAGCGGAGCTTTTCCTTTTTATTACACTTGCCTTCCGGCCAAGTGCCATATACCGATCACTTTTCGGCTGTCCCCGACGAAACCTAGTATCTACCAAAAAAATCAAATTTTAGTTAGGAGTGGATCCCACCTAATCAGACCACGAGGAATTCAATGGTGAAATCAGAATGTTTCTACGAGGCTTAGTTTCTTAGATCTCACCTAGTATCCACACAAGGTCTCAACTTTATATTCGGGCTTTACCTAGTAGCCTATGTACATACTATAAATTTGCTTTTTCTCCAAAACCTAGAATCTGACAAACCTACGCTCCACCAGCAACAAAGTCACCAGCATCATCACTTTATTTCTTACAAAACTAAGCTACATTAGTTTGCTGAATGTCTACGAAAAAAGAAGCAGCTTTAAAAAACAACGTTTTCGCGTTTTTGGGAAGCTACTCAGGTGCAAATACTAGGTTTTGTCGGAGGACAGACGTTTTCCGTTGGTCGGCCAGTCTGGTGTTTGCGAGTTAGGGTACTTCCAGATGCGATAGGACGATGAAACTTGATAGGCATACTAGGGACCCGAGCAAACTAACTTGAAAATAGTCACTTGCCCGATCCGACCATCGTGGGGGAGGGAGGGGAGCTGGAATCCGGAATTTAGTGACATGCATAACTTTCGAACGGGTGATCGGATCTTAATGAAACTTGATATTTGGAAATACGTCATGTCACACATGTCTCATTTCAAGTCCGGACCGAATCCGATGAATGTGGGGGGGGGAGTTGGAGGGGGAACCGGAAATCATGTGACACGCTTAGAGTGGAGCGACCGGGATGAAACTTGGTGGAGGAACAAGCACAAGCCTTAGGTACATCATTGACAGAACTGGACCGGATTCGTTCACTGTGGGGGGAGTTGGAGGGGGGTTCCGGAATTCCGGTGATACAGAGTTAAGTTACTTCCGGGTGGGCTAGGACAATGAAACTTGGCAGGCAAGTCAGGGATCCAACCAGATCAACCTGGGAATAGTCAAGTTCCCGATCCGACCACCTTCGGGGGAGTGGAGGGAGGGGGAATCCGAAATCTTGAGGAATGTATAACTTTGGAACGGGTGATCGGATCTTAACGAAACTTGATATTTGGAAAGATCTCGTGTCTCGGGTGTTCCATTTAAACTCCGGGCCGGATCCGATGAATGTGGTGGAGGAGTCGGAGGGGGGTACCGAAAATCTTGTGACACGCTTAGAGTGGAGAGATTGGGATGAAACTTGGTGGGAAGGACACCCACAAGAACTAGACGCGTCAATGATAGAACTGAATCGGATTTTGGCACTGTGGGGGGAGTTAAAAGGGGGAGTCCAGAATCCCGGTTATCGCGAGTTAAGGTTTTTCCAGATGTGCTAGGACGATGATCTTGGCTATAACATTAGAGACTTGACACGATAGGCTTAGAAATATCAGTTCACCGACACAACCATCGTGGGAGAACGGAGGGAGGGGGAATCTGGAATCTTGAGCTATGTATAACTTTTGAACGAGTGGTCGGATCTTAACTAAACATGACATTTGGAAAGACCTGGTGTCTCGGATGTCCCATTTTAAGTCCGGACCGTATCCGATAAATGTGGGGGGAGGGAACCGGAAATCTTGTGATATGCTTAGAGTGGAGCAAATGGGATGAAACTTGGTGAGAAGAACAAGGATAAGAACTAGATACATCAGTGACCAAAACCGGACCGGGTTCGGGCACTGTGAGTGGAGTTGGTGGTGGGGGTGGGGGTCCCCGATTCTGTTGATCGCAAATTAAGGTACTTCCAGATCTGCTAGGGCGAGGAAACTTGGCTTGAACATTAGAAACTTGACAAGAATAGCTTAGAAAATGTCACTTCTCAGATCCGGCCATCCCTTAAGGTACTAATCCTAACCCCAAAGTACTAATCCTAAACACAAAGTACAAAACACATTTTAAGCAAAGTAAAGATTTTAACTCAAGGGTTTTGCTAAAAAAAAATATTTATAGCACCCTTAAAGCGCGTTTCTTAACTGAGAAAGTCAAAAATAATACTTTAACCAAAAGATATATATTCATGATCCTCAAGGGCCATGATCATTTTTGCCTCAAGGGTTTTGCTTACAAGTGAACAAAAAATAATTGTGAGCATACATTTTCATAATTCTAATGAGCTTGTCATCGTTTGTGCTTCCAGAATGTTCATTACAGACGAATCTCTAGTGTATTTATAAGAAAAGAGGATAAAAGTGACTTAATCCGGACCATATCGTAGGCAATTTAGATGAAAGCATACGACTATAAAAGCGGAAAAAAAGAAAAACGCACAGGGTAAATTCATGTTGTTTCAAAAAGGGGAAGACACGATGAAAAATTTGTAGCCTGCGTAGGAGTATGGTAGTAGTACAAAAACGTTGCATGCAATACTATGTAATAGCAAAGAATACTATCGTTTAATGTGCCTCAGACTGGTCCAATCTTATGTAGTAGTATCCAGTAGCATCCTGTCTTGCCATAGTAGCATCCGGTCTTGCTAACAGTAGCATATAGTACTATGCAGTAACACGGTAGCCCTGAAGTAGAAGCATGTAGTAGCATCGTTAGTACTGCATGCTACTTTTTCGTACTATTTCATAGTACTATTTTGAGATAACTTTTTCATCGGGGAGATTGAACATATCATTGGCTGGCAAAGAGAAAGAGCCTGTATTAAGGCCCTACCCCCCAAAGTGCTCTCACCTTCTTCCATCTCCAGGGTTATAAAGTAGGTCTCTTAATATTCTTACCGCTCTTACTAATGACCAGGGGTTGAGGGGCTACTGTGCTCTTAAAGGACACCTGAATGAAGAGTACCAAGTATCATCCCTATCTGTATGACTTCCGTTAACATATTGCCTGCAGAAAACCCAATCCAAATACGAAATAGTGTTTCCAAGCTATAATTTTTGTTCCATTTTGCATCTGTCCTTATTTCAGTACCGAACAATTTTAGAAATGAACAAATGTCTCCAATCAACCCTTCTTTTGCAATATTTGTTAACCAGTTAAGCCCAAATGTATATCTAGAAGAGATTACAATACGACCCGGCCAGCGCAGTACAAGATTTGAATTAATTGCGTTTTTCGTCTTGGAGTCTGCATGTGCAAACCTCCAGAAACAAACATCCCTATTTTGAAAACGTCACGCTCAGAAGTAGAATGCTCTCCGTGATCATGTCTGTAAATGCATTCTCCGTGGTGTGTTCAAGTATGGTTTCATTGTTCAGGTGTCCTTTAAATGAGAACCTTGACGTAAAAATCATCTGAGTGTCTTGACCGCTTCTTCCTCAGAAAGAGTCGGCAATATAGGGGGTCGTAAAATATTCCCAAATTCCCAAAAACGGTCACAGAATGAAATTGTAGAAAAAAGATGTTCTGTCTGATCCGTCATGAAGAACACTAAAGCTTGGCTGGGAGATAGCCACGCCTCACGTCTCCACAACCTCTGAAACCGGGAAAAAAAAAATTAAGACGATTCTTAGGCAAGTTTCTTTCTAAGAATCGGAAAGTCTTGTTTCAACAATATACTTTATCCTCTCCTTCGTGCTTGGGTTAAATGTTGTGATAGATATTATGGTTATTCGATATATGACGGTATTGCTTCCTGAAAATGCACTCATGCACTTAATAAAAAAAAATTAAAAGGATCATGCATAAATGTTTTCGGATTCTGTCATAACATTTAACACAAGGATGGGCATACATGTGTTAATTGTCTTTTATTGTTATCATCATTTCATCATATCATTGTATAATTTACTAGCACCAAAAGTTCGAAGTCATATAGATTTAAATGTTATCAAACTTCTAAAAGTGTAGGGATGGACTCATTACTAGGACAAGGCCAAAGGTTGGAAGAGAGTCGTAACAGACAACGAAAAAAGATCCCCAACCTGACTTACCGCTAACTACTGTACCAAAGCCAGAGGTAAGGAAATCCTGTTCTTCTCTAGTTTCTAAAGACACCAGCTTCCCCGCGTTGGTCATCAGGTTGCAACTGATTCCAGCCAGAACCTGGGGGTCGTCTCCGGCCTCGATTGAAGAGATGCCTGGAATTAGCAGAAGGTTAAAAGTCAGACTGCCAAAAGCTGATATTCTAAATATTAAAATACTATTCGTAACATGATCCTAAAGACGCATTCTCCGTTAACACGGGATAGCCAACGGTCAATCTGAACTGTGGCGTTTTTCTATTTCAGATTTTTCAATAAACGTCTGGTCAAGGCAGATTATTACAATTATATTATGTTTTATTGATCCACCAAAATCGCTGGTAACAAATTAAAAATACGCAAAAGCAAACCAACACTAAAGCAAACTGTAATCCATCGGAGCGACTAAAAAAACACACATGAAAATGGCGAAGGCAGATCAAACACAGCAAAAAATGACGAGAACTTTTAAAACAAAAACTTAAGAAGCATTAAGATTGTAATTAAAAACTTCGAATAAAATCAAGAAAATAATTTAAAACTCACGGAGCAAAGATGACAAATTATGTTTGACCCCTTGCACCTTACGTCTAAACTTTTCATATTCTTGACAATACTAACGTTGCAGGACTAGTGGATCTAAATATGTCCATTTCCATTTCTGACTCGAAGGGTCAGAGGTAATTTTCACCCTTTTTTTTGCATGTTCGCAGGTACACTTAATAAAACAGCCAAAGTAACCAATTTTTTTTCTTTTGATGTCGTTTGCTTTCATATTCTCGTAACCTATAATACATGTGCGGTTTGATCCTGATAAGTCCGAACTTACCCACGTGCATGGTAATGAGTAATAAAAAATTAAAAACATTACGATTTCGAGGAGAAGAGAAATTGTAGGGCAATGAGACTTTAATGATTGAAACTACAAAACGGGAAGTGTGACAAAGAACGAATACGCATTGCAACTGTCACGAACGCTTGAATTTCCTTGATTGTCCTTTCAGGCTTCAAAACGAGGGGCAGGAATGATCTTGTTAGACTCCGGAGTTACAAACTCTGGCTTACTTGCCTACTTCTACTACTTGCTAATCTCTTTTTATTACTCGTGCCTCCTGCGTCATGCCGTGCCGTGCCTCTTTTTAGTTGACCCAATATTTCGGCTCTTCTTGGCAAGGGACCTCGTCAGGCTGTCAAACGGAAATTGTGACAAAGAACGAATGCGCATTGTCATGAACCCTTGAATTTCCTCGTTTCAATTCTCGTTTCTATACCGCAAAGGCTGAACCCAATCATTCAAGTGCGGTGGGTTTTAATAACAATAATGATAACTGAACTGCAAAAGGAAGAATTCTTTGACTAGTAAAGCAAAGACGCTTGCTTCGTCGCGCTACAAGGGCAAAATAACACTAGGAATATCACCAAAATTTGGTCATGGTCATGGTCAAAATTTGGTCATGGTCATGGTCAAAAGTTGAACTTGGCGTGTGTATAGCCAGACAACTCAAGAGTCAGTCAGTGCAAAAGAGATCTTAAAACCTGAAGTTGGTTGTACCAAAATGAACCATCTTGCCAGTAAGTAAGTAATTATTCTCAAGAGCTAAAATCTACATGTGCGTCATAGGGGTGAATCTGGTTATTATGGCACACCAGCTTCTGAAAATATCTCGGTCACTGCTATAGGAAACAGCCCCTCCCAAAAATAGAACTCGATTGCAAAATAAACTTCTACCCGCTAAAGACCGCACTAATCGTTACGGGAACTCGTTTGTGCCTTTTTTTTTTAAATCGGTGTTCAGGAATTATAGTGTGTGTTTGTTATTTATATAATTTGTTATTTATAATTTGTAAGAAACTGAATTTAGTTATGCTATGATAGTTTCTAAACATACCGATATCTCTCTCTCTCTCGGAAGATTCTTAACAACAGATTGCTCGAAGTTTTTTCACTAATGTCTCTACAGCCTCTATTCACTACAGCCACTGCGTCAGCTGCAACGTAGTTAAACTATGTTCAATAATTCTTATTCTTGTACGGGGCTTATTCATGAAAACGGGCATGTTACTATTGAAAATTCGGATACACGTTCCTTGGCTTCCTTCCGTGACACCAAAATCCAACAGGAATTTCAACCGCCGAACTGACCATTGGTTCCATGACCGTTCTGAGCTCGCTGTAAAACATTTAACTTCTCGAATGCCATGTGAAAGCTGAAGGTTGCAGGCGAAGCTAGTTGTATATTAAAAATGTTTCCGACGTCAAACAGTTTAGCCCATTTACCAAATATTTTCGCCATTTTTTTTCTTTTCCGCTTGAAGTTTCGGTGCATCTAAAAGTCAAGAATTACAAAAAAGATAACTTCCTTGAAAAGAAGGACTAGTTTTTTTTTTGTTTTGCTTTTGAGGCCCAATTACACATCATATCTGAACTTTCTTCCTTAATATTTATTTATTTCAAAATATAGCCAACTGGGGCTGTTACAGAACAACTCATTTATATACACTAAGAAAACTAAAAAAACAAATATGCTGAAGGCACGAAGCCTCCAACAAACAAAGTACTCAATCAGGATGGGTCAACCCTCTCGAATCAGGATGGGTCAAACCCACAGTAAATTTCGTCCCCCCATGCTTGCCACAGAGGCAGAGACAGGCGCATTTGCGGACCACACAGAATCACCAGCAGAGGATTGCTCCCTTTTCCTTTATTTTACTACTCCTCCTTAACCAGATACATGTACAGAAAATTTACATATTACATGAGTCTGCAAAAAGTTCATTTTATCGTCCAAGCTATTCTGTTCAGTACAGGGATCAATGGTCCGTCAATAACACGCTATTCGACTGGGTTGTAGGTCATGCCCATTTCAAGGTTTTCATTATATTTTGCCGAGAGCTTCTTCTTACGAAACTTGTCGGTCCTAATTCTGGCACTTACAGTATTGTAATTTAAGGAGTATTTTTAATTCAGCGAGCTTTTCATCGATGCTCATGTTACAAACAGTATTTTAGAATTTGGAATATCAAAATTAGCTCTCTTATTAGTAGGAATAATTCGAGCTTTGGGATCAGTATTAGTAAGAATAATCTTTCGTGGTTTTCGAATATCGTGCTGTCGCTCTCCAGACTAGACTCGCGGATGTTAGTGACTGCGATTAAGTGAACTTTAAAGGTTAGCTCCTACGCAGTAAGAAAATGGGAATTTGAGGTGAAGCTCGAAGCGAGGAGATGAGTCCGAGTGTTGAATTGAAAGAGACCATTGCTAGATGATTCCGAGAGTTTATTGTAGCGATACGTAGGCTATGTCTGTATTTGGAGATTACCTTACGTGTTAACCGAAGCAAGTTGTACTTAAGGAATAAATAAAGTAAGTGTCAAAGAAAAAGAGTCAACCACCCGGAACGAAAGACTACGATCCTAAATACGCCTTCGAAGGTTGAATATTGCCGACGCTCGAACGCTACCATATAATGATCTCAAGTCGGACATAAACCGCCGGTCAGAGTATAAAGAATAATAAACACACCGGGATTAAGAACTTATCATTGGTTTACTCAGTGGCTAGATAGCGAAGGTTTTTCGCATTTCTTCTGAGCTAGGATCTCATTGTGCTTTAGGGGGCACGTATTTTTTGGACATTGGTTGATATTTTATGGAGATAAGAGTTGCGTGTTTTTTTTAAGATACCATGGTTTCTTCTACTATACCATGGTCAAAAGTCTTTTACGCAGTTACCGTGGTATCTGATACCACGATCAAGCGTTCCACGGTTTGGTCAGGTACTGAGTGTCTGAACAGTTACCGTGGTATCTGATGTTCAGATACCACGGTCCCGACTTTAGTAGCTGACCGTGCTATTCATCTGGTATCTGAAAAGCATCTCACTTATGTTTCACTTACTTGTTTTCAGAAAGCGGAGTAAATGAAGAAAGTAAATAAAACACATAAACATACACAAAAAGACACTTAATTTCAATCGTCGGCCAGGAAGCAGTGTAGAAGGTCGTGCGCTGGTTGGGTTCTTTTGTCAATGATTGTTGATAGCGACGAAGAAACATCCAAAAGGGTAACACTTGCATCTTGAATTTTGAACTTCTCCGTCAAAGTCTGGTTATGGCATAATTTCGACAAGTGGAGCAGGTGTTTTGCATTTTTAAAATAACATGATCTCATCTTTTTTATCTCCTTCTTTCGCAGAATATGAGTGACACCAGAACGAAATAGTATAGAAGGAGCGCAGAAGGTGCTGTACAATTTTCCCAAAGCTTTACGATTATACGTCCCCGGTTGGGGACGATGCGCCCATAGGCGGTACGGATTGTGTAAGGTGAGTGGAAGTAAAAAATTCTTGTGTGAAAAAAAAAGGCGAATTCGGCAATTTGTTGTTTTTGCAAAGCAACCTGCTGATCCAGTTACTGCGGTACAGGATACAGTGGTATCTGTAGAAACATAACTAATGTTAAAGGTGAGACGTGTCTTAGCCTTCCCAATCTCTGCCGTAAAGGCTGAACCCAATCATTCAAGTGCGGTGGGTTTTAATAAAAATAATGATAACTGAACTGCAAAAGGAAGAATTCTTTGACTAGTAAAGCAAAGACGCTTGCTTCGTCACGCTACAAGCGCAAAATAGCACTAGGAATATCGCCAAGACCTATGCTTTCCATGCTTTGCAAACGGCCCATAGTCATAGCGCCGCCCACTACGCTTGCGGCATTTAAAGAGAGACAAACTTGCGGGTTTACAAATTTCTAGTATAGCTAAGGTGCGGTCTCCACACATCTAGAAAACAGGGGAGGTGGTATCTATTTTTTGCTCTGCTCAGACTATTCAGTTACTGCATCCAACGCTGGTGCACGACTGATGGAATTGGCTAAAAAGAGGTAGGGCACAGCAGGGCGTAGAGCAGGAGGCAGGAGTAATAAAAAGAGATTAGCAAGTAGTAGAGGGAGACAAATAAGTGGGAGCTCTTAATTCTAGGGCCTAAAAGAAGGCACGTTAGAGTATTAGTCTGAAGCCTAAAAGGGCCCTTTTAGTTTCCGTGCCACTTTTTAGTAGACTACTCTTTCCTCCTACACTATGTTGTGCCGTGCCGTGCCTCTTTTTAGTCAATCCCATCAGTCGTGCAACAGCGTTGGCTCCAGTAACTGAATATTCTAAGCAGAAAGATAATGGAAATAGAGAAATCGCCCCTAGTACGATTTCCTCGTGGATTCGTTCGGTGATAATGATCGCTTGCCCGGAAGCGGTTGGAGTCCGGGCTCACGATGTTCGGGGTATGGCTGCTTCAACCGCATTTTCGAAGGGAGTATCGCTTGAGAGTATCATGGAAGCTGGTTTTTGGTTTTCGTCCGGTTCACTACGTCATTATATTGGTACTTTACCTGTGTTAGATTTCTCTGCAGTGGTGGCCCAGTTGAAAATATGAGGACGAATGGCTCCTTGTTTTAGAGTGTCAGCGAACACCACGTGATGTTTCGTTCTTGAAGTTGATGCAATAGAGTCTGATCTGTTGTAGTTTTGTAGTAATAAAAGTGCAATTATTTGTCTGGTATGCCCACCTCCTGTTGTGGTAATTCAGAGCAATCATAAAGTATGAAACAGGTATAGCGATATAGAATTGTAACTTTTTAAAGAAGTAAAGTTAAATTCTATTAGATATACTTACCTGTTTCATACTTTAAGTTTTTATTTCCCGCCCATCCTCCCCGCTTGTGTCAGATGTTTTCTGATCGAAATGTACTGAAGAGCGGAAGCCGCTAGGGGGTTGATGGTGGTTTGGCACTATTTTGAATTTACGCCGCACTTCCTAGCGGAAGTTGCAAGCTTTTCAGTTTTCGTACCATATGTCGGTAGATGGAAGGAATAGAGCAATCATAAAGTATGAAACAGGTAAGTATATCTAATAGAATTTAACTTTACCTCTTTAAAAAGTTACAATTCTAAGCAGAGCAAAACCTAGATACCACCTCCCCTGTTTTCTAGATGTGTGCAGACCTCACCTTAGCTATACTAGAAAACTTAAACCCAAACTTACTTTTCAGTGTATAGCAGAGTCCATCGCGATAGCAATTCTCCGTCCCGCAAGGTCCATGTTCACACTGCGGTTCAAGAACTTCCCCCTCTTTGCACACCTCTTTAACGCAATAAACACTAGCTGTACTTCTATCGTTCGATCCACAGTACGAATCGGGATCCCCGGGGCACGTGACTCTGTACCCCGTCGTAGGTGGTGCTTTTAGAACGTTAACGCAAGAGCAGACGGGGCCGAAGGTGCTCGCAGCCACCAAACCAGTACCGAGTAGTGCATATTTTGCCATCAGCTGCTTGCAAAGGGAAACACAATCAACTGGGTTATTGTTCGGAAAGTAGTCACAGAATGGTGCTGTACCAAGTGTTCCGCCAAGTTTGTCACATGTTAATGGAGACTCCCCTTCGTAAACCTTCGTAGCGGAAACGTCGCTAGCATTTAACGGCGGACTTAAAATTGTCGAGACTGGAGATATAATTTCAGAGTAAACACTGCCACCTAGGTTACCGCCCTGGTAATATTGATCAGGTTTCAACGAGCAGTAAGAATCATTAATACGAGTCAGTTCGCTAACAGTAGAATAGCATAAGCACTCGGACCCTCGAATAAAAGTAGCACCAGGACATCTTGAAATGCAGCCGCCAGTGTCGAATGTGAATTCACTTCGCACAGATCCAGTTCCTTCATAGTGAGTGTATTTCCCGTAGCAACCCACATATTCTGACCATATAGGAATTACTGCAACTCCTAGCAAGGCCAAAATATATGTAAATTTTCCCATGTCAGCAGTTCAAAGTTTATGATTTCTGATGGTCGATCACGGACGAAGTTCCAAATTTCGGAACTGATTTGTGTATGATCTCATTTCTTGGTCCGAATACAACCATATTCTTTCAGAAAAGGCTGAACGTTACTCCAAAACTCTCACTTAACCCCACTAAAACCCATCAACAGTTGAAGACACGGTATAGGTTAAACGATCAGTTGTAATCAGAAGCGTCTCTTCACGGACTACTAAAACTCCAAAAAATTTCTTGTCCTTTTGTTATCAGGAACAAGATATGACGTGAGCAGATTATCTGCGGAATGTTCTGAAAATGTTTAATTACTCTCCGTAAACTCCACGGATTGACTTGATTTACTGCTAAAGCCGACCTCCTGTCATTGACAACTAAAATTATATTCCTTTTTTTATCAGTCTTCCAAAAGGACCTCCCAACAGCCCTGTTATTTGACAAGTGCCGGTATATGCATCTGCAACTTATTATTTAGTAGTCCGGGCGCCAGACCCCCAAAATGTGACGACTAGATGATCAGAAAGACACAGTCAGTTTGACGATAGTTTCCGACTATATCGACTACGCTGAATCTGAATATGGGTGTTGGCAAAGCTGGAGATGGCGGCTTGACCTTATAAAAGCGAAAAAACACCCTTTTTAGGCCTGTATATAAAATGCGTCCAGACTGTTTATTTTTTTTTCTAAGGTTGTACTATCCCGATTTAGTTGCAGGATATCTCGTTCTATTCCTAACAGTGCTGTCTCTTAGAATCCGATGAAAAATTTGTAGCCTGCGTAGTAGCATGGTAGTAGTACGAAAATGTCGCATGTAATACTATGTAATAGCAAAGAATACTATCATTTAATGTGCCTCATGATGGTCCGATCATATATAGTAATATCCAGGAGCATCCTGTCTTACCATAGTAGCATCCGGTCTTGCTAATAGTAGCATACAGTAGTATGCAGTAACACGGTATCCTTGAAGTAGAAGCATGTAGTAGCATCTTTAGTACTGCATGCTACTTTTTCGTTCTACTTCATAATACTAATTTGAGATAAATTTTTCATCGCGAAGTTTTATTTTTTTCCGATATCTCGTACAGTCCCCGAGCTATAGGCTAGTATTTATTGATTTTCTCTGGAAATCTGAAAATTCAAATGTTTATCTCCAGGTTCGGCACTTATCTCTTGACTGATATTTTTAGGATTTTCTATACTTTACCAGAATTTGCTTTGGATATTGAGCTTCAAATTGCCGTAAAGTTCCAAGCTCCAACTGTTCTGTGAAGCCGTCAGGTATTTTTTGAAAAGTATAGGCTAAAAATGCACGAGAAAGTTTATCTTTGCAAAATGGTGATGTGAATCAATATTCTTTGCTAGATTTTGGCTTAGAATTAAAAAATCGCCTTTACTTTTCAACCAAATATTAACTACATTTGTCATAGGCTTATTACTTCTTTATAGGCCTAATTTTCTTTTTTGAAAAATGATACTGCGAGACATGTTTCTATACCAAATTTTAACACCGATCCAACGGTAGTGTTGGTTTGACCATCGTGTCTCAGATTTAGTTGATATAAGCTATTTAATTTGTTATAAGGTCCAATTTCTTGTAAATATCGCCATGGAGCAGGAGGGAGGAGTAATAAAAAGAGATTAGCAAGTAGTAGAGGGAGACAAATAAGTGGGAGTTCTTAATTCTAGGGCCTAAAAGAAGGCACGTTAGAGTATTAGTCTGAAGCCTAAAAGGGCCCTTTTAGTTTCCGTGCCACTTTTTAGTAGACTACTCTTTCCTCCTACACTATGTTGTACCGTGCCGTGCCTCTTTTTAGTCAATCCCATCAGTCGTGCACCAGCGTTAGCTCCAGTAACTGAATATTCTAAGCAGAGCAAAACCTAGATACCACCTCCCCTGTTTTCTAGATGTGTGCAGACCTCACCTTAGCTGTACTAGAAAACTTAAACCCAAACTTACTTTTCAGTGTATAGCAGAGTCCATCGCGATAGCAATTCTCCGTCCCGCAAGGTCCATGCTCACACTGCGGTTCAAGAACTTCACCCTCTTGGCACACCTCTTTAACGCAATAAACACTAGCTGTACTTCTATCCTTCGATCCACAGTACGAATCGGGATCCCCGGGGCACGTTACCCTGTACCCCGTCGTAGGTGGTGCTTTTAGAACGTTAACGCAAGAGCAGACGGGGCCGAAGGTGCTCGCAGCCACCAAACCAGTACCGAGTAGCGCATATTTTGCCATCAGCTGCTTGCAAAGGGAAACACAATCAACTGGGTTATTGTTCGGAAAGTAGTCACAGAATGGTGCTGTACCAAGTGTTCCGCCAAGTTTGTCACACGTTAATGGAGACTCCCCTTCGTAAACCTTCGTAGCGGAAACGTCGCTAGCATTTAACGGCGGACTTAAAATTGTCGAGACTGGAGATATAATTTCAGAGTAAACACTGCCACCTAGGTTACCACCCTGGTGATATTGATCAGGTTTCAACGAGCAGTAAGAATCATTAATACGAGTCAGTTCGCTAACAGTAGAATAGCATAAGCACTCGGACCCTCGAATAAAAGTAGCACCAGGACATCTTGAAATGCAGCCGCCAGTGTCGAATGTGAATTCACTTCGCACAGATCCAGTTCCTTCATAGTGAGTGTATTTCCCGTAGCAACCCACATATTCTGACCATATGGGAGTTACTGCAACTCCTAACAAGGCCAAAATATATGTAAATTTTCCCATGTCAGCAGTTCAAAGTTTATGATTTCTGATGGTCGATCACGGACGAAGTTCCAAATTTCGGAACTGATTTGTGTATGATCTCATTATTTGGTCCGAATACAACCATATTCTTTCAGAAAAGGCTGAACGTTACTCCAAAACTCTCACTTAACCCCACTAAAACCCATCAACAGTTGAAGACATGGTATAGGTTAAACGATCAGTTGTAATCAGAAGCGTCTCTTCACGGACTACTAAAACTCCAAAAATTCTCTTGTCCTTTTGTTATCAGGAACAAGATATGACGTGAGCAGATTATCTGCGGAATGTTCTGAAAATTTTCAATTACTCTCAGTAAACTCCACGGATTGACTTGATTTACTGCTAAAGCCGACCTCCTGTCATTGACAACTAAAATTATATTCCTTTTTTATCAGTCTTCCAAAAGGACCTCCCAACAGCCCTGTTATTTGACAAGTGCCGGTAAATGCATCTGCAACTTATCAAGCAAATTACCAAAACCCATTTTGTCTGCTCAAAACAGCTCATGCACACATAAAGAGGTTAAAGAAGCCCCCCCCCCCGAAATTTTATCGGCTAGCTGTTAAAAGAAAATTAGTCGGCACCAAGCACCCCCGATTGTGATTCCGAACAACCGATTTGTCTTAAAAATAGTAAATTTTCTTACAAAACATTTGATTTTTCTTCAGAATAGTTGATGTGGGATTTTATTTAAATTGATATCTTAGTGAAATTTTGCTTATGTTCTTGCGTGTATCTTGCTGAAGTAGTATTATAAATTTAAAGAGGAGAATTAGGATTAACTGGTGTTGGTTTATGGAGTTTCGTTCAGTTTAATAGTCGATCAGGCAAGATCTGAGCAGAGAAAATCAACAAGACGAAAGGTTTCGATGGGATCCCAAACATGTAGTATTTGATACAGACGATTGGGTCTTGTCTTCGCCGGACCCTGTCTTCGCCAGAATCCTTGAACGTTTTTACTATTCAAATTTAGAAACTAATTAATGTCAAATAGCTAATCATCTGAGAAAGCCAGAAAACCAAGTTCAGATATGGATTCAGTATATGTGTTACCCCTTTAAGTCATATCTATTTTGACGAAATTGATGGAAACTTCCTCCCTTGCTTCTGCCAAATTTCCGGTTTCGGCCAAATTCCTGGCGAACTGCTTGTCCGGCCGAAAATTAAAGCTCAAAAATGAATTCAGCGTATCTTCATACCCTTATATCCAACATCAAAACAAATTTTCCGGTTTCAGCCGAATTCCGGGCGAACTACTTGTCCGGCGAGAAAATGGTTTTCATAGTCGTGTTCAGCATGTCTCCTTATCCCTTAATCGACTATCTCATTAGCTGTTTAAAAATATTTGGTTTGCCCCTTAGTTTGAACCCCCACACCTAGGTATAGGACTACAGAGCCATCTAGGAACTCGACCTTTCCCTTGACCCTAAGCATCCTCACACCAAGTTTCATCAAAATATGTCATTCCCTTCGAGAGTTATCGTGCCGACAGACGGACGGACAGACGGGCGGACGGACAGACAGACGAAAAGACGGACAACATTTGCAATGTCATAAGTATCCCTCCACTTACTTTTCGGACCCCAGAAAGGAAATTAGTGTTTCTACTGTAATCGCCGCTCTGATAAGGATTATTTAGTAGTCCGGGCGCCAGACCCCCAAAATGTGACGACTAGATGATCAGAAAGACACAGTCAGTTTGACGATAGTTTCCGACTATATCGACTACGCTGAATCTGAATATGGGTGTTGGCAAAGCTGGAGATGTCGGCTTGAACTTATAAAAGCGAAAAAACACTCTTTTTAGGCATATATATAAAATACGTCCAGACTGTTAATTTTTTTTTCTAAGGTTGTACTAGCCCGATTTAGTTGCAGGATATCTCGTTCTATTCCTAACAGTGCTGTCTCTTAGAACAAGTGCGAACACACGGTCAGGATTTCCCGGCCGGATTTTCTGCACTTTCATGATCAAGTTGAACAAATTTCAACTTTTCCACATGGAAGTGATGATGGTGCCTGAAATCCGGGCAGGAACTCCAGTCCGGGAGCTCCCTATCCTGATCGTGTGTTTGCACTTTAAGCCGATGAAAAATATGTAGCCTGCGTAGTAGCATGGTAGTAGTACGAAAATGTTGCATGTAATACTATGTAATAGCAAATAATACTATCATTTAATGTGCCTCATGATGGTCCAATCCTATATAGTAATATCCAGGAGCATCCTGTCTTACCATAGTAGCATCCGGTCTTGCTAATAGTAGCATACAGTAGTATGCAGTAACACGGTATCCTTGAAGTAGAAGCATGTAGTAGCATCTTTAGTACTGCATGCTACTTTTTAGTACTACTTCATAATACTATTTTGAGATAAATTTTTCATCGGGAAGTTTTATTTTTTTCCGACATCTCGTACAGTCCCCGAGCTATAGGCTAGTATTTATTGATTTTCTCTGGAAATCTGGAAATTCAAATGTTTATCTCCAGGTTCGGCACTTATCTCTTGACTGATATTTTTAGGATTTTCTATACTTTACCAGAATTTGCTTTGGATATTGAGCTTCAAATTGCCGTAAAGTTCCAAGCTCCAACTTTTATGTGAAGCCGTCCGGGATTTTTTGAAAAGTATAGGCTAAAAATGCACGAGAAAGTTTATCTTTGCAAAATGGTGATGTGAATCAATATTCTATGCTAGAATTTGGCTTAGCATTAAAAAATCGCCTTTATTTTTAAACCAAATAATAACTACATTTGTCATAGGCTCATTACTTCTTTATAGGCCTAATTTTCTTTTTTGAAAAATGATATGCCTAAATTTTAACACCGATTCCAACGGTAGTGTTGGTTTGAGCATCATGTCTCAGATTTAGTTGATATAAGCTATTTAATTTGTTATAAGGTCCAATTTCTCGTAAATATCGTTGTACATCCAGATTATAATGAACCGACGAAGATCTGTAAGGTAGTAGACTGACCCAGAAGCCTCACTCATTCTTGACAGAAGCTGTAGCTGAAAGTTAAGAGTGCTAACATGACTATATAGTGTTATGTGACGTGGGCTACTGTACATTTATTTTCAAATCCCTGTGCTGGGGAAATGGATCTAGTAAGAAATACAAGTCCCTTAACACAGTCCTAAAAATGCAGTGTATTCAGTTAAATGATGCAATATAAGTTGTCCTTTCAGTTAAAATTTAAACTCCAGAACCTACAACCCTCCAACCCTGATCGTTAGCAAGAACGATAAAATTATGGAAGACCAATTGTATAACCCTACTGGTGTGACGAAGGGAAGAGACATTTGAAAGCTAAGGTAGCCGATAGTCCCTAAACTGTCAGAAATTTTATAACAAATACCACATGTTTGAGCATACTTGTGTTAAACTTACTTAGAATATGGAAGTAACTAAGTAAGTATATGTATAGCCCACAAAATGTTTTACAAAAAAATAAAGTTGAGTAAAGGTAGTAGAGAAAAGAAAAGAACGAAGACAACTGAAGAATAATTAACATCAACATACAATAGGCCTATAACTACAGGCCTGCAACAGACATAGACTAGATTTCTGACGGAAATCAGTTTGCAACTCTTGCAGCCATGACAAAATGTCGGTAGCTCCGTAAGATCTAATGATCTTACAACTACTGGGACCACGGCAAATATGGAAGAAAAATACAGGAACGGAAATAATCTATCTTTATTCTGGATATATCCCGTTTATAAAAATATCTACTATTCGTGTGATAACATTTGCCTTTTGTGTAGCTAAAATTGGTGTTTACCGATAGTAATTAGCTTGTACCCTAATCTGGAAAGTATTAACATACCGGAGGAATGGCAAACACCGTATTTATGGTATACCAGCTTTTCTCCTTAACTTTTATGACGTTAATGGACTTTTCGTTGGAATTATATCAGGGATTTGTTAAAGCACAACTCTAATTAGAAGTAATCTTTCCATGATAAGCTCGATAATCGTACTAAAATATCATTTTAGAACATACCAGTACTTGCCCAGTGAAATTAGTGATTTTCTTGTTGACGCTTGCTGACTGTATCCGGACTGCCTGCTCTCCAGTGCGGCGGTTCGCAGCAAAACATTTGAAAAATGTGCGAGCCTTGGCTAAAAACTGCTAAAACCAAGGAAAAGGAGTTCAAAACGCAAGATAGATCTGTCAGCCTACCAAGTCTTCTAGAAACGAAAACACACCTTGAAGCTTCTAAAAAGCGCTAAAAAGTCGCAAGTGCTAAACGACCAGTTATTGTCCCCCCCCCCCTTAGTTACGCTCCTGAGTTGTTGTACCCCGAATCCTGCTCTTGGAAGACTACTAAAACTATGACTACTAAACGCTACTAGAAATACTAAATGCTTGCGGACGTTTCGCCATGAGGACGTTTCGTCGCGGGGACGTTTCGCTATGGGGGCGTTTGCCACAGTGAACTTTTCACTGGAGATACTTTTTCATAGCTTTTTCACAACACGGCCATTTTTCAGCTTTACTGTCAAGGTTAAACAAGACCAAAGGTTTCGATAAGATCCCAAAAATCTAATATTTGATCCAGACAATTGAGGACGAACTACCATACTTGTCAAGAAAAAAAAATTCAGAAACGAATTCAGCGTTCCTTATCCGTATAAAGAACATCTAATCAACTTCAAGTAAAACTTTAACTTATAACAAAAAATCCGGTTTCAACCAGATTCCAAACGAACTATATGTCCAGGTAAAAAAAAAAGGTTGTCATATACAGATTCGGCGTGTCTTCTTACCTCTAAATCTGTCATCTAATCAACTACGAATAAAACATTTGCTTTTAACAAATTTTCCGGTTTGGCCTGATTCCGGCCGAACAAGTTGTCCTGGAAGAAAATACTGTTCACATAAGGGCTCAGCATGCCTTCTTACCCCTTAATCGAACATCTAATCAACTTTAAATAAAACTTTTACTTTGAGCAAACCTTCCGGTTTTAGCCGAATTCCTGGCGAACTATTTGTCCGGCGAACAAATGTGTTTCACCATCAAGTTCGGCATGTCTTCTTATCCCTAAATCGAACATCTAATCAACTTCAAATATAACTTTTACTTTTAACAAACTTTCCGGTTTTGGCCGGATTCCGGGCGAACTACTTGTCCGATGACAAAATGGTTTTGACCACCGTGTTCAGCATGTCTTCTTATTCCTAAATCAAACATCTAATCAACTTCAAATAAAACTTTTATTTTTAACAGACTTTCCGGTTTTGGCCGGATTCCGGGCTAACTAATTGTCCGGCGAACAAATGTGTTTCACCATCAAGTTCAGCATGTCTTCTTATCCCTAAATCGAACATCCAATCAACTTCAAATATAACTTTTACTTTTAACAAACTTTCCGGTTTTGGCCGGATTCCGGGCGAACTACTTGTCCGATGACAAAATGATTGTCACCATCGTGTTCAACATGTCTTCTTACCCCACAATCGACTATCACATTATATGTTTAAAAATATTTCATTTGCCCCTTAAATTAAACCCCCTCCCCCACCCCTAAATGTAGGGCTACAGAGCCCATCTACGAACTTGACCTTACTCTTGACCCAAACAATCCTCACACCAAGTTTCATCAAAATATCTCGTTCGCTTCGAGAGTTATAATGCGTACAGACGGACAGACGAACAAACGGACAGACGGACGGACGGACGGACAGACGGACAACTTTTGTGATGTCAGAGGTATCCCTCCACTTACGTTTTGGGATCAGAAAAACCTCTTTTGTTATTCTGCCCAGGGGCGTCGCTGTGGGGGGGGGTGTGGAGGGGGGGTGGTACCCCTCCCCCCTCGAAGAAAGAAAAAAGCTAAAAGGGTTGCTCGCAGAGCGCCCGACCGCACACATTTTGCTAAAACAGGCGCTCGCAGAGCGCTCGACCACGAAAATTCAGCTTAACTGGGGGCTCATTCAGAAAAGGTAAATGGGGGGCTGGCAGTACGCCCGAAAAAGTCAGTAAGGCTAGTTATTAAAGGCGTCGGCTGTTCTGGGTTCTCGAACTGTTTAAAATAAAGGAATTGTATTCTCAGTCGCATGTTTTGAGAGGCAGGCTATTCCTAGTCGTTCAGATACGAAGAGGTTTTTTAATCATATTTTGTCAGGATGAGAAGTATGATTGTTAGATCTAAGCTTCCATGACCGACAGAAGACAGTAGTCAAACCATGAATTTCACCCTGCAGCACACAGTTTTAACACGATCTGTTGTGTACTAATATCTCTCGAGTCAAGTAATAATCAGGCTGATTTTGCTTGTGGCGTACATTTCCAATAATTTGTTAGTTTCATACAAAGATCCTTTTTCGAAAAGTATTTAATGATAAGAATTTGTGTACAGTCCGACGTTTAAAAACAAAATATGATTCATGAGCAATGAGAGAAGATTTAATGACGGGTCTTATTATTGCAAAATGTCATTTGGTTTTTATTTCATTTTTTTTTTCTGGATGATCAGTACTTCTTTTTTGGAAAGGCTCGAACTGAAGCACATTATCCAACTTCCAGCTAAATGTCTCACATTTTTCTGGATTCGTCGTGGGCAAAGACAGATGGGCAGATTCTGTTAAGTGGCCCTTACCTTCATTTGGGATCCGAAAAGGCGTTCTGATCACACGGATTCCACAGAATTTACATGCGGAGTCTTTCGTAGTAGGCTCTGTTTACTACAAAGTCCGTCATTTCTTTCGGATTTTAGGCTTGGAATTTCGCGGCTTGGGCAGCATTAACGTAGTAGTAGTAGTAGTAACAGAACAGTTTTATTGAAAATAAACATTTTGTTTTCCATAGCACAACAAAAGCGGGGCTTGCGAGGCTGTGCTAACTTGTACGAAAAAAAAAGAAGAGAAGAGAGTTTGGAGAAGCTTCGAAGACCATGTACCGATACCAAAACAAAACAAAAACATTAACGAAAAACATTACCTTACGTGACCCCCAAACAACAAAACACAACAAACAAAAATTATGTAAATCTTACAAAAAAACAAACCTGAAAAAAAATTTCTTTAATCAGTTTCGAAGGTATACCTGCCGAGCAACTCCATACGTAAATCAGACTTAAATTGGTTAAAGTTACTTACTTCCTTAATTCCTTTGCTTAGTTTATTCCACAGCTTCGAAGCTCTGTAAATAATGGAGAAAGAAGACCTACTTGTAACTAGCCGAGGAACCTCAATATTTCCTCGTCTCCGAGTATTGTGTTGATGAACATCTGACCTCCCGCAAAATATTCCTGCAAAACAATCCGGAAGACTCTCATTGTAATACTTATATATAAAAATAAACGTATAAAAATCGCGTAATCCAGCTGCAGGCATTACCTCTGTAAACTGACCTCATGGACTCCCGGTTCCCAACGCCACAAAATACTCTAACAGCGTTGTTCTGAATCACACGGATTGGACGAAGTACCGAAGGGAAAGTGCCAAGCCATATCGACGAACAATACAAAATTTGTAAATTAAACGAGACTTACCTGTAAGGTGAAGTTTGATTATAATTAGCGTCGCATATTATAGTAGATACAGATTAATTGAGATGGCGCTAGGACTCTCCGTGCCGGCGACTTCTCTGAGCTTCAGGTTTCAAATTGACTGTCACAGAAGAAAAAAGTACTTCGAGAAAAAGACCATTATACACTGGACACAAAATGGGGTTAAACGTGGAGGGCGGGCAATTAATCTGTATCTACTATAATATGCGACGCTAATTATAATCAAACTTCACCTTACAGGTAAGTCTCGTTTAATTTACAAATTAGCGTCGCATATAGGTAGATACAGCTGAATTGAGATTTCAAAGGAAAACAATTTTTCGACGAAGTACCAACACACAGGTTTTAATCATCCGACTACATATGACTTACATATATATATATAACAAAATCTAATATTTACGATGTCTAAACAGCTAAGACATTCTGGACTACAAAAACCGGTTCAGCTGTTTTGTTGTAATATTTTGCGAAAACACAACGCGAGGACCATCCTGCCCTTTTTAAAATGGTGTCTACAGGTATTCTCAAGCGGAATGCCGCAGATGCTGATGCTGACCTAACTGAATGTGATTTAAAAACTTCAGTATTAATACCTGCCTTCGACATACAGTTTACGATCCATCGCGATATCGTGCTTTTAGAAGAGGCATTATGCGGTTTATTACAAGTTATAAACAAAGAGTTTGACTCTCTGATATCCTTCGTAAAAGCCAAATATCTTCTAATTGCTACAACCGGACACAGTAATGGGTCCGCGTGAAAAGCATCAAAAATAACTGTACTATAATTGTTGCCAGGACGGTACTGCTTCTGCTTATTTCCCACGAAAAACACAATTTTATCGGATTGATCTGACATACTATCTATACACAGTAGAGACAGGACTTGAATTCTGCAGGCTATAGTTAAAGACAACAACAAAACGGTACACTCTGAAAGTTTCATCAGACCCAATTTGTCCTTTTCACTGAAAGAGTTTCGCAGATATTTAAACACCGGTTCGACGTCCCAAGTTGAATCATAACGAGGTCGCGTAGGGACAATCTTGAAAATACCTCGCATAAAACGACGAACCAAATAATGGGATCCAACAGGACTTCCATTTTTGTCGAAAATGATTGACGACAAAGCACTTCTGGCGGTATTAATCGCACTATATCCTAAACCGCTATTATACAACAATGATAAAAAACTGAGGCAACTATTTACAGAGTATACCATGGGATCGAAATTCCTTTCACTACAGAAAACTTCCCACTTTGTCCAGTATGCAGAGTACTGGGATACTGTAGATTTTGTCCAGGACTGGACAATGATGTCAGCAGCGACTGTCGGAACTTGCTCGCTTGCGAGATGTTCCCTGACAAACGACATACTATTAAATTTAGGCGCTGCCACATTGGATGGGTCTTGCCGGAGACTGGACAAAATATGTGGCCCCGTGCTACCGGTAGACGGCATGGTACCTCTACTAACATCTCCGACAGTTGGGAAAACCACGCTTGTGTCGGCCACATTGGTGCTACAAGAACTAGATTCGATCCCTCGTCCCGAAGTTTCGCCAGAATCTTTCCGATCAACCTAAAAGGCGGAAACGCGTACGCATTAAATTTCCACTCGCAAGAAAAAGCATCAACTTTCCAGGCTTCTGGATCCGGCTGGAAAGATACGTATTTCTTTACCTTGTAATTTAGGCGTGAGGCGAAGAGGTCAACTTCAAACTTTCCAAATTTCTTTTCTATCTGGTTAAAAATGGTACCATCCAATGACCACTCAAGATTCTCATTGAATTCTCTGGACATTTGGTCAGCTCCCACATTCAAAATTCCTGGTACATGGAAAACAGAAATAAAATTTCTGTGTTTTTCCGCCCAGCTCCAAATTCGTTTAGCAGCTTGGTGGCCAGAAATCGAATGAGTTCCTCCCATGTTGTTCACATAGGCCTTGGCCGTTGTGGAGTCTGTCATGACTCGTATGTGAGAATCTGTAACATCACGACAAAAGGAGAGAATTCCATATTCAATAGCCAAGAGCTCTAACACGTTTATATGCTGTTGACCTTCAACCAGCCCCCATTGCCCCCCAGCTTTAAAGTCTCCTGAAGTAACACCCCAGCCTAACAGACTTGCATCAGTATTTAAGGTTAAATGAGGGGTTGGTTGCCGAATTGGTGACTTCACATCTTCAAAATGATGGTACCACCAAAGAAGATCTTCCTTTCTTTTTTCAGTAATCTTGAGAAATGCATCCCAGTCTTGTTTGTTATTTTCTAAAGCTCTGATTTTTGCAAGCTCTAACTCCCTGGTATGAACTCTGCCGTACAAAACAGCTGGAAAAGCTGCGACGTAAGTACCAATCAATTTTGAAAGAGTACGTACAGAACATGAAACCGAGTTCAATAAACCGAAGGTTTCCTGATTAATTTTTCCCGACTTATCAGCTGGTAAACTTACAGTCATGCTCTCGGAGTTAATAATAAAGCCCAGCATTCGAACCGCCTTCGAAGGTACAAGCACACTTTTTTCTACATTTATGAGGAAACCACAATCTTGCAAGACCGACGCAGTGTAATTAACGGCACTGCAGCAATCTTCGAAATTCTTATCAATGAGGAAAAAATCGTCCAAATAATTCATTGCTTTCATTCCATGAGTTCTTAAATGACTGACAATAGGCTTCAAAAACTTGGTAAAAGCACAGGGTGCTGAAGAAAGCCCGTTAGGCAAACAAGTAAATTCATAAATAACACCCATGAAACAGAAGCGCAGATACTTCCGAGATGACGGTTTAACCGTGAACGAGTAATACGCATCGACTAAATCAATAGATGCCATATATGCGTCTTTTTCCACCATGTTCAAGACCATTTCTAACGTATCCATCTTAAAATGAACTTTTTCCACAAATTCATTTAAACCCTTCAGATTCAGTATCAACCTAACTGACCCATCACGCTTCGGCACCGTAAATACCTTACTAATGAACTGTTCAGGTGACAAATCTTGTACAACACAAATTATTCCTTTTTCTTTTAATTTCACTAATTCTGAACTAATCAATTTTTCTTCCGCAGACGAGTAAGTTCTGAGCGGCACACGTAACTGAAGTGGGTTTGTAGCAAATGGAATTGCATAACCTGATACTGAAGCTAACAAATCTGGATCAGTCGCATACTTTTTCCAATTCTGAGAAAACAAACTAGTTCTTCCAGCAAAAAATTTGCCGGACGGAACAATTCTTACCCCACTTATTTCTTCAGTTTCGGTAACTCTCCACTCCGTTGACTTTCTGAAGATTCTGGCCGGGATTTTGTGCCGGGATGAAACGGTCTTTTAACGCGAAACTGGCCTCGCCAGGGACGGCGTCCTAAAAAAAGCACCTCCTGCGCCTCCACGGCCTCCACGAAAACCTGAGCCGTTATTTCCTGAACCATAACTATATCCACCCCGGCTATAACGAAGAAGGGGTTTAAGGGATTTCTTTAGTTTGGCTTTGAGCTTGGGAGCTTCCTCCGCCTTCGTCATTTTCTCTTTCCAGTCTTCCACCAAGAACTCCCCACACTGCGCTTGGGCAGTCAACATGGTCTGGAAATTTTCGTCCATTTCAGGCCGGATCAATTCCTTTCTTCGATTATTTATCTCAAAATTAGCCTGGGACAAAAGCTGCAATGACAGCCCACATTGCTTACTAATATTGTCACATAATTCCGAATTCGCCCCTCCTGATTTTAGACCACTCACTTGCTGCATGGCCAAAACCGTACTTGTGGCCGAATGAACGATTGCTTGTTGTACGGCTTGCATTTTTACGTCAAACCAAGAACAAATAACGAGTAAGAACAATGGTCTCTCGTCCATCCATCGACTAAAAATGTTCCGACAACAATGAGCGGAGGTGGAGCCATTTCTTGGTCGCTCGTGTATACTCGTTGGTCTCCGACTCTCCGCCGTTACACACTTGACGAAGAAAACAACGTAGCCACTAGCGAGGCGGATGTTCTGGCCTGTTCACACGGGAAGGAAACAGCGTTGATTTTGTTTGAGTAGACGCTGGCGTCTGATTAGTGAACATTAGTGACGCGAAAAACAAAAAGCGAACTTGACGATGGTCATTCATAATCGCTTTTGTTATACCATGACCATCAATATGAAGACTGAAATCCCTTGTGACATTCCTTTTTAGGTCTCTCGGGAGAACCATACAATGCAAACCGGGATTTGAAGCACACTCACTGAAGTCATGACCCATTGAGTTTCAACATCTGTAGTATTAAGTTTGTCAGACGAGTGTAAACTAAGAGTAACGTAATTAAGGCTTTCGAGGATTACTGAAATTACCGAAATGGTAGAATAGCATGGAATAGTCAAAATAATACCAGTAGGTGAGTGTATATTTTGTGTTTTTTCTTCTTTTTTTCCGAAATGTATAATTGTATACATTTCGAATTAGTGAGTTAGATTTCGATTCAGTAGTTAATCGAAAGACGAAAGTTCACCTCAACTTGGTCTATCTCCTTTGTCTTTTAGTTCACTACTTACAAATAATTCGATGTCAACGGTGTATTTTCCCATCAAATAAAGTCTTTGGTTTTCGTACTGAGGCCTTGCCATATGGGTTCTAGTTTGTCTAGGACCCACATAGAAGTCCTAATTTTTTTTTAAATTTAATTCAAATTGTTTCTGGTTAGTTTGTCAGAGTAGAAGCCTATTCCATCTGCGTAATGTTTGTTCATTTCCACTGAGCCTATTAAACCTGAAACACGGCCTTTTTTTTTTTTTTTTAAGAATCTGCCTGTTTTCATCTGATATTCTCAGAAGAGCAAATACCTGGAATGAAATTTATCTCTTCTTGTTCTGGATATTGACACCACTTAATTGGATTGACCCCGAAAAGATACAATTTACGTTACCATATATCTTACGATACCTGTATACGGCTTTTGGGTTTTTTAATACAGATATATATACAGTTTGTCGTACTTTTAACTAAATTTGACGCATCTGTAAAATCTGCTTTGCATCAAATGGCAGTTTCTATATATTTTGATATATTCTTAATTGCTTCGGAATTTTCTTGTCAACCCCCGAAAGCTTGTCTGAATCAATGAGCCAGCAACCGCTGTTTCAGCGCCCGCCCAGCCCAGTGTGAACAGGCTTATCACTGCTGCCTCCATTCGATTTTTCTTCCTCAGTGGTTTACTGCGTTACACCTTCTCTGTAGAGGTAACGACTTTTGATGTCCCGGAGATCCACCTCCGCTCATTTGCGTCGGGAGTCGACTCGACTCGGCTTGGGTGTGTGACAGAGATAGGGAGGCAGCAGTTCTTGCTCTTATTTGTTCTTGGTCAAACGCACGTGACTTCCCTCCGAGTGCCAGCCATAGTTCTTCGTTCACCTTTGTAGGGTACAGACTAATATTACATGGCCGTACTAACGAGTCAACAATGCTCTTTATGTTTGTTTCGTGTGTTTTCTGAGAGAACACCGAGTTCGCAAACTTGGCTAAACCCTCAAGAACTGGTGGACCCTTCTGAACGTCTTTAACGACCCCTTCTAGAAGAGAATCATAGATGGAACAGCCTGGCTCGTTCACATCACTTATATTTACACTATCATCATTTTTCTGAGACAGATCCTCATTATCAAGGTTCAATTCTTCACAATCATCATCATAGTCTCCAGATAAAATTGGTTTCAACATTTCATGAAGCATTTCTTTAAGGTCTTTCCTGACATTCTCGGTGACCTCTCGGGTCAAATCTTCCATTTCTTTTGATCTCTTTTTTGACATCTTTCTATAAGGAGATTAATCTATAATACGTATCATTATATTGGACTACTGGTCCTACAGACACAGTACGGTACCATGTTACATAGTTAATCTTAATTGCATTAGAATATGTGCATAAGAATATGTGCTCATTTGGCTTTAGTACGACTTTCAGGAAGGCTTTAATAATCAAACATCCAGTGACTCGCACATGGACTTTCTTATAATGGTCATTCACACGTGAATAACCTTATATAAGCTTTCTTGTATTGGCCATAGCCTTCTTTTATTGGTCATTCACACGTGAATAACCTTATATAATAATGCATACAAAAAACACAACCTTCTCCCTCGTGCAGAGGGAGTTGTCATATGCCTTTTACACCCCTTATAGTTCCACCCAGCGGGTAGGAATAAGACGGAGTAAACATGGCGGTGCGTTCGCTGGCTCGCAGCGAACAATGACAAATTTTTGTTTAAATGTGAAAATTTTTATCAACGCACAACCGACTCGGTTATGATGGTTTTATTTGATTATCAATAAAACATTTAATATGGCTGGACATGACCAAATTTGGCGAGAGATAAGACGAAATTTGACTTACCCAAGGTGTTTAATATCGTTAAATTAAACAATTCGACCGGCTCGGTTGGAATCCATTACACACTGAAGCTCAGAGAAGTCGCCGGCACGGAGAGTCCTAGCGCCATCTCAATTCAGCTGTATCTACCTATATGCGACGCTAATATCCGGTTGAATCAGGGAAAAATATTACAACCGTAGAACATGTAGGGGGAAAATATGTTTTAATTTACGCATGATACCTACGTTACGCGACAATGTTTTGGAAACCGACTTCACATGGTCTTTAAATGATAGGGTTTCATCAACATTAATTCCTAGGTACTTTGCGAACCTTGCACGTTTAATGATTCCCCACTCTGATACTATTTCCGTGATCCAAGGATAAAAATTTGGAGATCGAGAGAAAATAACAAAAATTGCCCGTACGGAAAATCTACAGCTCGAATCTAGGTCAAAACGGCCTCGTACGTTTGAAACACGAACTAGGTTGTTTTCGCTGCCTATTCGCTCTCGTTTTTCGCCTCAAATCTGGTTCAAAACGGCCTCGTACATTTGAAACACAAACTAGGCCGTTTTAAAATCCCTTAACACAGTCCTAAAAATGCAGTGTATTCAGTTAAATGATGCAATATAAGTTGTCCTTTCAGTTAAAATTTAAACTCCAGAACCTACAACCCTCCAACCCTGATCGTTAGCAAGAACGATACAATTATGGAAGACCGATTGTATAACCCTACTGGTGTGACGAAGGGAAGAGACATTTGAAAGCTAAGGTAGCCGATAGTCCCTAAACTGTCAGAAATTTTATAACAAATACCACATGTTTGAGCATACTTGTGTTAAACTTAATTAGAATATGGAAGTAACTAAGTAAGTATATGTATAGCCCACAAAATGTTTTACAAAAAAAGAAAGTTGAGTAAAGGTAGTAGAGAAAAGAAAAGAACGAAGACAACTGAAGAATAATTAACATAAACATACAATACGCCTATAACTACAGGCCTGCAACAGACATAGACTAGATTTCTGACGGAAATCAGTTTAAAACTCTTGCAGCCATGACAAAATGTCGGTAGCTCCGTAAGATCTAATGATCTTACAACTACTGGGACCACGGCAAATATGGAAGAAAAATACAGGAACGGAAATAATCTATCTTTATTCTGGATATATCCCGTTTATAAAAATATCTACTATTCGTGTGATAACATTTGCCTTTTGTGTAGCTAAAATTGGTGTTTACCGATAGTAATTAGCTTGTACCCTAATCTGGAAAGTATTAACATACCGGAGGAATGGCAAACACCGTATTTATAGTATACCAGCTTTTCTCCTTAACTTTTATGACGTTAACGGACTTTTCGTTGGAATTATATCAGGGATTTGTTAAAGCACAACTCTAATTAGAAGTAATCTTTCCATGATAAGCTCGATAATCGTACAAAAATATCATTTTAGAACATACCAGTACTTGCCCAGTGAAATTAGTGATTTTCTTGTTGACGCTTGCTGACTGTATCCGGACTGCCTGCTCTCCAGTGCGGCGGTTCGCAGCAAAACATTTGAAAAATGTGCGAGCCTTGGCTAAAAACTGCTAAAACCAAGGAAAAGGAGTTCAAAACGCAAGATAGATCTGTCAGCCTACCAAGTCTTCTAGACACGAAAACACACCTTGAAGCTTCTAAAAAGCGCTAAAAAGTCGCAAGTGCTAAACGACCAGTTATTGTCCTCCCCCCCCCCCCCTTAGTTACGCTCCTGAGTTGTTGTACCCCGAATCCTGCTCTTGGAAGACTACTAAAACTATGACTACTAAACGCTACTAGAACTACTGAATGCTTGCGGACGTTTCGCCATGAGGACGTTTCGTCGCGGGGACGTTTCGCTATGGGGGCGTTTGCCACAGTGAACTTTTCACTGGAGATATTTTGTCATAGCTTTTTCACAACACGGCCATTTTTCAGCTTTACTGTCAAGGTTAAACAAGACCAAAGGTTTCGATAAGATCCCAAAAATCTAATATTTGATCCAGACAATTGAGGACGAACTACCATACTTGTCAAGAAAAAAAAATTCAGAAACGAATTCAGCGTTCCTTATCCGTATAAAGAACATCTAATCAACTTCAAGTAAAACTTTAAGTTATAAAAAAAATCCGGTTTCAACCAGATTCCAAACGAACTATATGTCCAGGTAAAAAAAAAGGTTGTCACATACAGATTCAGCGTGTCTTCTTACCTCTAAATCTGTCATCTAATCAACTACGAATAAAACATTTGCTTTTAACAAATTTTCCGGTTTGGCCTGATTCCGGCCGAACAAGTTGTCCTGGAAGAAAATACTGTTTACATAAGGGCTCAGCATGCCTTCTTACCCCTTAATCGAACATCTAATCAACTTCAAATAAAACTTTTACTTTGAGCAAACCTTCCGGTTTTAGCCGAATTCCTGGCGAACTACTTGTCCGGCGAACAAATGTGTTTCACCATCAAGTTCAGCATGTCTTCTTATCCCTAAATCGAACATCTAATCAACTTCAAATATAACTTTTACTTTTAACAAACTTTCCGGTTTTGGCCGGATTCCGGGCGAACTACTTGTCCGATGACAAAATGGTTTTGACCACCGTGTTCAGCATGTCTTCTTATTCCTAAATCGAACATCTAATCAACTTCAAATAAAACTTTTATTTTTAACAGACTTTCCGGTTTTGGCCGGATTCCGGGCTAACTAATTGTCCGGCGAACAAATGTGTTTCACCATCAAGTTCAGCATGTCTTCTTATCCCTAAATCGAACATCCAATCAACTTCAAATATAACTTTTACTTTTAACAAACTTTCCGGTTTTGGTCGGATTCCGGGCGAACTACTTGTCCGATGACAAAATGATTGTCACCATCGTGTTCAACATGTCTTCTTACCCCATAATTGACTATCACATTATATGTTTAAAAATATTTCATTTGCCCCTTAAATTAAACCCCCTCCCCCACCCCTAAATGTAGGGCTACAGAGCCCATCTACGAACTTGACCTTACTCTTGACCCAAATAATCCTCACACCAAGTTTCATCAAAATATCTCATTCGCTTCGAGAGTTATAATGCGTACAGACGGACAGACGAACAAACGGACAGACGGACGGACGGACGGACAGACGGACAACTTTTGTGATGTCAGAGGTATCCCTCCACTTACGTTTTGGGATCACAAAAACCTCTTTTGTTATTCTGCCCAGGGGCGTCGCTGTGGGGGGGGGGAGGTGGTACCCCTCCCCCCTCGAAGAAAGAAAAAAGCTAAAAGGGTTGCTCGCAGAGCGCCCGACCGCACAGATTTTGATAAAACAGGCGCTCGCAGAGCGCTCGACCACGAAAATTCAGCTTAACTGGGCGCTCATTCAGAAAAGGTAAATGGGGGGCTGGCAGTACGCCCGAAAAAGTCAGTAAGGCTAGTTATTAAAGGCGTCGGCTGTTCTGGGTTCTCAAACTTTTTAAAATAAAGGAATTGCATTCTCAGTCGCATGTTTTGAGAGGCAGGCTATTCCTAGTCGTTCAGATACGAAGAGGTTTTTTAATCATATTTATTCAGGATGAGAAGTATGATTGTTAGATCTAAGCTTCCATGACCGACAGAAGACAGTAGTCAAACCATGAATTTCACCCTGCAGCACACAGTTTTAACACGATCTGTTGTGTACTAATATCTCTCGAGTCAAGTAATAATCAGGATGATTTTGCTTGTGGCGTACATTTCCAATAATTTGTTAGTTTCATACAAAGATCCTTTTTCATTTTAGTAGAAAAGTGTTTAATGATAAGAATTTTTGTACAGTCCGACGTTTAAAAACAAAATATGCTTCATGAGCAATGAGAGAAGATTTAATGACGGGTCTTATTATTGCAAAATGTCATTTGGTTTTTATTTCATTTTTTTTTCTGGATGATCAGTACTTCTTTTTTGGAAAGGCTCGAACTGAAGCTTATTATCCAACTTCCAGCTAAATGTCTCACATTTTTCTGGATTCGTCGTGGGCAAAGACAGATGGGCATATTCTGTTAAGTGGCCCTTACCTTCATTTGAGATCCGAAAAGGCGTTCTGATCACACGGATTCCACAGAATTTACATGCGGAGTCTTTCGTAGTAGGCTCTGTTTACTACAAAGTCTGTCATTTCTTTCGGATTTTAGGCTTGGAATTTCGCGGCTTGGGCAGCATTAACGTAGTAGTAGTAGTAGTAATAGAACACTTTTATTGAAAATAAACATTTTGTTTTCCATAGCACAACAAAAGCGGGGCTTGCGAGGCTGTGCTAACTTGTACGAAAAAAAAAAGAAGAGAAGAAAGTATGGAGAAGCTTCGAAGACCATGTACCGATACCAAAACAAAACAAAAACATTAACGAAAAACATTACCTTACGTGACCCCCAAACAACAAAACACAACAAACAAAAATTATATAAATCTTACAAAAAAACAAACCTGAAAAAAAATTTCTTTAATCAGTATCGAAGGTATACCTGCCGAGCAACTCCATACGTAAATCAGACTTAAATTGGTTAAAGTTACTTACTTCCTTAATTCCTTTGCTTAGTTTATTCCACAGCTTAACGAAGCTCTGTAAATAATGGAGAAGGAAGACCTACTTGTAACTAGCCGAGGAACCTCAATATTTCCTCGTCTCCGAGTATTGTGTTGATGAACATCTGACCTCCCACAAAATATTCCTGCAAAACAATCCAGAAGACTCTCATTGTAATACTTCTATATAAAAATAAACGTATAAAAATCGCGTAATCCAGCTGCAGGCATTACCTCTGTAAACTGACCTCATGGACTCCCGGTTCCCAACGCCACAAAATACTCTAACAGCGTTGTTCTGAATCACACGGATTGGACGAAGTACCGAAGGGAAAGTGCCAAGCCATATCGACGAACAATACAAAATATCCGGTTGAATCAGGGAAAAATATTACAACCGTAGAACATGTAGGGGGAAAATGTGTTTTAATTTACGCATGATACCTACGTTACGCGACAATGTTTTGGAAACCGACTTCACATGGTCTTTAAATGATAGGGTTTCATCAACATTAAATCCTAGGTACTTTGCGAACCTTGCACGTTTAATGATTCCCCACTCTGATACTATTTCCGTGATCCAAGGATAAAAATTTGGAGATCGAGAGAAAATAACAAAAATTGCCCGTACGGAAAATCTACAGCTCGAATCTAGGTCAAAACGGCCTCGTACGTTTGAAACACAAACTAGGTTGTTTTCGCTGCCTATTCGCTCTCGTTTTTCGCCTCAAATCTGGTTCAAAACGGCCTCGTACATTTGAAACACAAACTAGGCCGTTTTCGCTCTCGTTTTTCACCTCGAATTTGGGTCAAAACGACCTCGTACATTTGAAACAGAAACTACCTCGTTTTCTCTCTCGCCTCATTTGGTAGCGAATCCACCTCGTTTCTTTGATACATAGAGACCCTGTTTTCAGTGTTTTCTCTGTAAGCATTACGAGGTCGATTTAATTCATGTTGGTAACAATCGCCCTTGTCAAATTTCATAAATTCGTATCCATTGGTAGGTGTTCTATTCGATAACCGTGTGACAGATCTGTTATTATAAAGGACCCAAAATTATACTCAATATAGAAGACAAAACTATTTTCCCCAAATTATCGATTTAGGACTAGTAACTCTCGAAATTTCTTGGGTGATGCTTTTGCACCATCGAACAAGGTTCAAACTCAGAAGCGGCTTCTGAAATTTTTTGAACTTCACAGTACAGCAATATTTTCAAAACTGTAGACGGCAAGGCTTAAATTAAATCATTTTAGTGGCTCTTACAATTTTTTTCCTGTCTCGAAACAAGCAATTAGGGAATAAGGTACCATATACTGTTTAGATTGGTTTTGATTAATATAGTGATACATAATCGGACTGGATTGCTCTTTGCTCCTAGGTTTCTGGCAAACGTAAAGCTCGAAAATAGTTCCTCTTTCATTATAGATATTCCTTGAGCCCGAGCTGAGTGCAAATCATATTTGACGGTGCAAAACGGATAAGTCTGCTACATATTATTAGAGCTATATTTCGGCCCTTCTTGGCAAGGGTCCTCTTCAGGCTCAAGCAGCTCAAGAATGTGAAACAATGAACTCAAATGAACTTCCTGGAAAATGGAAAATTATGAAAAATTAGCTGGAAAATGACTGTTCAGTTTCCAGCTTGTGCAGTTTGAGCCTGAAGGGGACGCTTGCAAAGAACGAACTGTAGATCTAATAAAATGTAACTGACTTATCCGTTTTGCACCGTCATATTCTTTCTTATTGCTCACCAAATGCAACTGCCTCTGCATCTCGCCAATTACCTTGTCAGTGGAATAAAAGTCGAAGTATTATAGGAAAAGTCTTTCACCATCACCTGATGGCAACTTCGCAGTGAAACTATAAGGTCGCCCTCGTACTTTACCAAAAACGAGGCGGAGATGAAATCTTCCTGATGTTTCACTACCACCTTCGCAGCAAAAACAAGGCCGAAGTTGAATACACCCTCGTCCTTCGCCAAATATGAGGCGGAGGTAGAATCGCCCTCTCTTTCGAAACCTTTTTCGCAGCGAAAACTAAAGTCGAAGGGAAATCCGCCTTCGTCCTTTACTATACACGATAGCGAACGCAAGATCTCCCTCTCCTTCGCCTTCATATTCGCAGCGAAAATGTGGGTCAATGTATAATTCGCCATAAATATTCGTCCTCGCTATACTTTCGCCCGCATTTCGCTACGGAAAATGCCATTTCTTCCTCGATTCGAGGTGTAAAATGGCATTCGACATGGAGATTTTCCGTACGGGTGACTTACCTATATTCAAGTCAAGGTGGCTTATTTTTAGCCATGCGCATATCTTTCTCATTGCTGCGTCCAGTGTTGACTGGCTATATAGATTGTGTTGCGGGCAGTAGCGTTTTGCACGAAAAAAGTAACGGCCTACTTCAACAAAATTCGCCTGCGGCGCTCATTTTCATTCTGTCTGATATACAGTTTTGCGGAAATAGTGCTGTGTTTCTTGGTTATTGTTTCTAACTGGTATGATTTGTCATGGGTCTTCCGGAGTCGTATATTTTAAGATACTCACCTTCCACGCCCAAGACCTTCAAACCGCTTCTGAGCTCGGTGACATAAACAGAAATGACAGTAACAGAATCTGCACATCTGTCTTTGTTCACGACGAATCCAGAAAAATGTGAGACATTCAGCTCGAAGTTGGATAATGTGCTCCAGTTCGAGCCTTTCCAAAAAAGAAGTACTGATCATCCAGATAAAAAAAAATGAAATAAAAACCAAATGACAGGCTTCTAATCTTCAGTCTTCAACGCTTGCAGTAATAACGAGTTTTATTAGCACATATGAGAAGAAAAGCTGAAACGGGCGGCCACATGATTCTGTCCTGATTCTGCCCTTTCGATTGTCAAAAATTCACATATGAAACTGTAAGCTTCAGAAATCCGCGCCCTTCGCAAATGTTTCGTTTAGCACTTACGACTTTTTAGCGCTTTTTTAGACGCTTTTTAGGAGTTTACGAGTTTTTTAGCCTGAGTTTTGTGAGTCACGGATCAAAAATTGCATCAAAAGCTTCAACGTCCGCCAATAAATCTTTGAAGAATAAGAAGCTTCAAGGAGTGTTTTCGTTTCTAGAAGACTTGGTAGGCTGACAGATCTATCTTGCGTTTTGAAGTACTGGTATGTTCGAAAATGATATTTGTGTACGATCATCGGGCTTGTCATGGAAAGATTACTTCTAATAAGAGTTGTGCTTTAACAAATCCCTGATATAATTCCAACGAACAGTCTATTAACATCATAAAAGTTAAGGAGAAAAGCTGGTATACCATAAATGCGGTGTTTGCCATTCCTCCGATATGTTAATACTCTCTAGATTAGGGTACAAGCAAATCACTATCGGTAAACACCAATTTTCGCTACAGGAAAGGCAAAATGTTATCACACGAATTAATTAAAGCTTTATCGTTAAGCAAACAGAATTTGTCCGAAAATTGGAAACAAGGAACATACCGGATTTTGGTTAGGACATAGCAGCATAATAGTGGGTCCCGTAGCTAAATATTTAATGGCTGGCGGTGAGGCTCACGCAGCTGCTACATAAATATTATAGCGGTTCTGTTTTGAAGCTTGCTGTTTTGATCTGTTATTCCATTTTTGTAATCTCGCTGACTGGTGGTGAGCTCATAAACTATATTGTCAGAATTTGGATAACGGTTACCACATGTTTGCGCATCCTTCAGCCTTCGATTAATTTATTTTGCTCTTCGAGATTATTTCGCACATTCTTATCTTTCTTAATGTACGTCTTAAGGCTTCAACTTTGTAACACATCAATCACATTCAAATCTTACAAAAAAAATGGTCAGAGCCTTTTATGGTCTTCCATTTTCTGCATAAGCTTGAGATATTTTGCCCGTATTTTTGTCTTAAATGTCCTTTCGATTCGCAACTGGAATTGCAACCTTAGTTTATCGATACCTCTTAGAAGAGTCTTCACTTTACCTGATGTTCTTAAAAATCTTGTTTCTAGTAAATTTCATGGGAATGGCAGAAGAAAGTCGTCTAATCTTTCTACTTCTCCATGTCCTTCTACAAAATCTAGCTTCTCAGTTCGTCATACTGGCTCAAAACTGGAACTCGTTGCTCGAACTCGTTTAAATATGAGATTATCAGATGAAAGATTTGTATTTTATGTAAGATGATCTGAAAAAGAACATGAAAACCAACAATTATATTTCCACTCCTTCATTTTATAAAATAGAATACTATATATATGGAATACTATATATGCTATATATATATAGAATACTATATATATAGACCTAAGTTTTTACAAGCACCACATTCAAATATAATAGCACATAGAAAACAGAACTTTGTTTAGTATTCGTGGCTCCTACACTATGTCCTGCCGTGCCTGCCTCTTTTTAGTCGATCCCCCGAAACATCGCTGCCAAACCATATGTAGCTGACGTTTCCGTTTTCATCCATTGTATGAATATATGTTTCCAATTCAACTTGGGCTCGAAGAGTCAATCAATCAATCAATCAATCTGTTTATTACCCGTCAAAAACAATGGAGGGTGTGTGGCCCTAGTGACGGAGTACAAAAAAAAAAAGGAGAAGAAAAAAAACAACAACAGACAATGCACGTAGGAAAACTTTACACTAAACACAGCACAAACATAACTACAGATTACACGAAAAGCGAAGACCACTGGTGGTTCAGTTTACTAGCGGAAGATTTGAAATCTTCCACTCTCTTATCAATAATTTTAGCAGGCAGAACCAGATGGAATTTCTGCGCCAAAAAAGAATTGCTGGTCCAAGGGGGCAAATGCAGCAGATACTTGGCAAACTTAAAATACATCCGGTGAACATTTTTCTTATTAGAAGCAGACAAAAATTGCCAAATGGGGGACATAGCAAGAAGATGGGGCACAGTTAGACTGTTGTAAAGTTTAGAAAGATGAAACCGACTAAGACGTGTGGTATTAGAAGCAAGTGAAGCGTAAGCGATCCGTATCTTTTTAGCGAGGTTTTGAATAGCAAGCTTGATTGTTTCTTTAATGGTTTTTCCGATGGGCATACCAAGGTAAACAAGACTTTCAGAAAGCGGAATAGATGTTTCACCAAGTTCAAGTCGCTTGTTTGGATTACCCTTAAGATTGAAAGCAATTGCTACGGTTTTGTCAACATTAAAACTCAGACCGATCTGCTGATATTCATGTTTTAGTTTCGCAAACGTACTCTCACTTCCCAAAAAAGTGCGACTTAGATTCAAAATATCATCGGCGTAAGTAAATAGGGACACATCAATACCGCCATAAATACACGTGCACTCGACAGAATTTTGAGCAGGAAGAACCGAGTTGTTGAAAAGAGCAGGGGAAGTTAAACCTCCCTGTCTTCCACCTTTTAATACATTGAAGAGGTCCGACCCCCCTTTCATTTTAGCTCTGAGATGACTGTACATATAACGAAGACATTTAATAACGGAGGGATCAACCCCTCTTTTTACAGCTTCTGCCAAAATTTGGGCAAAAATACAGGAATCGAAAGCTCTGGCTATGTCCAGTGCACAAAGTACAAGGAAATCCCCGGAGCCTTCCACATCCGCAAGAACATTAAACAGGGCGAAGAGAGCATGCTTCCGACTCAGTCTTTTCTGGAAACCGAACTGATGCGAAGGAACAGAACACTTCCGGGAAATTTCACTAAGAATAATAGGGATCGACTAAAAAGAGGCACGGCACGGCACGGCATGGTGCAGGAGGCATGCTACTAAAAAGAGGCACACGTACTAAAAAGAGGCACGGCATACTAAAAGAAGGCATGCCTGCACCAGGAGGCATGCACCGTCTGTGCCTTTTTTAGGACCCGTTTTCTGGCGTGCCTCTTTTTAGTACTCCAGCTTCTTTGCATAAAATTTTTTTTGGCGTGCCTTTTTTGTGCTCGACTTCTTTGGGTTAAAAAAGGGGATTCTATAACGTGCCTTTTTAGGACCCTTTCTGGCGTGCCTTATTAGGACCCTTTTATTAGGAGCATAACAGTTATAGGACCCCCTGGCGTGCCTTTTTCTAGTAGGCTACTCGACTTCTTTGGGTTAAAAGGTGATTCTATAACGTGCCTTTTAGGACCCTTTTTCTGGCATGCCTCTTTTTAGTACTCGAGCTTCTTTGCATAAAAATGGATTTTTCTGGCGCGCATTTTTTTAGTGCTCGTTTAGGACCCTTTTCTGGCATGCGTTTTTAGGACCCTTTTCTGGCGTGCATTTTTCTAGTAGACTACTCGACTTCTTTGGGTTAAAAAAGGTGATTCTATAACGTGCCTTTTTAGGACCCTTTCTGGCGTGCCTTTTTAGGACCCTTTTCTGGCGTGCCTTTTTCTAGTATGCTACTCGACTTCTTTGGGTTAAAAAAGGTGATTATTTAACGTGCCTTTTTAGGGCCCTTTTTGGCGTGCCTTTTTAGGACCCTTTTCTGGCGTGCATTTTCAGGACCCATTTCTGGCGTGCCTTTTTTATCAGTACTCGACTTCTTTGGGTTAGAAAAGGTGATTCTTTAACGTGCCTTTTTAGGACCCTTTTCTAGCGTGCCTTTTTAGGTTCCTATTCTGGCGTGCCTTTTTAGGTCCCTTCTCTGGCGTGACTTTTTAGGACCGCCTTTTTTTAGCACTCAACTTCTTTGGGTTAAGCATTGTCCTAATAGGTGTATTACCGCGTATAAGACTTAATACAGATTCCTCTTTTCCTCGGAGCGCGCTGTAATAAGGTGAATAAGGAGAATAGACTAGCGTTCTATTCTGGCTTATGCAGGGCGAATCAGATCGCTTGGTTGGTTCCGCCAGCGGGCCGAGGAGAGGCGCAGCGTCGTCAGGGTTGCCAAAGAAAGCACAACAGTTCTACTTTGTTGGAAGCTAAAGAAACAACTTTTCTTAACAAAGACACGTTTTTGTTCTATTACGAGGGCTTTTCGTCAGTTCGAGGATCAATGCTGTCCATCCGTTATTTTAATAGCTTTTTTACAGTATAGTTTGCGTTATATTGTACTCGTGTACTTCAAGTAGTACCAAGAACCTTTTCGGATATTTTTAGAGCTCGGAAAATTGTATTACCTTGGCAACACCGGAAGCCGCACTGATAAGAACCTCTTGGGTTGTACTTGAACAGGCGTGTGTGTTAAGACGTAAACATCGCGTATAGCGCTATTCACCTTATTACACCTATTAGGACAATGCTTTAGGTGATTCCATTAAGTGCCTTTTTATGACCCTTTTCTGGCGAGCCTTTTTAGGTCCCTTTTCTGGCGTGGCATTGCATTTTAGGACCCTTTTCTGGCGTGCCTTTTTTTAGTACTCGACTTCTTTGGGTTAGGTGATTCTATAAGGTGCCTTTTTAGGACCCTTTTCTGCCGTGCCTTTTTAAGACCCTTTTTTGGCGTGCCTTTTTAGGTCCCTTTTTCGGCGTGCCTTTTTAGGACCCTTTTTTGCGTGCCTTTATTTAGTACTCCACTTCTTTGGGTTACGGTGATTCTATTAAGTGCCTTTTTCGGATCAGTTTTTTGGCGTGCTTCTTTTTAGTACTCGAGCGTCTTTGCGTTAAAAAAGGGAATCGGTAACGTGACCTTTTAGGACCCGTGTTTTCGCGTGCTTCTTTTTAGTACGCGAGCGTCTTTGCGTTAGAAAAGAGGAATTCCGTAACGTGCCTTATTAGGACACGTTTTTTGGAGTGTATCTTTTTAGTTCTCGGATGTCTTGGCGTTAAAAACGGGAATTCCATAACTTGCCGTTTTAGGACCCATTTTTTTGCGTGCCCCTCTTTAGTTTATCACTTTTAGGCTCTAGAGGCATCGGTAGGCTACACAACTAGGCAGGGGTCGGCAACTATTCTACTTACAGTATCTAGTATCCGTTTTCTGGCGTGCTTCTTCTTAGCACTTGAGCTAGAATCCCATAATAAAGGGGATTATATAACGTGCCTTCTTTTAGGCTCCGGAGGTGTCGGTAAACATTATGCTGTCCCATCAGGGGTCGGCAACTAACACATTTTTCACCCTTCACCATTGACATAGCCCCGTCCGAAACTCACCAGTTAACCCTCGGGAAGAACAAGAAACGTCACGCATCCCTCCTTTGTAAACCAATCAACAACGTTCTTTGCGTGACATTTCTTGCTCTTCACTGTGCCTTCTCTTCGTTTTCCAGCTTGATTCGCATATAGAAAGTCGCAGGGCCCGTTTTCTGCTTGGCTTATCATAGGTGATAAAAGAGCTTCTAAAAGAAGCTTGAAAGAATAAAATAGGGGTTCTATAACATGCCTTGGACCCATTTTCTGGCGTGCCTCTTTTTAGTACTCGAGCTTCTTTGGGATAAAACAAGGTAATTCTCCAACGTGCCTTTTTAGGACCCGTTTTATGGCGTGCCTCATTTTAGTACTCGAGCTTCTTTGCGTTGAAAAGGAGATTCTACAACGTGCCTTCTTTTAGGCTCCGGAATTTTCAGTATACAATATAGTGTCCCGTCAGGGGTCGGCAACTAATTTACTAATTTACCCGTTCTTCTATGATCGTCATCGTCACAACTCGAGTACTAAAAAAAGGAGCAGAGACTAAGAAAGGCACGGCATACCAGAACCAGTGAAACCTTCACGGGTCGGCAGCTAACACCTTTACAGATAAATTTCATATTCTGTGGTTCGGCATCTTACAAATTTATAGTTTAACCTCTCGATTTAACACCCTGTCCCTTCTTCTGGTTGTCGACCTTGCTGGTGTGAAAAAAGGAGTATGACTCATGTTCTTTCCGTGTTGAGCATGTTCTTGCATGTCTTTTTTTTATTTCTCGAGCTTATTCGCGGGGAAAGGGGCAGAAAATGGCAGGTTGACCACGAAGTAGAAGTTCCGTTTCCTTTTGCTTGGTGTCTTCTTACAGTGTGGTGTTTTCCTAGTGTTGGCTGTATCCATTAAACACATTATTAAAGGATAATAGAAACTGAACAGTAATGGAACAAGACCAAAGGCCGCTTCACGGCAATGGCGTACATTTCCTGCCAGCGTAGAACAGAACCGGTGTAAAACGAATTGTAATGCAATTGCGATTATTTTTTTAATGTGAATTCGTATTCAAATTCACATTTTTGGCTTTTCCTTTCAGCGTTCGCCAAAAAGTACCACTTTAAAACGCCATACCCAGAAAAAGTTAAAGCACTCCCGGCGAAAATTTGTTGCTATACTTACCATATTAATATGTTTCTTTTAAAATGTTTCAAACCCCCAAGAACTTCAATCCTAAAACGCTAACTAAATGAAACACCGTTCTTCCAAATAGAGAATAGGCCTAGTACGAAATGCGCCGCAGGTGAAACTTAGTATAAAACTAACTGTAATGCATCAATTATTATTATTCCTTTAATACAAGTTCGTAAATTTAAATTCGCATATTTGGCTTTTATTTTCATCTTTCGCGAGAAAGTGGCGCTTCCAACGACTGTAGCCTATCCAGATTGAGATAAAACTAAACTAAATTTTTTAAATTGCCTATCTCCGGAAAAAAAACCCCTGACCTATAGGCTACCTATCATACAAATTCTAGCCTTTAGTTTGCTTCCAACCCCCAGAATTTCACGCTTAAAGCGCCAACTAAATGAATTACCGTTCTTCCAAACAGAGAATACTAGGAAATACACCGCAGGCGAAGTTTTATGGAACCGCTGGTGATCAGAGCGCCTCTTTGCGATCCGAAATAAAACTAAGGCTAGCTGTGAAATCACAGCTAAAGTCCGTCAAAGGACTTTTCAGTCCATCAAAAAAGTAGTGGCTATGCAGAATAAAGTAGGTACAAAGTAGAATTGTTCTGAATTTACGGCAAAAGAAGTAGTTTTCACGTTAAAAAGACATTCTGTATACTGCGCATCGCCATTGCACTACTAGTATGTCCCCTCATTTACTCTTCCTGATTATGACCACACCAAGACTCGATCAAGAACTTCTGGGACGGCACGACAAAAGTTTGCGGAATTTGATTTATTACGTGTAAGATCCCGATCTGCCGACGAGACTTAAACTTTCCAGTTGCACCCGAGTAATGTTTGCAGAATTTGATTTCTTACGCATAAATAGAACCTGGCGTGCCGACACGAATATCTACGCCCAACAAAATCATTATGGATTCGATTTACTCTATGTAAACAGAAGCCGATGTACCGACGAAACTTAAACTTTCAGGATGCGCCCGATAAGCATTTACGGAATTAGATTTCTTACATGAAAAAGAACCTGGCCTATAGAGTATTTACTGAGTTGCAAGTCCCGCTCAACCCGCTCTCCCTTTGCAGCGTGCTTGAGTTTAGTACTGTTCGCTATAAATTTAGTACACTACTTCTTTCGTTGCATCTGAGCCTCGTTTTTGTTCCATGCTTTAGGTCCACTTCTTGGCCGATTCGGGACTGATTCTTTCTACATCCGTTTTTGCACTGTAGCGCTTCCGAGGAAGACGGCAGCGCTTCTCGAGACTTGCTCCCCGACCAAGTCCGTGCTTCCCTGCAAGATGCTGCAGCGCTGCCGCTTCAACCAAGAAGAAAGTGAATCCAAAAACGCATATTGGGCAAAAGCAAAGAAGTGCTGCAGCAGCGATGCGGCAGCGGGATTGCAACAGAAACGAGGCTCTGGCAACACCGCCCGTCCCCGTTTGTTTGTAAACAAAAAATTGTTCATAATTTCCTTTTACTGTTGGAGTTGGAGCCAGTTGGAGCCAAAGATCGTGTCAGTATCTATTATCTTTGGTTGGAGCTGGCTCTTGATTGTTTGCAGTCATGCATTCTGTCTTTATCTGTTAATCACCAGTTAGTGCAAATAAAACACAACTTTAGTGCTGTATTTGCAGCTTGCACTCAAAGGAAGCAGACTGGAAGTCACAAGGCTATCAGAGACACCAATAATAGATTAATACTGAGGATTTTGTAGAGTTTATCTGAAGACTACTTCATAGCACTTCATAGGTAAGTTACCACATTTTCTTATAGTTTGCAGTAAGCTAGAGCTAGTCAGGAGCTAGTCTGGAGCTAGTAGACTAAGCTTGGACCAGTCTACCACAAATCCTTGATTTTTGGATACCCTATGCCAAACGCTGGATATATCTAGTACAGTAGAGGTATGCTTATGTGAACAGTTACTTTAATGTGAACAGTGCAGTTTTGGGCTAAATGGTAGAACAGTAGAATGAAGATTCAAAATACCTATACAGGTGTTTTCAGATTCCCTTAGTTACCTACTTTGGCTAACTGGTAGTTAGCTTTAGACACAGCAAGTGCATGAAAATGGCAAAGTCCACTGTCAACAAACGTTCACATAAGCATACCTCTACTGTATTTGGCATAGCCTATGCCTAACGCGGGATACCCTATGCCAAACGCTGGATACCTGTTGGTAACCTAACCTTGACCTACCTCAATATAAAGGAGTTCTGATTGGTTGATTTGTTAGCTTCACTCAAATCATCAAGATTTTACTTTGTTACAGTATCCAGCACCTGGCATAGTGTATCCAGCGTTAGGCATCAGTCATGCACAAATCCTCAATTTTTGGGCATGGTGCCCCAACGTCTGGGCATGCCCGAACGTATGGGCATGGTACCCATACATTGAAGCACCATGCTCTGGAGCATGGGCATGGTACCCCTGTGAAATTTGGATAAACTGAGACTGGTTACATACCTAAATAGGGCCTTCTCCCTGTCCTAGATCAAAAGATACCTGATTTCACTGTCTATACAACCTCATTTTCCAATTTCCAAAATGTTAGAGCACTTTCAAGATACAGAGAGTTTTGTGGAGGCCACTTCTTTCCCAGTGGGTTTACCCTATCATTTTACAGGTAGTTGCCATTAGGTTACTCAATCCTTTTCCATGTTGTCAAAAAGTCAAAAGTCAGAGTAAAAACAGGTAAAAAAAAAAACAACTCAAAATAAATACAATAAAAGGCAAACAATCTAAAGGAAATATTTGCTCCAGTGAACAGATTGAAAAGCTTGCCTCATCCATGCTACCTAGCAGCAACTTTCTGAAAAAGGATAGGATAAGCCCACTAGAAGAGAAGTGGCCTCCAAAAAACTCTCTGTATCTTGAAAGTGCTCTAACATTTTGTAAATTGGAAAATGAGGTTGGATAGACAGTGAAATCAGGTATCTTTTGATCTAGGACAGGGAGAAGGCCCTATTTAGGTATGTAACCAGTCTCAGTTTATCCAAATTTCACAGGGGTACCATGCCCATGCTCCAGAGCATGGTGCTCTAACGTATGGGTACCATGCCCATACGTTTGGGCATGCCCAGACGTTGGGGCACCATGCCCAAAAATTGAGGATTTGTGTATGACTGTTAGGCATAGAGTATACCAAACGCTAGACATATCCAACGTTTGGCATAGGGTATCCAAAAATCAGGGGTTTGTGGCTGACTGGCTTGGACTAAGCAAGTCCTTTTTGGGATCCCTCTAATAGTGCGAACACACAATCAGGATCGGGAGCTCCCAACCATCATCACTTCTAATTCAAGAAAAATTTGAAAAAGTTGACATGGATGAGTCTTGGGGCAGGCAGTACTATAACGACACAGCTTAGTATCGCCTGCTCAAGACTCATCCATGTCAACTTTTTCTCTTGGTGCAAAACAATAGCTAGATGCTCAGCAGTTATGCAACTATCTGTAATATACAATAGCACAACCAAATAACGACACAGCTTAGTACCGCCTGCCCAAGACTCATCCATGGTCAACTTTTTCAACTTTTAATCTCGGTGTAAAACAATAGCTTGATGCTGGGAGTAGTGCAATTTCTTCCTTCTGGAGTAATATTTCTAACCGCCGAATGCACCGAGGAAATGAAGCGTTTTTTACGCTTATATTTATGGTATATAACTCACATACAACACTATCCTGTAATATACAATAGCACAACCAAATAACGACACAGCTTAGTACCCTGTAGCGAAACTAGGGGGGTCGTGGGGGGGGCAACTACCCCCCACGAAAAATCGTGTCGGTAAATCTGCAGTATTTTACCATATCGTTTCTGATACCGACAAAAGCTCTGTCGGTAAAACACGAAACCTCCCGAAACGCTTTAGGGTTGGGCCTCAAATTATTAGTCTACAGGTCCCATGAGTTTTGTACCTTTCCAGTTTTATCCCAATCATTCTATCCGTTCGTCCCCTACTCGTATTACAATATTTCCCAGACCTCCTTGCAACACTGGTCTCGGACGCGGATAAATTAAGCATCTTGGGCAAGTTTCGGTCGAATCCGAGCACTTTCTAACACCCATGCACCCGTTCGGTTTTTAAAGCATATCACAAAGTTACTCTGATCCCTACCTTCCACTCAGTTGTCGGATTTCGTCCGGACACAGAAGCAGCATATTTAAGGCATCTGCTCCCATCAGCCATCAAGTTTCCATAAAACTGGATGGCCCGTTCATTTCACATGTACTTGATGCAACGCATCCTCATACCAAATTTCAACAAAATATCCCAACCCCTTTGAGATTTTGTGAATTTTGCGAACTCATAGATGCTAACGTTTTGGACCCTCCAAGAACCGCTTAGTTTACAAAAAAAGACAGCCGCGTAAATTTCAAGCAGTGAAGTAATCTGTTGCAGTGTCTATCACTACTTTTCTGATTTGCAAGACTACTGACTGCATAATATGTTCCTGGTTCTATGTGATCACCATTGGTACCAGGAAGTTAATGGCGAATTCATCAATTTCGTTAGAAAACCATCTCAATTGATATGCTACAACTTTACAACGGTTTTAAGATGCATTCACGGGGAACGTACGTCGTTGCCGCGTCAGCGGCAACGGCGCTTTTTGTCGGTGAAATTTGGGCTTGGCCCCCCATGAAAATGGGCTAGTTTCGCCACTGTTAGTACCGCATGCCCAAGACTCGTCCAGGTCAACTTTTTCTCTCGGTGCAAAATAATACCTTGGTGCTGGGCGGTTATGCAATTTCTTCCTTCAGTGGTAATATTTCTAACCTCCGACCACCGAGTAGCGCAAAGGAAACGAAACAATCTGTGAACTTTTCTCTCGGTGCAGAACAATAGCTTGGTGCTCGGCGCTAATGCAATTTTTTCCTTCGGTGGTAATATTTCTAACCTCTGACCGCCGAGTAGCGCCGAGGAAAGAAACATTTTTTACGCCTATATTTACGGTAAATAACTCACATACTACATTATCTTGTTATATACAATAGCACAACCAAATAACGACACAGCTTAGTACCGCCTGCCCAAGACTCATCCATGTCAGCTTTTTCAACTTCTAATCTCGGTGCAAAACAATAGCTTGATGCTCGGAGGTAATGCAATTTCTTCCTTCGGGGGTAATATTTCTGACCACCGAGTAGCACCGAGGAAACAAAACGTTTTTTACGCTTATATTTACGGTATATAACTCACATAGAACAGTATCCTGTAATATACAATACCACAACCGAATAACGACACAGCTTAGTACCGCCTGCCCAAGACTCGTCCATGTCAACTTTTTCAACTTTCTGGGATCCCAAAACGTAAGTGGAGGGATACCTATGACATTGCAAAAGTTGTCCATCTGTCCATCCGTCCGTCTGTAAGCACGAAAACTCTCGAAGGGAATGAGATATTTTAATGAAACTTGGTGTGAGGATTCGTTGGGTCGTCGGACCAGTCAAGTTCGTAGATGGGCTTTGTAGCCCTACATTTAGTGGTGGGGGAGGGGGTACAAATTAAGGGGCAAACAAAATATTTTGAAACAGCTAGTTTGATAGTCGATTATGGGGTAAGAAGACATGCTGAACACGATGGTGAAAACCATTTTGTCATCGGACAAGTAGTTCGCCCGGAATCCGGCCAAAACCGGAAAGTTTGTTAAAAGTAAAAGTTTTATTTGAAGTTGATTAAATGTTCGATTTAAAGGTAAGAAGACATGCTGAGGACGATGGTGAAAACCATTTTCTCGACCGACAAGTTGTTCGCCCGGAATCTGGCCCAAACCGGAAAGTTTGTTAAAATTAAAAGTTTTATTTGGAGTTGATTGGATGTTCGATCTAGGGCAAGAAAACATGCTGAACACTTATGTGAAAAAATTTTCTACCGGGACATGTAGTTCCCCCCCAATCCGGCCAGAACCGGAAAATTGTTAGAAGCTTAAGTTTTATTTCTAGTTGATTAGATAACCGATTTAAGGGTAAGAAGAGATGCTGAATCCGTGTTAGACAATCATATTTTACCCGGAAATTTAGTTCGACCGGAATCCTGCTGGAGTCGGAAAATTTGTTATAAGGTAAATTTTTATTTCAAGTTGATTAGATGTTCATTATCGGGGAATTTTTGATACCCTGAGTTCGTTTTTGAGCTTTCTTTTTTCGCCGGACAAGTAGTTCTGGAGTTCGGCCGAAACCAGGAAATTGGCAGAAGTGGCAGGAAGTTTTCGTCAAAACAGATATGACTTATAGGGGTAAACACACATACTGAATCCATATCTGAACTTGGTTTTCTCGTATGACTAGCTATTTGGCCTTAATCTGTTTCTGAATTATAATTGTAAAAAGGGTCAAGGAGTCTGGCGATGACTGGATCTGGCTAAGACAAGACCCAGTTGTTTGGATCAGATATTGAATTTTTGGGATCCCATCGAAACCTTTGGTCTTGTTCTCTCTGTGCAAAAAATAGCTTGGTGCTCGGCGGTTATGCAATTTCTTCCTTCGGTGGTAATATTTCTAACCTCCGACCACCGAGTGCGCCTAGAAAACGAAACAATGCTTATATTTACTAATTCTCCAGTAATTCTCCTAGCTCCGAGGTAATTTTTCCAAAACTCATGTTTTGACACTCGGAGCTTGGAGCTAACTTCAACCTGGTACCCTGACCTACCTCAATATAAAGGACCTCTGATTGGTTGATTTTTTAGCTTCACTCGAATCATCAATATTTTACTGGGTTACAGTCTCCAGCACCTGACATTGTGTATCCAGCGTTAGGTATATGCTAGGGTATGCCAAACGTTAGACATATCATGGACATATCCGGCGTTTGGCATAGGGTATCCAAAAACCAGGGGTTTGTGGTTGACTGGGGGTATCCAACCTCAGACAAGATTTCAAATTTCTAGAGAAGTCTTTCCTTCAGAATAACCTATCTGGGTTAAAAAGGAACCAACAAATCTGACAAACATACTTCTACTGGAGCCTCTAGTATTTCCGTTGGTTTCTATTTCAGTGAGCACTTGACGGAATTAGTTTTCTAGCTTAGATGTGCCTTAGATGCACCACAAACTGTCTAAACTAGTTAAACCTGTTGGAAGATATGTGTTTAAAATCATATTCACTGATAAATCATTTTTAATTCAGATATTTAGGCACTGTTGTGACGGAAATGAAATCAAGGCACCCTGCGTCATCACATTACAGTAGAGGTATGCTTATGTGAACAGTTACTTTAATGTGAACAGTGCAGTTTTCGGCTAAATGGTAGAATGAAGATAAAAAAATCCTATACAGGTGTTTTCAGATGCCCCTAGTTACCTACTTTGACTAATTGGTAGTTAGGTTTAGACACAGCAAGTGCCTGAAAATGGCAAAGTCCACTGTCAACAAACGTTCACATAAGCATACCTCTACTGTATAAGAGAATTAACGTCAATGTCTGTAAGCTTCTCTGTTTAAAACACTAATGATTTTCTTATATTGAATTCATGTTTGTTTCTAACATTTATGCAATTTGCTTTCATATTTTTCAAGTACAAATGGTTAAACAATGATTACGTGACGGAAACAAAATTTTGCGTGACCAACCTTAACGGTAACTAAGTCCCCAGAAAATGTGTGGGTCATCGCAGAAATTCATGTACGTTACTGGCAATGCAGCTTGCACAGTATCTCGGAAGAAAACCTACATTGAAAAAAAAGAAGGCGGTTTTCTTTTGAGATACTGTTTACCTTTTTTGGAAATTTCTGAGGTGAGATAAAGACAACCGAAGCTGGGCAATGCAATAGGCAGGTTAAATTCTGACGGAAATAGTATAGGCTCCAGTTTTTCTTTTCAAACAAGATCACTTCATTCTAACCTTACCTCGATTGACTTACAAAATAATAAAAAGGTAGAGTTAGCAAAGTCAGAAGCCTAAAATCCCTTTTCATAGCAGCTTGAAAACAAAGAAAAGGTACATATTTGAATATTTTCGGACACATCACTGTTTAAAAAAAGTAATATTTTGCCTCTTGACTGTCAGGACAGCATGTACATTTCTCTTCCACGGCAAAAAATATCATCGGCACCTCTAGACTTTTTCTTTTTCGACTTACAAATTTTCTGCCGTATATCGTTACTTGACACCACAGTTTGCGAAGCATGTTCTTTTCAGAGAACATCTTCAAGCTCTTGTACAAACGGGTTGGCTATAAGAGGGTCAGGTGCTGCAAATTCGTTGGTGAAATGAGACTGCCACTGAGCGGGGCTTATTGGACTTGTTTGTTCTGTTTTGCGATCACGTGACCGAAGCTTGCCAAATTAAATTGGGGTCTTTAGCTATACGTTCACTAAACTCCGCTTTTATATTGCATCTATGTTTCTTTAGGCATTTGTCAAATTTCCTTTTGGACACTAGTCGCAAAGAATTTACAGTCCCTGACCTTGGACTACCACACCAAAACTTTGGACTGTTACAAGAACTCACTAGCTCTGGGTTTTTCGAGAATCCTTGCACCTCAGTACCGAGCTTACTGTTTTTCACAGGAACTCCACATTTTTCTGAAGTTTTTAGGGCAAGGCATATTTCGGTACAGAACAAGTTTACTTGTAGATGAGCTTCCTGAATAGGAATTTGTACATTTTCTGTAAAAGAGCGAAAGGAACACGAATTATTCTTAGTATATCGTCAAGAACTTGACGGTAATTGGACGTTTTTCCAGTCAGTAATCGTAAACTGGCGCTTCTGTTTCTTATTAACACTAGGGGGGATTTGCGAATCAATTAGGCACAGGAGAGGGATATGATCAGCAGAGAACGATTCGAAGAGCACTTTTACTGAGCCGCTAAGTTCACGAGTGGCAATCGCATGGTCAGTGTTCGAGACTGATCCGCTAGTGTGAACATAGGTGTAGTCATTGTCCTTGGATAACACGTCGAACTTGTCAGCAAGGGTGCCCATTACCAATTGGGCTCTTGCATTAGCGGGATTGGTAATGTCGCAATTAAAGTCCCCAACGAATATACATCGTAACTTCAGTCTCTCACAAATGTTTATACAGCGAGCAAGCCACCTAACTGCTTTAGCGAATTTTGATTCGGAAGAAGCGTTATTATAGTTTGAAGACATGTAGGCCTACAGATTAATAACGGCCATGGTACGAACTGCTAGGAAACATTCGTTCGTGAAAAGAACTTCCAGAGCAATACTGTTTTTAGCGATGATGGCAAGACCCCCAAAAGGGCGGCCTCGGCCGGAACGAGCAGCTCTTGCAGGTACAAACTGGAATGAAAAGTTGTCCGAAAACTTCATGACATCTGTGTTCGAACTCGTAAGAAAATGTTCCTGGATGCAAACAATGTCCGCTTTTGAGCACAAGTTCTCGACTATTGGTAAACGGTTTATAACACTTCCGTTCATGTTCCATGATATTACTTCGAATTTTTGGTTTTCATGTTGTTTATCTTTTGCACTTCAGGGCAGCGAATCGAGCGACATGAGTGTCCTTTCTGCTGACATAGAGTACATGAAGTGGGTCTCAAACACGGGTCTGACGGGCTAGACGTATGACTGGTGTCACCGCATTTCGAAAACTTGGACTTTCGCACAGTCATCAGCTATGTAGTTGAAACCCTGGCATTTGTAGCAGCGCCTAGGGAGGAATACGAACTCCTCGACCCGTAGCCGTTCGAAACCGATTTTGAGGGGATCCTGAATGGCATGGTCAGGGAAATCTCGAGACTCAAAGAACAGTTTGTAAGCACGTGACTGACCACACTGCTCAACTTTTACGCGGTTCGAAACGACAGATTTCAGCGACTCGCATCCACACGATGTAGGCACATTTTTATGGCACTTGCCCTTCGGCCAAGCGCCATATAGCGATCGCAATTTCTGTCCGTCCGTCGGTCTGTCGGTCTGTCCAGGTTTTGCTAGTTCGGGCACTTCCACATTAGCTAGGACGATAAAACTTGGCAGGCGTATCAGGGACTCCAAATGATTAAGTTGGAAATAGTCACTTCCCCGATCCGAGCACCGTGGGGGGAGTGGAGGGAGGGGGAGTCCGGAATCTTGAGGTATTTTTAACTTTTGAACGGGTGATCGGGTCTCGATGAAACTTGATATTTGGAACGACCTCATGCCTCAGACGACCCACTTAAAATCCGTACCGGATCCGGTGACTTTTGGGGGGAGCTGGAGGGGGCAACCGGAAATCTTGGGAAACGCTATGAGTGGAGGGATCGAGATGAAACTTGGTGGGAAGACACCTAGCAAACACTAGATACATCATTGACATAACTTAGCCGATTCGGGCACTGTGGGGGGGAGTGGAGGGAGGGGGAATCCGGAATCTTGAGGTATTTGTAACTTTTGAACGGGTGATCGGATCTCGATGGAACTTGATATTTGGAAAGACCTCATACCTCAGACGACCAACTTATAATCTGGACCGGATCCGGTGACTTTTGGGGGGGAGCTGCAGGGGGCAACCGGAAATCATGGGAAACGCTATGAGTGGAGGGATCGAGATGAAACTTGGTGGGAAGACACCTAGCAAACACTAGATACATCATTGACATAACCGAGCCGATTCGGGCACTATGGGGGGGAGTGGAGGGAGGGGGAATCCGGAATCTTGAGGTATTTATAACTTTTGAAGGGGTGATCGGATCTCGATGGAACTTGATATTTGGAAAGACCTCATGCCTCAGACGATCCACTTAAAATCCGGACCGGATCCGGTGACTTTTGGGGGGAGCTGGAGGGGGCAACCGGAAATCTTGGGAAACGCTATGAGTGGAGGGATCGAGATGAAACTTGGTGTGCAGACACCTAGCAAACACTAGATACATCATTGACATAGCCGAGCCAATTCGAGTACTGTGGGGGGAGTGGAGGGAGGGGGAATCTGGAATCTTGAGGTATTTATAACTTTTGAACGGGTGACCGGATCTCGATGAAACTTGATATTTGGAAAGACCTCATGCCTCAGACGACCCACTTAAAATCCGGACCGGATCCGGTGACTTTTGGGGGGAGCTGGAGGGGAGAACCGGAAATATTGGAAAACGCTATGAGTGGAGGGAACGAGATGAAACATGGTGGGAATACACCTAGCAAACACTAGATATATCATTGACATAACCGAGCCGTGCTTACTCGTAACAAGCACCATATGAGCTCGTAGCTCTTGTTTATTATTCCAATGTGTGTAGGAGTTTTAACTGTGGATTCAACCCCCTCGTCTCTTCGAGCAGATGTAATACTATTGGCTAGAGTTTTCTTACCGACTACGAGGCGCAATTCATTTTTTCCTCTGTTTTAGTTCAAGTTCGTCTTTGAGTTCGTCACCACAACATTTTTCAGGTAAGACATACGATCTTCGGGGGTAGCTAGGCTAGGTGGGTTCTTAACGATTACTGAATAAGGGACTCGGAGGATACGGTTTACTGCTGAGGTGCTGGCTGGCGGCTCTTGCTTCACGCGCTCGAAATATCCATCATATCTTCTGCACGTATCGTTCACGTTTGACGTTATACAGGCTCCCACTTCGTCGCCGCACACTGGGACCTCTATCGGTTCGAAAATAACAAAGGTTGGAAGGATTACCTTACTTGACGCACTCGTTAGAAAATATTTCGCGATTCCAATAAGGTTGTCACTGTCTTTAACGGATTTAACCAAACGCTCCGTGATTCCTGCTTTCTTGTGTAGCAGTTCTTTCGCGGGCAAGATTTCGTCGCGTTGGAAAAACTCGTATGCACGCCTCAGGAAAGCATCCTTCTTTATTCCCGCAATCATGGCACGAGAAATAAAGTTCAAAACAGGGTTCTAAATCATATTGTCCTTGTCACTCATTGCAAAAACCGGTTTTCCATGCAGTGGAATGAAATACGTCCGCACTGATCGACAGCTGAATGGTAATGTATGCCTTACCAGAAAGATTTATTGTTTTATTTTGTTCAGGCACTAAGCAATCTTCACCAATCTCACCACTGCCAACTTACAAGCCGCGTTTGTGTTGAGATTAATATCTCCCGCGTCATAGTAGAATTTACGTTGTGGGGACGGCCGCAGATATTCAGAACGTCATAACTAGAGTAAATAGTGGGGAAAAAAAATCCCTTTGCAGAATCTAAATTAGATGACACCCAAATAAGTTGGCTTTTCAGTTAAACTCTAACAGGAAGAACCCAGAAAACACCAGAAGGAAGTCTGCCCTGCGTTTCTCTGACAACCCAAAACCCCACCCGCTTCAGGTCTGTTCAAGGTCTTTCGTAACTAGCCTGGTGTGTAAGATAGCTCAGCGTTTAATGGTACACGCTCTTCCAGTGATCTGTTGGTAGTGCTGTGTATAGGACCACATACAGTAAGACTTGTTTACTTTATCTGCCTGATATTTGATATGTCTGAATGTCTCTCTTCTCTTGAGCCATTAGGTCCACTGTTCTACCGAGTGTCAGGCATTTCTCTTGTTGTAGAGCAGGTCATATAAGTAGAGCATTATTAAAATTGGGATTTGAGTGCAATTTATTATCCCAGTAAACTTGTAGTTACAGAAAAAAAAAACACAAAGGGAAAACAAAAGAAACTATAGCATTATTGCACCGTACACATATCCTTGCTAAGTAAGCGTGCCTAACGTGGAAGCCGATTTTGGACTGGCCTCTCTGGACCGACAACACCATATCCGTCACTAATCAACGAGCTTTTAGCGGATGGATTTTGGGTATGACTGGACTGAAGTGTGGTTTTATCCGGTGGCCAACTTATGAAGAAGCCTTGGAATGCGTATTTTTAACCTAAAAGTGCCCAAGTGGTATTTTTGTCTTGATAGGAGATTGTCTTTACTGTCAACTAATGAAGAAGCCTTGGAATGCGTATTTTTAACCTAAAAGTATCTAAGTGGTATTTTTGTCTTGATAGGAGACTGTCTTTACTTTGGAGCTGAAACAAAGTTGGCCTTAATATTTGTGCCATGATCGAGCTTGGTTTAAACATTCTTAACGTCTGGACTTTCAATTACTGATTTTTCCCTGCAGACAGAGAAGCTTCTTTACCTTGTAGCCTATTCGCCAATGAAATCATTGTGAAAATACTACCCACTACCAGGCCCGTGTCCAGGAATTTATTTCGGGGGGGGGGGGGGAGTATGCCTGCGGGTCGGATAAGAAAGTACAAAAAAGACATAGATCAGAGGGAAAAGCCTATTAAAATGATTATTTTTGTGTGTTTCGGGGGGGGGGGGGGTTAGTTGCAGTAATCCTGCGGACAGAGTTCAGTCGGACGGTGGTGGACGGGATTTCCTGCCAAGATTCCCACTACCATCATCAGTTCCGTAGCTGCAGCAAACCTTAGCAGAGGGAAGAGGTCCCAATCATTTTTAAATGCAACCGTTTGAAACCTTACCTTAGTTGCGTTTTTGCTGATACCATGGTATCTGTTACCACGGTAACTGGATCTGCAATAAGTCGTTTTTGCAGTTATCGTGGTGTCTGATTACGGTGCTCTGCAAAAACGACTATTGCCGAAATTGCACTTTTCGAAGTCATCCCAAAAGAAAAACAGATATCCAGTTACATCACTAAGAGCTAAACTTCTTTCTCACCAATCTGACGAAATTTGATGAAAGTGAGATGACTTCTCAGATACCACGACCAGTTACCACGGTCGGACCGTAGCATCTGAATATCTGATACCACGATAACTGGCCAGATACCGCGATAACTGCAAAAACGCCTTTTGACCGTGGTATCAGATACCACGATAACTGCAAAAACGACTTTAGACCGTGGTAACAGATACCATGGTATTAGCAAAAACGCAACTCTTACCTTAACTTACCTTAAATCGCACTTCCAGCAAGATGAGGTGGTGTGATCCTACTGTAGAGTCTCTCGCTGGTTGACGCCTTGGTTGTCAAATCGTTGTTGTCACATCGGTTCACTGGAATCCCAGTTGTCGGCTACCGTTTAAGAAATGGGCCGTAAATGGCAGAAATGAAATATAATTATTGAGATGTTGGCGGGTACTCTACCACCTGGGGTAGAAGACGGTATATTGGTGATTTCAGGGAGAAATCCGGTCCTTAATTCTGTCCGATGTGCGGGTGTCAGGATGAGAGTGTTGCTCACATGGTTCGCGAGTGTATGGAGGGAAAGAACAGTAGGCTACGGTGTGGGTGAATTTGAGGATGAATGGCTGAAAGGAGTCGTTAAAGGACACGTGAACGATGAAACCATATTTGAACACATCATGGAGAATGCATTTACAGACATGGCCACGGAGAGCATTCTTCTCCTGAGCGTGACTTTTTCAGAATAGGGATGTTCGTTTCTGTTCTCCTCCAAGACTCCAAGACAAAAATTGCAATACATTCAATTCTTGTACAGCGCTGGCGGGATCGTATTAGACTTTCTTCTAGATATACGTTTGGGCTTAACTGGTCAAAAATGTTCCAGAAGAAGGGTTGATTGGAGACATTTGTTCATTTCTAAAATTGTTTATTACTGAAATAAGGACAGATGCAGAATGGAGCAAAAATCATAGCTTGGAAACACTATTTCGTATTTGGATTGGGTTTTCTGCAGCAATATTAAGTGAAGTCATGGTTCACGAGTGTATGGAGGAAAGAACATTAGGCTACGGAGTGGGTGAATTTGAGGAAGAATGGCTGAAAGGAGTCGTTAAAGGACACCTGAACGATGAAACCATACTTGAACACATCATGGAGAATGCATTTACAGACATGGCCACGGAGAGCATTCTTCTCCTGAGCATCTCTTTGTCAAAATAGGGATGTTCGTTGCTGGAGGTTCCTCCAAGAATCCAAGACAAAAATTGCAATACATTCAAATCTTGTACAGCGCTGGCCGGATCGTATTAGACTTTCTTCTAGATATACGTTTGGGCTTAACTGGTCAAAAATTTTCCAGAAGAAGGGTTGATTGGAGACATTTGTTCATTTCTAAAATTGTTTATTACTGAAATAAGGACAGATGCAAAATGGAGCAAAAATCATAGCTTGGAAACACTATTTCGTATTTGGATTGGGTTTCTGCAGCAATGTTAAGTGAAGTCATACAGATAGGGATGTTACTTGGTACTCTTCATTCAGCTGTCCTTTAAGGACGAGTGTTTGCTACTTTAAAGAGATTGGGGCGTTTCCTGAGGATAGCGATGGAATACAGGAGTATGTTTCTGGAATAAGAAAAAAACAGAAAGTGTGTTATTGGAGTGGAGAAAGATTACGGAGGAGATTTTTTTCTTGTTTTTTGTTCTTGTTTGAGATTGTTTATGATAAATTGTTGCATGGCCAGCGGGCTGCTAAGCAATCAATACATCTATCTGTCTATCTAAGCCGTGCTGCGGACGGCTGAGGTGATTTAGTTAAAATACCTCCTTTATTTCAGAAACCGAAATGGACATGTTCATGCTAAGTGGCAACGTCCCATCAGGAGCGTTAATTTCGCTGGGAACTCTGTACGGAGAGAAGTACTACGTTAGCGACGACTGTTTGCGTAAGTAGCCTTACATTTTTTTTCTCAGCCTTAAAGTTTAACTGAAAAGGGAGCTTATTTTTGGGATCCCAGAAAGAATATTATGTTGTACCTATTCCAGCTTGTGGTTTATTTAGTTGAGTTTTGAGTTCGGAACTCAGGAGCTCCTGATCGGGAGGGGAAAGTATAATGTCTCACTATTTGCAGTGAAAGAACCTGTATTCATGAAGCAGGTCCAACGTTTTTAATTCGTTTGTTCGTAGGGGGGGGGGGGGGCTTGTCACCCCGCGCCTTTATATACGGTACTGGCGATACAGTAGACTAACAGAACAAGTGTTCCCAGAGGCGTTACTAGCAAAAATGTGTAGGGGAGGAACAAGGTATTTACCGACTTGCTGGTAATTTTTACCCACTGTTTTTGCAAAATAAAAATGATTGTTTTTAAGAAAAAAACGACGTTTTAACGAATAATCGGCTGATTTAAGAAAAACCGACTGGTTTTAAGAAAAAATCGACTATTTTACGAAAATCGACTATTTTACGAAAACCGACTATTTTGAAGAAAAGTCGGCTGCGTCCGAGAAACAAACCGACTGTTTTTACGAAAATGGCACTTCGACTGGCCGACAACATTGGGGGGGGGCATACTTGACGCCCGTGAGTGTTCCTTCAGTCCAAGCTGACTGCAAATCACATTTGACTGCGTCTAAGGATAGCCTAAGGTAGTTGAGATTTGTTGAGTTGAGCATGTAGAATTTATGCTAAAACGAGCCAGTATGTACATCTCTGAAAGTACTCTCCGGCCACGGTACCCCAAACACCACCTCCTTCGCATTTACCTTGTTTTCATTCAGCTTTCCCTCGAATACTGCTTCCCGTCAGGCACTTCGGTTTGACACGGCAGCAGTCTGAACGCCTCGAAAGGGTCCAGTACCGACCTTTACTAATAATGTCAGAATCCCCCCAAGACCCGTACAGTCCCCTTCTCAACGAGCCTGTCCCCACGCCTTTGTCAAGTACACACCAACTTTCCATTATGTTCTTTGACCAGCTACCGGAAGACCCCATCCGTCGTCGTATACTTCCCTCTCCTCGCATTCCCGACTGTACAAGACCACAGAGACATGCAGCGCAGACAGTCTCGAAGATCCAGCCTATAGCCTACATGCGCGATTCGAGAGAAGTTTTATCCCCTTCTTTGTTAGTTTTTCGACGTGGAAAAAATCATGTTCATTTTTTATTTATTTTGAAGTTCAATGTTTAAATTTAAATTTTTGTTTGTTTAAGTATTGAATTGTTTGACTATGTAGAAGCGTGACTGTATATAGTGTGCGTGAGGAGAGGACCATTTGAACACTAAAAAGTGATTAATCGATTGAGATGTATTCTGGCGATATTTCAGCCTTTCGGATCTGCCGCACGTATGCCAAGAAGGGCCGACATGTGGCTAGAATAAATCTCTGCTGACTTATTAGTTCCGTATTTGCAGATACAATGGTATCGGTTACCGCGGTTACTGGGTCTGCAATTACTCGTTTTTGCAATTACAGTGGTATCTAATACCACGGTCTAAAGTTATTTTCGCAGTTAAGTGGTATCTGAATATCAGATACCATGGCACCTTGACAGATACGAAGGTAACTGCAAACATGCCTTGTGACCGTGGTATCAGATACCATGGTAACTGCGAAAGGACTTTAGACCGTGGTATCAGGTACTATGGTATCGACAAAAACGCAACTATTGATTCAGCGCAGTCAGATATAACAGACATCAAAGTAATGAAGCATTAGTTGCGTTTTTGCAGATACCATGGTATTTGTTACCACGGTAACTCGATTGTAATTAGTCGTTTTTGCAGTTACCGTGGTATCTGATACCACTGTTGCTCTGCAAACACGACAATTGCCCGATTTGCGCTTTCAGAGATCATCCAAAATGAAATACTGATATCCACTGTGACATAACTTCTTTCACACCAATTTGAAAAAAAAAACTAGACCGTTGTGTTAGTGATGATGAAAGTGAGATGAGTTGTTCAGATACCACGATCAGTTACCACAGTACCTGGCTAGATACCACGGTAACTGCAAACACGCCTTTTGACCGTTGTGTCAGTTACCACGATAACTGCGAAAACGACTTTAGACCGTGGTATCAGATACCATGGTATCTGCAAAAACGCCTTTTGACTGTGGTAGCAGATATCACAATAACTGCGAAAACGACTTTAGACCGTGGTATCAGATACCATGGTATCTGCAAAAACGCAACTATTATTGACTTTGATTTCTTGTATATTTTTCAGAATATTTGAATGACATCTTGTCAAAGCTGGATACTGAGGACAAAGGCTCTCGCAATTTTCGGCGATCCCTTTCGTTCATGGACATCGTCAGTAAGGTAAGCTCAGTATCATTTTAGCCCATGTCGAAATAAGTTAGATGGCGCTCACAAGCCCCTCGGTAGCTCATTGGTAGAGCGGTTTTCTTGTAAGCGGGGAGTCCTGGGTTCAAATCCCGGCTGAGGAGCATTTCTTACTTTCTGTTCGCCAGTGATAACACTACAATAAATAATTTTTATAAGGGTAGGTTTCGGTTGTAGATTCAGACCTTATGGAGGAAGGGTTTTTGAAAGAGGGAGTGAGTTTTTACGAGAAAATTTAATAGAAAAATTAAAAGTTTGAAAAGAGAAGTTAGATTTAGAGTTGATAAAGCATAAAAAGATAGTAGGGTTAAGACGAAAGTGTAAGTGACGAGAAAGTAGGGTAAACTCTTAGGTAAATTTTCTATTAACGTCACTAAGTTAGAGGCGGAGACGTAGCCACTTGTTTTAGTTCGATCTAAAGCAAGAACAAATGAAACAAAAAAAGCCGAAACACCGTAAAACATAAAACATCGAAAATGCAACGTAAAACAAACCGTTTCACCACCACCAATCTAAGCTTACCTATCGATGCGGAGTTTGAAGGCACAACTCTTACTATAAGTGATCTTTTCAAGATGGAAGTAGCTCAGAAGTATCATGTTTAGAAAATAACATTCTCCACGTGAAATTAGTGACTTTCTTGTTAGCGCTTGTCGACCCTATCCATCCTTCCCGCCCTTCGACGCGGCGTTGAACGGAAAATGTTTGAAAACTGAACAAGCCGTGGTTAAAGAGTGGGAAAACTCAAGCAAAACAAAAGAAGTCGAAAACAGAAGATAGACCTGATGGCCTACCATGTCTTCAAATGAAAACAATACTCTGAATATTCTCATGTCCTTGTATGTGAAAGAGTTGTTGAAGGACGCTGAAACTTTCGGTGAAGTTACGTTGCGGAACTGGCAAAACTCGCCTAGGCCGAAAAAGTGTTAGAGTTTAATTACAATCGACTTACAGCAGCTGGACAACTTATACAGAAGTACAACAATAACAATAAGCATCAATGGGAGAGCATTCTTACAATAGGATAGTTTTGTAGATAGGGTAATATTGTCGTAGTCTCTATGTTTGTGAATATTCTTTGAGTCCAAGCTGACTTTGAAACATTTATTGCAGCAATGTTTTCAACGGATGCATCAGCTAAGATTCTTCATAAGCGATATTTCGGCCCTTCTTGGCAAGGGTCCTCGTCAGGCTTTCAGTGCCTGTCTGGTCTCCTCTTGTTATATTGTTTCCTTCTTCTTTTCTTTCTTTATTCCTACTCCATCTATGCCGTGTGCTTTTGATGGGTGAAAAATAAAATTATTATTATTAAAACAAAACTATGGCAAAACGCGGGGATGTCAGGAGCTTATAATTGCATAAGGGCGCTAAGGATGAAAGAAAAATCAGAATAAGGAAGAGGGGTCCTTTAAATTTTCACTCAAGAGCTTATCATTCCTATTTCCCACCACGGGAATACCATTGCTGAATTCCATGTCAAATTCGAAACAAATCAGCTCTTCCGCAGTATCTCTCGCAACATCTCTTCACACTAAGATTTTCAGCAAACGTTGTCTCTGATTGTTTTTTCCAGACCGACATCTCCGAACTAAATACAAACGACGCGAGAGGGGGGTTTATTTGTGAATAGAAGGTCTATGGGAAGGTTTGATTTGGTGAGAGAGCAAAAATATGAAAACAACTGCGAAAGGAAAACTGGAAATTGGCATACTTGTGAGGGCGCTTGTGATTGAGAAGGAGTAAAATCGAATAGCATATGTTTTTAGCTGTGCTTTAACGCTTGTGGAAGACACTTGTAGTCTTCGCTTTCTGAAATATGTTTTCTTTGTTTAGGACCTGGTTCCAATTGTCACGTACGTGAAGGACCAGCCGCTTATTTATCGTACAACCATCAAGTAAGTATTGATGTCATTGAATACCGGAGCCCCACCCTTTTACCTGACTTGCCGATCCGAACTTTCTGTTGATTAACAAACTCTTGACGAACCTTTGAGAAATACTGTGTAACAGTTTACTTAGTCGAGAACTTTATTGCAACGTGTGTTTGGGAGTGGAAATCAGTATTATCAAGTTTTCGTCAGAGTATTAGTCACCCAGGGAATTTTCTCAGCCGCTGGCCAATTAGCTGTAGGCTGTTATGAAGGAATGAAATTATAAAGGACCCCTCGTACTTATTCTGCATTTTATACTATCCCCAGTCCCCTTGCAGAATTAGAAAACTCAGAAATCACTGCGCTTAGACATTGTTTTTTTTTTGCACCTGCAGTTCTTTAGCACTTTTTGGGATCCTAAAACGTAAGTGGAGGGATACCTATGACTTCGAAAAGTTGTCCATCTCCGTTCGTCTGTCAGCACGATAACTCTCGAGGGTGTTGAGATATGTCAAAGTACAGGTCAGGTCCGTAACTGGGACCTGTGGACCAATATTTTAGGGCGAGGAGGGGTTATAGATTAAGGGGTAGAGAAAAAATAAATCAAGCTGATGCGAGAGTCCATTTAGGGTAAGGAAACATGCTGAATTCAGAACTGAACTTCTTTTTCTTACCGGACAAATAGTTCGGCCGGAATCCGGAAAAAACGGAAATTTCATACAAGTATAAGTTTTATCTGAAGCTGAATTCAGTTCAATATGAGTTCAATATAGGGATAGGAGACATAATGAATCGGTTTCTCAATATTCCTTTTTGGCCGGACAAGTGGTTTGCCCGGTATCGGCGAAAACGGGAAATTTGGTAAGAGTGAAAGTTGATTAAAGGTAAACGTTGGTCGATTAAAGCGTCGATTTAGAGGTAAGAATACAATACATCCTGAATCTTTGTTTGAACTTTATGTTCCCGCTGGACAATCAGGCGATAACCGGAAATTTGGTAGGAGTAAAGTTTATTCTGAAGTCGATCGGAACATACTTATAGGAGCAAGAAAAGAAGCTGAACCCATGTGTGAAACTGAATTTTCTTGCTGGGATAATTAGTCCGGGATCCAGTAGAAACTGGAAATTTGATAGAGGTAAAAACAAAATTTTATTTGATCGGAGCATCGATAAGGAATTAACAATAAATGTTGAATTGCATGAGCACCGGACAAGTAGTTTGACCGGATTCCGGCCGGAAACCGGAAATTTTGAAGACGTGAAATAAAATCCTGATGTCGATAGAATTTGGTTCGAGGACAGAGCAAAATAACTCTAGAGAGTAATCCGAAGACCTATCCTTCCAATGCACCGCAAATAGGCCTCCATCGCAACACCGCCCTGTTCGTGCTTGCAGTGGCGGACGTAGAAAATTCTAGCAAGGCTAAGATGCGGTGCAAACATTGCTTTTAGCTGAAAAGTGCGACTTGGTGGCTGTTGTTCAGCGGTCTGTTGGAATGTGTACGGTTTTGGCAAAGTCCGAACCTCAGAAAGACCTGATTAACTGTATCAGAAATATCGACAGATATTCCCCTTTGGGATTCAACTGAAACCTTTCTTCTTGCTAGTCCTAACCGCGTTTGTTGGGCAAGCAGCGCAATGTCGGTGAAAACTCGAAGGTCCGCCGGCAACTCTTCGAAAAATAAGAGCATGAGAAGCTTCAAAATTTTGTTTTTGTTTTGGAAAACCTGGTAGACTATGAGGTATATTTTGTGTTTGGGACTCTTTTCCTTTTGCTTGGATTTCCCCAGTTTTTAAACAAGGCGCATATACTTTAAATAGTTTGTGGCGAACCTTCCCAAATCAAGTCCAAGTCAAGTATCTTACTTAAAAAAAAATCGATATTTTGAAACTATTTTGTCGTGAAAAGATGATTTCTTGTAAGAGGTGTGATTTAAAACCTCCATCTTGCGATCCTGTATCCTTCAATACGAACTTAGAAGTTGTTGTTTACTAGTTGTTTTTGTAGGCTTAGAAGCGTTTGTTTAATGGTTGTTTTTGTAGGATTCTGGTTGATCTTACCTCACCAGTTGACAGCTTGGTACCAACAGAGCTCCTGGGGAAGATCCCGCAAGGAATGCACGTGTTGTACGATTTGAATAATTTGCTCTACAACACGAAGGAGTCATTTATCAGATCTAGACCTATCAAGGCTCTTATGGAGTATTTTGGATCTATCTCCTACAATGTAAGTGTATGCAGCGTAAATCGTGGTTGTCAACTACTTATTTTTTATTATAAGTAATAGTAAGAAAGTAATTTATTTCTGACCCGCTGAAAACCGGAGTATGAATGAATGAATGAATGAGTTTATTCCCAGTAAAACCAAGGGCCATGGCGGGAAACATAACACAGTAACAAAAACAAAATGTCATACACTCCGAAAACAAACCAAAAATCAACTTCTATAAAAATAGTTCACGGTGGGTCATAGCTATCTTCAGGAATCTACCCAGCCTTCGGAGCTCTCAGTGTAAGATACGATTTAAATAAAACACAATAAAACAGAATATACAATTATGCGGTCTCCACTCGTGTGTGTTACACAAACTTCGTCAGCATCAAGGAGAAAGCACAAGATGACGTAGTGACCGAGAGACGGAAGATGAAGTTTCTGTTATAGCGAGTTCAGGCTACACGCGCTGCGCCTACGGTCAATTAAAGCATGGCGGTCGAAGATTGAAAGTTTCTACCAGGATTTTCAGTGCTATGGTCATTTCCATTCGGAAAAACTGAGATTTCTCCTGGCGGGGACTAACGGAAACGAAGAAAATTTGCTTCAGAAAACCTAAACGCCATTTTTAGAATTGCTCACGGCCATTGACGCATATATACGGGAGGATTACCAACAAACAATAGGATCGCGGAAGCTTGAATAAAATGGAAATTGTGTAAATCGGGTGAAATCAGCGCTGTAACCACTGATGTTTCTTATCAATTTGTTAACTTTTTGTTAATACTAAAAAACTGCAAGCTTACGCTTGTCATTTTGAGCTGAAAGCAGCTCAAAATCGGCTGCTCCGCAAAGTTTTGCAACTAAGCAACAATGGAACAGTGGAATGGAAATGACTTAGTGATGCCTTAATTGGGAGGGAGGGCCTTGCGTGAAAACGGTTCAAATGGTTGTTAGTGTATGACTTAATTTGTGTGTTGGCACTCGAACCAAAAGAAATGGAATATCCGGTGTGGTATTACGTTAAGATGAATCTGGATTTTGCTTTGGGAAATAATCGTAATTTTCAGTTTTTCCATGATCTTTTTAGCTCGACTTTCCCCTCTCCCGAAACAATTCATTTTACGCCGCTATAATTTTATGGGATATTACTTACTTACACAAGGCCGCGAGGGGTCATCGCACACAAACCGAAAATAACCACACATCCTACAAGCACCAGAATCGATGATTACATTTTTTTAGTTTTCTTTTTTATATGGCTCTGGAATATCATTTCGGCTCTCCGACACGGTGGCTGGACGCAAAATATTTGAAAACCAAACGCGCCCATAGTTTTGCAAATTTTGTTGCTCGTCCTCCCCACTATCCTGACTGGCCACACTCACTCAAAATATTCTTTATTTGATAAGACAATGACTCTTAGAGTTCTTCCTTCAGCACTTCCAGATGCGCTCCTTCAAGCACACGAGGCATATTTGTTATTTTTTTCTGAAAACCTGACCAAACTACGTAACCTCTATTTTTTTGCTCCAAGACCTTGGTCACACTGGACCCAAGAAAAGACAGCTTTTTGGGTTGCTAAATTTAAAAGTAAAGAAAAGTACAAGATACACCTAATTATGAATGCTGTTGTTTTAAATTCAGGAGATCGTTTAAAACGAAATAGCCTTTCTGAATATGTTACAGGAAATATACTGGTAATTTTATTGCTGTTGATTACAAAAATAATGTAAATAAGAATTTTGTTCACTTGAAAAAAAAGGAAAAAGACATCAAACAGGTGCTTCTTTCTTATGTTCTGGCAGAAAGTAAAAAATAGATGTGACTGATGGCATTTTGACATCTCTGCGCAGATTGTCAAAAACGGCGCCGTTTTGAGCCCAGTGTGACCAGGCTCTATAAGCAGACCTACATCCCGCCGTAAAACTGAACTTCCCTGATAGACCTAATTCTTATTATAGTCAGACCCCCTGGTCCTGAAAATGTGACACCCCCCTAACCCAAACGGTACAGGAGGTTTAAAAGTGGATTCCGACCAAATCGAAAACGCTGATTCCGAATATGCCGAGAGCTGGTTCCGGAAACGATGGCTTAAAGTAGAAATGAAGCCCGATGCTGTTCCATTATTTCCTCTCTAAAAGAAGTACCGCTCTCAAACACAGTAGGTTGAAAAATGGATTCCGAACAGATTGAACCCGCTGATTCCGAATATGCCGATAATAAATTCCGGAGTAGGTGGCTTAAAGTAGAAATGACGCCTGATGCTATTCCATTATTTCTTCTCAATAATGAGTATAGCTATCATTCTATCAAACACAGTGGTTGAAAAGTGGATTACGACCAAATCGAACCCGTTGATTATGAATGTACCGTTAATAAATAAGTAGACCTGAAACCTGATAAGTTATTCTGCTCCTCAGAAACAAGTGCCATCATCTGGTATAGTGGGCTACTGTCGGCAGAAAAGTTTATTCTAACCAAATTGAACCCGCTTATTCCGTGTGCCAGGAATAGACACTTGTTGATTAAGGATGTGAAACGAGTCTGATGCTTAATAACCTAAGTTCGGTGGAATGAATCAACAACTACAGAGGTTACAACTGGTTCAAATAATATGCTCGTGTATTGAAATGTCACACAAATATCTAAAGCACAAAAAGACGAGTTGAATGGGACACACAAATCTCAAACTTCGCCAACGTTGCTTCACAAAATCAAATTCCCTATTCTTCATCCCAGTCGACAGAGCAGCTGCCCCCCATACGAACATTTTCGCGGCAACAATCGAGGTAGTGTAAAAACGAGGTCTTGTACCCCTCCTGTACGTAAGAAATCAAATTGTGCAAATTCGTCGGTTGCAGCCGAGAAGTTCAAGTCTTGTCGGTGCAACAGGTTAATTAACGTCCATTTGTCTCCACATCAGGTTCTTTTTACACGTTCTACCATTTACCACAAACCTGCATTGTTCACAATAAAGTAACTGTTCACATAATAGACACACCAGACAGACTGAGCTGCAAACATGGGTAAAAATCATCATATTACCATGCCAAGTTCGGCTACGTTATTTCCACTGTTAATAGTCAGAAATAAAATATTTTGCCTTTTACGGCGTTCTCTGAGTAAGTAGCAAGAAAGTCTGATCTTTAGTTGCTTTTACTATCATATTTGTTTCGCAATTTTATCTTCTCTTCCGTTTCTTCTCTGTAGGGTTAACTAATTAGCGGCGATTCTTGCTTGTGCGCACTACCTGTTGAGCAATTCTCAACTAAAATAGGTACTTTTCGAGAAGGGGTCTAACACTTCCCAAAAGGAAGTATAAACGAAAACAAAAAAGTGTTTTTAGGAGTCAAGCCAGCGTCGGATACCACCGTTCCAAGGATATTCTGAATCCGGATTTTTTGGCCTAGAAAATGGTATCGTCAGACTGACTGTACCTTTTGGGTCGGGTGTTGTCGAAACACAGCGTCTTTTGACGAGCTGGCGGTCGGACTATTACCTAATACCTGTTTTTCGGTGACTCGATTGAAACGCGTTACTCAAGACGAAGCTCTTCCTCTTTGGAAAGCGGATAACGGGAAGTCACGTGGCTTCGGCGCGTGACTGATGAACGGGCAGGCTGAGTGTAGCCGAAGGATTTATTTCCTCCAGTGTTATACAAAAGTCGTAGACTTCTGCCCTATGTGTGGTTCACTAGGGGAGGATGTCATGCATCTGGTGGGTAGATGCGTTGAATTAAATGATCTGTGTAAAGAGATTTTTGGGCATAGTAGGATGGAGGAGGAGGATTTAGTTAAAGTCATGGGGAAGAAAAATTTTGGGGACCTTCGTCGGCTTGGGGAGGTTCCTCAAGCAGTCTATGGAGCATCGGGAGCGTTTTTTGGAGTAAGGGTTCCTTCCTGTTGTTTTGTGTTTCTGAGTGTTATTTGGTGTTATTATGTTATTTTCCTGCCATGGCCTCACGGGATTTTTGGAAATAAATTCATTCATTCATTCATAGTCAAAGGACAAAAGAAGAAAGATTGATAAATGTAGTTAAAAAGACTGAGGGTGGCTTGGAATAAAAATCAAACAATAATGGGTGGGTTGAGAAGTCCAAATCGCCAGCTAGAGAAAATAAGAGTATAGGTATGTAGGATGACACGGCTATTTCATTAGGCTGATTTACTGAAGGGAAGAGGGAGGAGTATCAGTAATAAAGACCGCACAAAAATATACATACAAATAATAACTGATTAGAACTAACGCTAGGACCTGAAAGCGCCTGAAGCTCTACCAGCACTGGGTTGAAGCTATCATTTTATGATGCTATGGAAGCCTCTTGATAAAATAAAAGTGACATACTCGATGACAGAAGTGGTTACTCGTCCAGTTACAGATAAAGGTTTGCTTGCGTTTGGTGATTGGATTACGCGTGAGCCTTGGACTGAAGTTTTGGAGGCCCCAACTTCGGATGAAAAAGCTGAGATTTTTCACGAAAAAATAAAAACACGTTTTGATGATTGTTTCCCTGAAAAAAAGGTGAACTTTTGTTCTTCAGATAAGCCTTATGTTACAAAAGAGATTAAAAATTTGATTAAAAAGAAATTATTTTTGTTCCGAGCGGGTGACCGACAACAAGCTAATAAGCTGTGGAATAAAATAAAAAATAAATTGAAGAGAGCGGAGGAACAGTATGGTCGTGAAGTGGATGATCTATGCGAACTAAAACCTCAACAGTATTACCAGAAAATAAAAAGCATGACTGGAAAATCACATAAAAGTATTGATTTTAATGTTAATGAGCCCCCAGAACAAACGGCAAATGCCCTTAATGCTCACCTGATAGCTATAGTACAAACTTACCCACCTTTAAGACCGACACCTGAAAGTACTCCAGAAGATGAAACTGAAGGTTCTGGTTTGGCAGTTCCAGAACTATCAAAGGCTGAGATTGCTTCAAAATTAAAAAAAATGAAAAAAACATCAATTACACCTTTTGACATCCCAGTTCAACTCATAAAAGCTTTCCCAGAGGAGTTAGCTGTACCTCTCCAGAGTATTTATAATATGATTTCTAAAACTGGCCAGTATCCAAAGAAATGGAAGCTTGGTTTTGTCGCCCCAATCCCAAAAAAAGGATGTCCAAATGATTTTACGGGAGTGAGACCAATTACTATGACTTCAATTTTCACCAAGATTTATGAATCAGTTGTTGCAATATGGTTGAAAAAACACCTCCTTTCAATGATTGATAAAAAACAATTTGGGAATTTACCAAAAACTTCGACAACACATTACCTTGTTAGCTTGATTGATTTTATTTTGAAAAATTTGGATTGCCCAGGGAAGTGGTTGAATTTGATTGCAATAGATTTTAAAAAAGCTTTTGATTTAGTTGATCATAATATTTTATTGGAAAAACTGAGACAGAAAAATATTCCGGATTTCATTTTAAAAATTGTGCGTGGTTTTCTAACGGAAAGGCAGCAAGTTGTAAAATATAAAGGCCTTCATTCATCTACTAGTGCTATATACTGTGGTGTCCCACAAGGAACCGTGTTGGGACCTCTTTGTTCCATATTCAACCATATTCAAATATGGTTGTAAATGCGGAAAAAACAACGGTTTTGACCTTTTCTTTTTTATCGGATGAGCCAAGTTTCCACCCTGAGTTAGATGATGGCCTCCTCTCGGAGGAAATTAATCTCCTTGGAGTCGTCGTTTCGTCTGATCTCTCGTGGAAGAAAAACACTGATAGTATGATAAGAAAAGCTAATGCGTCTATTGTTATGTTAAAAACACTAACTAAATTTAAGGTCCCTGAAAAAAAGATGTTGCGTCTGTATTGTATGTTTGTTCGTCCTCTTGTGGAGTATGCTTGTCCGGTTTGGCACTATGGTATTACGAAGGATGAATCTGATCGTATAGAGAATATTCAGAAACGTGCCCTAAGAATTGTGCACAGGGCCCTAAAATACCGTACTCTGGCCTTCTTTCTTTATTTGGACTGGATGCGCTGTCTAATAGGAGGCAGAAGTTGTGTCAAAATTTTGGACTAAAACTCCTTGAACACCCAACTCTCCGATCCCTTTTACCCCCGAATTTTGAGGTTGAACGCCCAAGGCCACCAAGGCAAGTATCCACCAAAGTCCCGAAGCTCATGCCGATCTCATGTAACCGGGAAAGATATTGTAATAGCTTCATTCCGAAATTTTGTTGGTTTTTACAATAATGTTATTTTGTCTTAGTTATTTTGTTATGAATTTTATTTCGGTTGTTGACTTCAATGGTTTACCTTTTATTTTGATTACGAATCTGATTTTAACAATTGTTGTATATATTACTTGACAAAGGTCAAACAATTTGGTTGGACAACTACGAAATTTTGTACCTGAATTATACAATAAATCTAAAAAAAAAAAAAAAAAAAAAAAAACTTGTGACGGTTTTGTGTTATAATTTTTTTCTTTCTTATACTGTCAGAGCAATGGCATTTTACGCATTGTCTTCTTATTATCCTTAAAGGACACCTCGCACTTCATGGTGTTTCTGCACAGATGCTCTGAGATAGTTGACCACTATACAAATAAGAAATGCTTACAGGAAATTATATATTAACCACGTAGAAAGTGAAGAACCTCGGGAACAAGAATGGATGAAAATACTATTGAAGTAGAATGAACTGCTATCACAAGTACGACGTGTCTTTTATAATTACATTTTACCTTTTTGCGATCTGAAAGTTGTCCATGCCCGCCAGACATGGAACAGAAAACTCAGTTTCTTGGGGTTTTGGGATTTGTAAGTTTGAGTTGTTGATTGAAAGGGGTTGCCTAATGCCGGAACTCGGTGTTTACATGGACCGGACACATACGGCGTATACACGCCCCTTTGAACGGCACAGCCGTTCACAGCGAAAGATGCGAGGTGAGGAATAAAAAGTCGAGGTTTGAAAAACTGATCGCCGAACAATCTTTACGCTGAGCAGTTGACCAAGCAATCTTATTCAGACATAATCAGTAGACTTCAATTCAGTCCCAGAAATCCGGTGGGGCTATGCCGGGAAAACAAAACAGAAAACCCCATTAAAACTCAGTTCAAACACTAAAAGAAAACCCTTACTTCTCCAAAACGCTCTCGATTAATCTTGTCTCCACTAAGATAAGATTAGCTCAAATTCGGATTAATCTTGTCCAAGTAGAGATAAGATTAATCCCATTGGCTCAAAAAAGCCCTCCCCCCCCCCGCATGTGTCATTAGCCAAGACGTACCACTTAAAAAAAAAAAAGATGAATTTATCACTTCAGTGGTTCTTCGGGTCTTCCTGGCAATGCTTGATGCTTGTTATGCATACAGTTTTCAAAATCACAGCACATTACATCCAAAGTGAAACTGCGCATCCTTGTGTTATCTGTTATGAAACTTCTGACAGTGTATCTTACTTTTAGATGAAATGTCTGTCCTCAGACGATAGTGAAGCCATCAACGATGTTCTCATGCTTATTCGAAACATCTTGAACATACCGGAAAGACCACACTATGCCGCAGGAGGCATACCCACTCCCGACCCGACATCGTGCGAGTTTAAAAGCTCTGGGACTAGTGAGGGTAGCAGCTATGGAAGCTCCAATTTGGGAGCATCAGAGGTAATGTTTCAGATTTGAACCTTAAATGCGAAATCACAGTTCTTTTGTTTTGTTCCACAGTAACGTTTTGGATACAGAAGTAACATTCCGAAATTCAGTACACTGTAAAAAGTTTTTCCGAGTAAGGATTAAAGTTAACTACAGTATTTACTACTGGGATTAATCGTATCTCTACTGGGATAAGTTTAATCCGAATTAGAGACAATCTTATCTCAGGAGACGCAAGATTAATCCCAGTAGTAAATACTGCAAGATTGTTTTGTTTTACATTGTGTAAGAAAAAGTTATAATAATAAAAAATCGAGGTCGTGGTATTTAAAATTTGCGAAGCACTTCCTCTCTTTTCTAATTATGCCATAACCACACACTAACGGAGAACCTCCCTGTTCCATGTTAAGCTATACTTTTGAAAGTTTGCTCCTCCTACGGAAAATCACAGACATCTGGGCCCAACCCGCGCATGATGTTATACACTGAATCCCTATAATTGTGTTTTCAATTGTTGTTATTTTTTATATGCTCCGCATTAAAAAAATGACGGATCACAAGGAAATTAGTTGCAAATTCCTAGAAATGTATCATTGCTATTATTGATAATTATTGGAAGCAAGTTATTTTTAAACCTGAAAGTTCATATGGAATTAAGCAGAGGATAAAGAAAAAAAAAGTTTGAATGCACTATTTATAATTTATAGTTGGATACATAGGGTGGATAGCCATTTGTTTGAGCGCTCTCTACGACCCTGTTAGAGAATCATTAGGATGAGAGAGCGTGTTCCACCTTTCTAACAATAGTAACTATTTTCGTTTTTTCGTTCCAACCTCGTAAAAAGTTACTACGCTATCCGTTCCAACCTTCTCCAAATGGTGAGTATTTGCTTAACGTGCTCGGGAGCGTAGTAAGCGTGGTAACCACGCATCTCTGTACCGTGATTGGTGGGATTCACCCGTGGCACGATATTCTGCTGGAAAATAGAAAAATCGTTCCAGCCTTGACGGCAAAACGCCAGAATTCGTGGCATCATGCGCAGTGACTACGGTAAGTAGGGTCGAACACGCTCAGAGACGCCGTAATTTCGTATGAAATGAACCTTCAAACATGAGTTCACGACTGTCTGAAAAGATAAAGAGCAAATTTAAAGTGTGGCCAAGTGGGCCTTGCCTGTCAGTAAAAGTCAATTGAATAAAATAGTGTACGTAAGTAATTGTAATTTAGCTGTCGAAATCGTGTGTATGTTTTATAGTATTTATATGTTACTGAATGGACCAGAGGCCTTAGGCATAGTTCTTTTATACATTATTTGCGTTTCTGCAGATACTATGGTATCTACGTAAGTAAGTAAGTAATTTATTTATAACCCGCCGTTTTCAGAAAGCGGAGTAAATGAAGAAAATAAATAAAACACATAAACATACACAAAAAGACACTTAATTTCAATCGTCGGCCAGGAAGCAGTGTAGAAGGTCGTGCGCTGGTTGGGTTCTGTTGTCTATGATTTTGTATAGCGACGAAGAAACATCCAAAAGGGTAACCCTTGCATCTTGAATTTTGAACCTCTCCGTCAAAGTATGGTTATGGCATAATTTCGACAAGTGGAGCCGGTGCTTTGCAACTGTTACAACGGTAACTTGATCTGCAATTAGTCGTGTTGCAGTTATCCTGGTATATGATATACGGTTGCTCTTCAAAAACGACAGTTGCCGAAATTGCGCTTTTCGAAGTCATCCCAAAAGAAAAACTGATATTCAGTCACGTCACTAAGTGCCAAACTTCTTTCCCAGCACCAATTTGACAAAAATTGAATGAAAGTGAGATGACTTTTTCAGCTACCACGCTCTTTTACCACGGTCGGACCATGGTATCTGCATATCAGATATCATGATAACTGCAAACGTGACTTTACACAGTGGTATCAGATGCCATGGTATCTGCAAAAGCAACTATTATATTTTTTACTCCTCAGTTCTGAGAGTAAACGCATGAATGTTTCCCTATGCCAGCAGCTGAAGAGAAGATTCGCCAGGCTGTTTTTTATATTATTTGTTCCTTTTTTTTTTTGCAGCCACGAGTGGGCTTTTCTGCAAGTGATTGCTACTCCTTCACGGGACGTACAGCGCAGCAGCAGCCATCTGTTGGCAATCAACAGAATCAGCTCGTATGGAATCTGTTTGCAAGTGGACTCGACCGCATTCTGATCCAGCTCATGAGTGACGACCGCAGGGTAAGTTTCTTGAAGCCAGGTGGCGCTAATATCTGTTAGTAGACATAAATTTGTTTATTTTACATTTGCAGATAGGCGGTATAGACTCATGGTGGATTTAAAACACTGCGTAAAATCTGAGCGTATTTTCAAATCCGAGCGTATTTTACGCACGTATTTAAGCTTGAAAAGATTCTTGCAATACGGAGGTATTTAGATACAAAACGGACCGATTTCTCAAATACGTCCGTATTGCTGGAGATCTTTTCAAGCCCAAATACGTGCGATACGCTCGTATTTCAAAATACGCTTGGATTTACGCAGTGTGTAAACGTAGCATTAATCAGGTAGATGCGTTTTTTAAGCATTACGGATAAGCAATGCGCTTTCTCCGCTCACTGTCTCACACCAAGTTGGCAAAGATCAATCTGAATTTTATGTTTTGGTTCCACTAGTAGAACTAGAGCTAGACGCAGAACTGTAAGTCCTCAACTTGCGTAGAAAAATAGCTGGATCTTTTTCCCGACACAACAAAATGCGACGTGTAACGCACAAGGTATAAGAGTCATGAGCTCACTTGTATTTGACACCTAATCTTTGCGGCACTTCATCGGGCAACTGTGGAGTTCAGAGTAGCTATATCTGGTACAGATAAAATAAATCCCCTAGTAACCGACGTGGGGACTTTAATTATGTTCACAAATGTCCGAGCGCTTTGAGTCCAATGGTATCAGCACATGTTTCCCACGCTGCTTCTGCAATGTGCTCAGATATTCTCTTTCTTGGCGACCGGATTGCATTATCTGCATGCAGTCGAAATAAAAAAATAAACAGGAATCGGCTAGACCATCAAACTCATGTAAAGTCGTATTCTCACCGTTTCCCGAGGACTCCGCTTGAGGAGTCCCCGCGTATTTTTGTCCAGGGGACTCACTCCCCTTATTCTCGCGAGTCCCCACGGACGGGGAATGCTCCGATTATCATCACCATCATCAAAAAGTACTCCCTTTCGGATTTAGAGGGGAATCAGTTTTTGCTGCGTATTGTTGCAGTGTAAATTTAATTAAAATCAATCAGAATAAACAAAACCAAAAATAAAGTGGACTCAGACTAATTTCGTCAACTGCATATTTTTATTTTTAACAAAATCCGTTTTGGAAGTATTCCTCGTGTTCTCGCTGTTTCTGCACGCGGAATCCGCGTGGAGTGACTCCCTCTATTCTCGCCGTTCCCTTCGATCCCCCGAGGAGTCCTAGGGGAACGGCGAGAACACGCCTTAAGAGTTTTGAAATAAATGGGATTTTCTGTTTCGTTTCAATCTTCATACTTGGTTTGGCCTTTTTCTCGAAACTTTTTCCATTTATGGTTCGGTACTGTTTCTACATATATGATTGCGTAGAGTACATTGGAGGTTGGCACAGTGTTGCTAAACGGATAAGACTTATCCGTTCGCGCCAAGATCAGTTTACTTTTATCACAGGGTGCAGGAAAAGTTGTCCGTCCGAGATTGACAAACGTCCAAAGGAAGAGCATCAATTTCGTGCCCTTGAACAAATATCTTTTAGGAGACTTGGTCTGTTACGATGGTTCAGCTGGTAGCGCTCCTATACAAGGATCAGCATGTTGACCACTTGCAGAAACTACTGGCTACTTGGGTCGATGAGGATGGGTCTAGCGGATCCTCCGATGATGAATCAAACACATCGCCTCCGGTAGGTATTCCTCCGTTTCCGTACGTATCAACAGTCTCCTGCGTACTACTATGTGCCAAATACTCTATATGACTAAGTCCAAAACACGCCACTGATCCTCAGGAAGAAGGAGAAAACGTCTCACTAGCGACTTAAACTCAACAGCTCAAATCCTGTGTCAAACAATTACAGCGATCTTTGGGAGCAGCTGTGATACCCGATTGGATACCGCTTCTCACGCTTCCGCTTGGTACCCGGCGTTTTTGCATCAGCAAGGAGAGTCAGTCATCAATAGTATTAGTATCCATGCCAACGTTTACTAGTATGACTAGTAAACGTAAACGCGCTAGTAAACGCGCGACGTATATTCAAATAATGTATACAACGGATGCGTCAGGTACGATTCTTCATCAGCGATATTTCGGCCCTTCTTGATAAGGGTCCTCGTCAGGCTGTTAATCTTCAGGGTCAACGTCGGGGAAGGAAACAAACCTGTAACCTGTGCTGATGAAGAATCGTAGCTGACATATCCGTTGTATACATTATTTGAATATATGTTTGAAAGTCAGCTTGTGCTCAAAGAATATTTGACTTTGCTACGTTCGGTCCTTCCCGGTAGAATGGACCGGACTCACGTGAGCTCGAGTCCTCAGGGCTCCCTCAGCGTTCTAGCTCGTCTGTCCGTTATTAGTTTTTCAGGTCCTTGGTGTCGTAGCGTACGCCAAGGACCCTTTCTTTCCTGTTTCTGCCGTCGAGACCATTTAGATTCTGATGAAATTATTCTCTACCGTAAAACAGGTTTAAAGTTTAACTGAAAAGCTACTTATTTTTGTGTCATTTAACTAAATACACTGAATTATTTGGATTCTTCAAAGGATTTTTTTATTTTGCACTATCTGCTCTAGTTATTAAATTAAACTAAACTAAATTTTATTTGTAACCCGTCTAGGTAAAGACGGAGTATGGTAAAAAATGAAACAAGAGAGAAACAACATAACATCAACAACAACCGAAATAATTAAAAATTCAGTAAACCGGAACATCTTGAAGCTCCATGGATGGTTACAGTTTCCCTTCATCCTTTTGATGGGTCTCAGGACAGCCGCAGACTGATCAGCTATACGGAACTTTTCGATGAGATGGCTGTTCCTTGTTCGAGGGGGGGGGGGGGGGGGAGGGGGAGGCGCAGCAAATATTTAGAAAACCGAAAGAAAATGGAGGAGTTTGACGAAGATTTTCGTTACTGAAGATGGTCCAGAAAGAGGAAAGATACAATTTGGCGCGATGAATAGAAATACTTGTAAGTTATTGTGGACACATAACAAAAATTATAATAGTTTTAGTAATAATAATACGCAGCAAAAACAGACCATGCTCCATTCGAAGCTCGTCTAAACATTGCACGCTGTACATTATTTCGGCATAGAGATTTTTTCGTAGGTTTTCTCGAAAGAATTACCATAATCACTTGTCACGACTCCAAATAGAAAGGCGTTCCAGCAGCTGATTGGTCGTTCTAGGAAGGGGAATCGCCAGCCACGGATTTTAAAACAAAGACAATGATCATTTTGAACTTCAAGTTTCAAGGCTATATTATTAGCAAACGTAAAGATATCCTAAAATGGGATCCCGCTGATGAGAGCACAGCTTGAGCGCGCACGAAATAAAATAATCAAACGAAAAATAACTTCAACATCACTAATCGTACCCATTAGTCGCACAAATCTTACACCTCCCGGAAGCAAGACGAAGACACGGTCAGAGTTATACATACTTAATTATATAAACGAGAAAACAAAAGTAAACGAAGATGGAATACCGATAGACTACACAGATGAAAACAAAACAGAAGGAAAAAAAATCTAAAAGAGAGAGACTCGCTTAGCTTCTGAAAATCCTCCACCTGCGCTCTTCTAAGCCGTGATCTAATATCTGTGATTCCTTTCGTTGCGTCGATGCCTAACTTTAAAGCTTCAGCTCTACAAAATTTAGACGTGCCATAATTTTCCCAGTGGAGATAATACTGTTTTACTTGCAGTGTAACAGCGTGCAGAACCCCGACTCTGACTCCCTCTCGTCGGCCATCTCAGCGTGCAACAATGCTGACATGGCAGACCTATCACAGCACTCATCTAGCAACTTCAGCACCAGCCCAAAGGAGCAAGTTCTTAGCCCGTCCTCATCAGAGGAAGACTCGAAGCCGGCTAGTCCCTCAAATGGCAGTCGTCTGTCTGTGACAAAAGGGATCGGATCCAAGATGGCTGTCGCCCGCTGGAAACTGGTAATTGTTAAAATAGTATATTTAAATATTCTTTGAGCCCAAGGTGACTTTGAAACATTTATTACAATGTTTACGTCAGCTACTATTCTTCATCAGCGATATTTCGGCACTTCTTGACAAGGGTCGTCGTCAGGCTGTCAATCCTCTTGGTCAAGGTCGGGGAAGGAAACAAACCTGTAATAAATAATCATGATGAAAAAAAAGTAGCTGACGTATCCGTTGTAAACATTGTTTGAATATATAGTATATTTATTTTTGGGATCCCGAAACGCAAGTGGAGGGATACCTATGACTTCGCAAAAGTTTTCTGTCTGTCAGCACGACAGCTTTGAGTCTGAAGAGGACCCTTGCCGAGAATAGCCGAACGTATCCGGCTTGCACTATCAAATACGACAACTCTCGAGGGGAATGAGATATTTTGATGAAACTTGGTGTCAAGATTCTTCGGGTCAAGGGAAAGGTCGAGTTGGTACATGGGCCCCATAGCTGTATATTTAGGGGAGGGGGAGGGGCCTCAGATTAAGGGGCGAGCAAATATTTTTCAGGAGTTAATGAGATAGTCGATTAAGAGGTAAGAAGACATGTTGGACACCAATATGAAATTCATTTACTTGCCGGACAAGTAGTTCGCCCGGAATCCGGCTAAACCGGAAAGTTTGCTAAAAGTTAAAGATTTAACAAACCGGAAATTTGGCAGAAGTAAGGCAGGAACTTCGTGAAAGTCGAGATGGCACAGGCTATAGGGGTAAACACACATGCTGAATTCATATTTGAACTTGGTCTTCTCAGACGATTACCATTTACCTGAATCTATGTCTGAATTTTTACTAGTAAAGTGCTCAGGGAGTCTGTCGAAGACTGGATCTCTACAAGACCCAATTGTTTGGATCAAATATTAAAGTTTTGGAACCCCATCGAAACCTTTGGTCTTGTCTCCTAAACAGAATTGGCCGGCAGAAGGACTATCCCCCCCCCACCCTTCCGCAGCTGGAATCCGGTCAGTTCCCTCTTATCACTTGTTGGCATTGATGGAAACCTCTTCTAGTCAGTCACTGAGAATTGTTATATAAGCAACAAACTGAAATGTTTTTGAAAGCTGACGTTTTGTCGTCCGTGTTCTATTTACTTCTGTTATATTTAGAGTCGAAAGCCTTTTCTATTGTGTTATATCGGTAGCATTATTGTTTTGGCGGGGCAAACTGGTTTCCATGAGTAATCGTGGGGGGGGGGGGGGGGCATTGCAACTGTCTCTTTCTTGCGCCAGCTATTGCGTGAACGCTAGCTATCCGGTCTCCTTGCTCAAACCATAAGTGGTTATGCCTCAGATTACTTGTTTGATCAGACGTTCATTTAGGCGGCAGAGGAGGTCACCAATACAACGTAGAAGACCGATTTGTGGGATCCCAAAGCGTAAGTGTAGGGATACCTGTGACTTCGTACAAGTAGTCCATCTGTCCGTCCGTTGTGAGCACGATAACTATCGAAGGGAATGAGATCTTATATGAGATCTAACTTGGTGCGGGGATTCTTTGGGTCAAGGGAAAGGTAGATAGGCTCCATAGCTATATATTTAGGGGGTGAGGGGTCAAATTAAGGGGCGAAATCAAATATTTTTTAAAAGCTAGTGATGGTCGATTTAGCAATAAGGAAACATGGTGAGTCCGAATATGAAATTTATTTTTTCGCCAGACAATTAGTTCACCCGGAATCCGGCAAAAACCGAAAATTTGGAAAAAGTAAAAGTTGAATCTGAAGTTGATTAGATGTTCGACTCTAGGGTAAGAGAGCATGCTGATTCCGAATATGAAAATTATTTGTTTGAAGGACAAGTAATTCGCCCGAAATCCCGAAGTTTAGCTAAAACCCAATGAAATAGTCAATATAGAGTGAGGAGACATGCTGTTAACTTTGCAACATACTGAAGATAATTAAACTGATCGCATACACTTTTCGTTTATCTTCAAAGTCCCAACCGGCATTGACTGGGTCAGAAAGGCAGAATGCGTCCCGACAACTGTCTGGTGAACAATTTAATGAAAATTTGTCGACCAATTTTCGAAAAAAACAGATGGCTAATATTCCAGTCCCTATCCTACCGCTTTGTCCATACATGTGAAAGCTCTGCGCGTCGGAAGATACGCTTTGTTTATAATCTGTGGATGCGAGGGAGTCACGTGTCTTGGGTTTATCAAAGACTGTTTACTCCTAGCTTACGTATTCTTTGGGTTAGTCATGGAAGTCTGTCGTCTCGGGGGGTCGAAGGGGTTGAGATATGTTGTTCTAACTTCGAATGAAGATTCACTGGCGAAGTACAGTTCCAAGTTGTAGATGGGTCCTTTAGATATTAGAGGAGGGCGTTTCCAGATACGGGTAAAAAAAAAGTATGTTTGTAAGCCGACGAGATAGTCGTTTAAGGGGTAAGGAGGCCTGCTGAATCCACATATGAACTTAGTTTTCTTGCCGGATAAATGATTCGCCCCAAATTCGTCCGAAACTGGAATTTGGTTGAAGCTCAAGTTGTTTCTGAAGTCGATTAGAGATTCGGTATCTTGGTAAGGAGACATGCTGAATTGAATTTTGAACTTTATTTCCATGACAGATAAGCGGGCATAATTTGCAAAAACCCGGAAATTTGGATTGAATGGTTCTTCTCTCGGTGTCACAAGCTCTTTTGCTCTACATGCAGTTCGCCGGGAATGCTGCTAAAATACGAAGAATTTTCTCAAAGTAAAGGGTCTTTCTGAAGTCGATTAGGATGAGATATTGGAGTAAACATCCTTGCTTAATCCATATCTGAACTTGGTTTTCTCATCTGAGTAGTTGTTTGGCCGTAAGTTGCCAAAAACTCCAAAACGGTAACATTATTTTTTTTTTTTTCATCTTCAAGCGGTGGGTTATGGAAAGTCCAACAAATATTACACTTTTGGGATTCCATCGCCGTAGAGACAGCGTCGTAATAGCCGACAAAGCCACTTACTGTAGACTACAACCGGTTTGGAACACAAGTAATACAGTTGATTCGACATTAAGCCTAGACATTGTAGGCTCCCCTCCCGTCGTCCGTGCTCCAGTCTGAGAGGAACACTGGCAATCATTTTTTTTTACCGTATCCTACCCATTCGTCAGCTAAATTTGCAGACAAGTGTATACCTGCATTTTTCTCAGGTCGTTTCTCGCAAAAATTACTAGTCAATTTCTTACCTATTGTCTTAATTTCTTTTGTAAATAGTTATCATGTTTTTGACGGCTTCTCCTAAAGGGGCATTTACACAGCGGGTATTTTCCCCCGGAGACGAGAGGGGAAAGTGTTCACACGGTACCCGGGTATTTTACAAGGGAGAGTACTGTCATATGGCAGTAGATTCCAAGGTTGTAAAGCTAAAGGATATCTCTCTACAATGGACACCAACATCTGTCCATTTGGATCACGTCTTATATGGGCATAGTCAAAATTATCGCTCGAAAATTTGATTTTGGTGTTGCAGACGTCGAAGAATACCTTTCGACAAACAAATACCCGGGTAAAAAGTTCGCAAAATTGAATCCAAAATACCCGGGGATTTATTGCTGTTGCGGGGAAAAATACCCGCGGAGTACCGGTAAATACCCTCCGTGTAAACGTAGCTTAACTGTATTTGACGACCTCTTCGAGCTTTACTCTTCAACTTATAGGATCTTAAAATATTTGAATACTTTAAAACTAGGCTGTGGTTTCAACAAATAACCCACGGTTTTGGCTGTTTTAAGACTTTTCCCAGACTCGTTGACTTATAGCGAATACAGGGACACAATTTACATAACCGTTTTTTCTGATGGAAAAACTTCTCGCAGACAACCGTCGACAGCGTGATACACATCGAAGGCAGCAAAACACGGCAAGTGAGAAAATCAGCGTGGTTTTTGTTAGAGGGGTTAGAATGTACCGTACGTCCGGGTTTAGAAATATATGGAGTGATCCTGGAAGTAGGTTGCGTTAGTATTATAGGTAAGATAGGTCCTTTAAGATATTTGATTGAAAAAAGTTGATTGAAATTATCTTTTCTCAGAGCTCAGAGACTACCGAAAGTGGTTCAGATGGCGAGATGAGGCGACTGAAGCGTCGACCCGGTTCAAACCGTATGGTGAAAAATACCCGTACTACAGAAGACATGTGCCGTAGGAAAATTATTAAAAGAGGAAAGATGTCGAGGTATGTGCAGGTTTTATCATCCCGTCGCTGATCTTGAAGGTGGGTTCAAAAATATGCTGTTTCTGCTGGAAAAACAACTCTGCTTTCTGTTGTCTGAGACCTGTAAATTTTCCTTTAAATCAAAACGTCATGATAGTATAAAAATACTACATACCCATTCGCTTCCTTCACTTGGTAATTGCAGAGTCTCTAAGCCCCTTGCTTATCTCCTGGATTTCTTTTCGCCCAAATTGGTGAAGCCGGTATTCCTAAATTTCTCCCGTCAGAAGAGTGAATGATCTGCGAACAATTAGCAAAGGCATATTTGCGAGTTTTAGGTAACATCGTGTAAACAATTAATCCTTGTGAATATTTTGAATTCGTTATTTGTTTTCTGTTTTGGTCGAGATGGGTTTTCTGTTTTGATGGAAATGTGAAGACAGGAAAGGATTCGTTAAATCTTGTCTGGCCTAACTGTGCGTTCACATTGACGCGAATATTCGCAGAACATCCCAATTTCTCGTCTGCCACAAATTTCGTGCCATAAAGCTACAAATTCGCTACGATTTGTCTTAGAATCGCTGTAGTTGGATTATTTCTCAAAATATAGGAAAATGGATATAATTGTTGGAAAAATTATGTTAGCTGTGAAATGTCATCCAGTTATACATGCAAAGAACAGTAAGAAACAAGGAGGGACATTTGGTCAAAGCCTAGGAGAAATTTGCTTCAGAGGTAGTGAGGGAAGGAAGGACAAGAAAATAATTTGCCACCTTTTGTAGCTGAACCCAATCGTCGTGTGTGAACTCTGCTGCCACAAAACTACAACGAAATGAAGTTCGCGCCCGAGTCCTCTGTGTGAACGCACAGTAACGGTGGCCTAAACGGTTGGACCTGTAAGACGCAAAAGCTGAGGATTGGATTAAGAAGTCCGTTTTTAGATTCGTACCTCAATGTAGTTCGAGTAACAGATGCCTTTAACAGAATTTTCTGTGGAGTTCCTCAAAGTACGCTTTTGGGTCCGCTGCTGTTTCTAGTTATGGTCAATGAGCTTGCGACATTGATGGATGATCGCTGGAAATACGTAGATGACCTCTCCTTGTTAGAAGTCTGCCGTAGAAATTTATAAAGCAAAGCACAACAAATCATAGATGATATTTCTGATGAAGTATCTGCAGACCAGATGGTTGTAAACACGGAAATATCAGTGGTCCTAACGATCTCTTTTCAAAAAAGTGTACCCAAATTTTGTCCCCCAATCCCCAGTGCGCAACATGTTACAGAAATAAAACTGCTGGTGTACCCATCACGAATGATATGAAGTTGGAAAAGCACGTAGATTCCATTTTAAAGAAGGCCAATATGGGCCTTCGGGGACTCAAACTTCTTTCCCGTCATGGTGTCCCTTCCGAACATCTGCTGCGTATTTATTTTTTATGGCACTTGCCCTTCGGCCAAGTGCCATATAGCGATCGCAATTTCTGTCCGTCCGTCGGTCTGTCGGTCTGTCGGTCTGTCCAGGTTTTGCTAGTTCGGGCACTTCCACATAAGCTAGGATGATAAAACTTGGCAGGCATATCAGGGACCCCAAATGATTAAGTTGGAAATAGTCACTTCCCCGATCCGAGCACCGTGGGGGGAGTGGAGGGAGGGGGAATCCGGAATCTTGAGGTATTTTTAACTTTTGAACGGGTGATCGGATCTCGATGAAACTTGATATTTGGAACGACCTCATGCCTCAGACGACCCACTTAAAATCCGGACCGGATCCGGTGACTTTTGGGGGGAGCTGGAAGGGGCAACCGGAAATCTTGGGAAACGCTATGAGTGGAGGGATCGAGATGAAACTTGGTGGGAAGACACCTAGCAAACACTAGATACATCGTTGACATAACCGAGCCGATTCGGGCACTGTGGGGGGGAGTGGATGGAGGGGGAATCCGGAATCTTGAGGTATTTATAACTTTTGAACGGATGATCGGATCTCGATGGAACTTGATATTTGGAAAGACCTCATGCCTCAGACGACCTACTTAAAATCCGGACCGGATCCGGTGACTTTTGGGGGGAGCTGGAGGGGGCAACCGGAAATCTTGGGAAACGCTATGAGTGGAGGGATCGAGATGAAACTTGGTGGGAAGACACCTAGCAAACACTAGATACATCATTGACATAACCGAGCCGATTCGGGTACTGTGGGGGGAGTAGAGGGAGGGGGAATCCGGAATCTTGATGTATTTATAACTTTTGAACGGGTGATCGGATCTCGATGGAACTTGATATTTGGAAAGACCTCATCCCTCAGACGACCCACTTAAAATCTGGACCGGATCCGGTGACTTTTGGGAGGAGCTGGAGGGGGCAACCGGAAATCTTGGGAAACGCTATGAGTGGAGGGATCGAGATGAAACTTGGTGGGAAGACACCTAGCAAACACTAGATACATCGTTGACATAACCGAGCCGATTCGGGCACTGTGGGGGGAGTAGAGGGAGGGGGAATCCGGAATCTTGAGGTATTTATAACTTTTGAACGGGGGATCGGATGTCGATGGAACTTGATATTTGGAAAGACCTCATCCCTCAGACGACCCACTTAAAATCTAGACCGGATCCGGTGACTTTTGGGGGGAGCTGGAGGGGGCAACCGGAAATCTTGGGAAACGCTATGAGTGGAGGGATCGAGATGAAACTTGGTGGGAAGACACCTAGCAAACACTAGATACATCATTGACATAACCGAGCCGATTCGGGTACTGTGGGGGGAGTAGAGGGAGGGGGAATCCGGAATCTTGAGGTATTTATAACTTTTGAACGGGTGATCGGATCTCGATGGAACTTGATATTTGGAAAGACCTCATCCCTCAGACGACCCACTTAAAATCTGGACCGGATCCGGTGATTTTTGGGGGGAGCTGGAGGGGGCAACCGGAAATCTTGGGAAACGCTATGAGTGGAGGGATCGAGATGAAACTTGGTGGGAAGACACCTAGCAAACACTAGATATATCATTGACATAACCGAGCCGTGCCTACTCGTAACAAGTGCCATATGAGCTCGTAGCTCTTGTTGTTCATTCGCCCAGCCCTAGAATACTGCTGTCCTGTATGGCATGTTGGTGTGACTCGCGAGCAATCGGATGCTCTAGAGAGGATACAATACCAAGCTCTCCTAGTAACGGATAAATCTCTGAAAGTCCCTTATATTTATTTTCTGAAAAAATTTAATCTGACAACCCTGTCTCACTGTCGCGAAAATTTGTGCTTACAGTTTGGAGGGGAGATTCTTCTGAACCCAGTCCTTCGCGACATCTTGCCCCCCCCCCCCAGCTTTACAACAGAAAGCCTCAAAGACAAGCTTCCGAACCAGTCCCCACCCTTCAACCAGTGTTTTGCCGACACGTGAGATACAAGAACATCTTTGTTTCCCTACGTAACAGAAATTAGTAGGTTATAATTTTACCCCACGCTGTTTATTTCCCGAATCGTTACTTTTTGTATTCTTTGTTCTCAGTATTTTATATAAAATTTGACCACTTTCTAGTATATGTTGACAACTTTGGTTAGTTTTTAATGTATGTCGACTTTACCACTGCTATTCAGCTAGTCCGTAATTGGTGTTGAAATAAAATTGAATTGAATTGAACGGACCTTGCCTTATTCCGTATCATCATAAAAAGGTTGCCCTTCCGGGAAAAAGTGACCTTGGTGAGAAAGTTTCGTCATTGGAATATAAGTAGTAAAGGCACTTGTGAATAATCAACTTGGGAACAACCTGTCCTTGATGTTAACTCTGTTCGGGTGCCGTAGCCCGGTAACCTTAGCAAACCAGATGTAAGTTCTAATTCGGGGCTAGAAGGATATTTCCAACGCTACTAAAAGTTACCAAATTTGTGTCTTCTCGTTGGATACATTATATAGAGTTTTATTATATTAAGTTTTAGTTTGGTTTACTTTCTGGATCCCAAAGCGTAAGTGACCATAAAAGTTTTCCGTCTGTCCGTTCGTCCGTGAGTCCGTTCGTCCGTCTGCCTGTCGGTTAGCACGATAACTCTCGAAGGAGTTGATATATTTTATTCAAACTTGGCATGAGGACTCATTGGATCAAAGCACAGGTCAAGTTCGATAAGATGTGGCCTATAGCCCTACATTCATGATTTTAAAGGTGGGGGAGGGGTTTCAAATTAAGGGGCGAAAAAAATATTTTTTAAGGAGACATACTGAATCCGAATATGAAAATAATTTTCTCGCCGGACAAGTAGTTTAATCTGAAGTTGATTAGAGGTTCAGTTTAGAGTTAAGGAGACATGCTGAACCCGAATATTTTGTTTTCTTGCCGTGCAAGTGGTTCACACAAATTTGTGGAAAGTCGAAGTTTAATCCTCAGCATGTCTGAAAAAGACATGCTGAATCAGAGTATGAAAATTATTTTCTTGCCGGACAAGAGTTGGCCCGGAATCCGGCCAGAACTGGAAATATAGCATGCAGTTTTAAAAGCAAATGATATAGTCGGTATAGGGTAAGGAGACATGCTGTTGCAGCTTTCGAACATACTAAGAGATTCGGTATCGAGTAAGGAGACATGCTGAATCCAATTTTGAACTTTGTTTCCTTGACGCGGATAAAGCCGGCAAAATTTGCCAAAACCCGGAAACTTGGATCGAAAGGTTCGCCTCTTAATGTCACCAGCTCTTTTGCACTGCATGCAGTTTGCAGAGAGTAGCCTATTGCTAAAAGGAGGAATTTAGTCAAGTGGTCAAGTTGGTCTGAAGTCGACCAGAGATGAGATGTCGGAGTAAACATGCATGCTGAATCCAAATCTGAACTTGGTTATAGGTTATAGCAAAATGTTAAAGGGGCTTGCCGAAGACCGGAAATGTGCAAGATTCGCTTGTCTGGATCGTGTGGTCCAATAAATAAGTTTGTCAAAAACCCCAAAACAATACCGTACATGTCAAAAAGAATGCGTAACCTTATTAACGGAAGAAGAAAGCTTGGAAAAAGTTAAAAACGAATGACTCAGATGAAAATAAACAAAAGTTCAAAGCAGCATCCAGTCAAGTAGGAAAGACTTCAAGGCAAATTATAGAAAAGTATGAAATTATAGAAACGTATGAAGAACAGATTGCAGAGGAGATCAAAGAGTCCCAAAGAAATTTTGGAAGTATGTTTCCCAAGCAAAACCAGACAGGCACTCTATTCCCAACCTAAATGACAGAAATGGTGTTCAGATATCAGTATTCTATTCGCAAATGAATTTAACAGATAGTTTACAAATGTGTATACAGCTGAACCAAGTGGAGAACTCCCTTCCTTCCTACTTACAACATACCCACAAAAATGCAGAAAATAACTGTGTCAACGACAGACGTGAGAAAGAGACTGACAAAGATCGACCCTTCAAAATCGATAGGCCCTGGTGGAATCCACCCCCGTCTCCTCAAGGAAACAGCTGAAATAGTTGCAGAACCCCTTTCCAGGATATTCCAAATCTCATTAGAACTTTCAGAAGTCCTCACTGACTGGAAAAAAAACGACGGTGATCCCAGTTCACAAAAAAGAAGGACGAAACAAGGCAGGAAACTGTAGGCCCATAAGTGTACCAGTGTGGTAGCAAAGTTGATTGAGGGGATAGTGAATAGTGCCATTATGGAACACCTTGAGTGAAAGCCAGCATGTGTTTCGCCCCAACAGGTCAGTCGACACAAATTTCCACCACACATATCATGATGTAACTGACATGTTGGACAAACACATACCTGTTGATGTGATCCTACTTGATCAGGAGAAGGCCTTGGACAAAATTGCCCACAGGAGACTTATGTTGAAACTCAAAGCAGTTGGAACCGAAGAGGAAACAGTCAAGTGGATGAGTTCCTTAGCGGCAGAACTCAGCGAGTCTGCATTTGGGGTAGTAACGGGTTTCAAGCATTATCAGACGGAACTGCCGTAGTGGTGTCCCGCAAGGAACAATCCTTGGTACGACCCTTTACAGTATATATGTCAATGACATGTGTAAGCCTCTGAAAAACAAAAACACCCTGTACGCAGACGACACCAAGCTCTTCCGACGAGCCGACCATAGGAGTATCCAAGCCAACCTAAACCTACTCACAGCCTGGGCAGACACTTGGTTAACTAAGTTAAACGCAATTCATCATCATTCATCATTCATCATTCAAACGTCATTCATATTGGACATAACAATCCCCACAACCAATCCACCATGGATACCCCCGGGGAAGACAAGTAATAGAGAGGAGCAACTGCGAAAGGGACCTTGGTGTGCTTATCGATGCCCAGCTCAGGTTTCACAAGCACACGCAAAACGTCGTGAGTTATGCCAATCGAACACTTGGAATCATCAAGCGAACTCTAAGCAGTAGGAGTCCTAAGGTGATCAGCAAGTTGTACACGTCACTCGTCAGGCCGAAGCTGGAAGTTGGAGTCTCACTAGCATACCGACAATACGAGATGGACAAACGCCTTATCGAAGGTGTCCAGCGACGTGCCATGAAAATGGTCAAAGGAATGCAAAGCACCCCATACCCAGAACGACTCAAAGCCCTGAACATCCCCACAATGACCTACAGGAGAAATTGTGGTGATATGATTGCTGTGTTCAAAAGTTTGAGCAACAACATCCCACCCAACATTTTCGTGCCAAACACAGGATGAACCACCTGGGGCCACCCACAAAAGCTGACGAAGAGGCCTGTACTGAAGCGGCATGCACAAAACTTTTTCACAAGTAATTACATCAACTTGTGGAACGCGCTAGCAGATTCCAGTGTTACCTGCCAAACAACAAGCTTCAAACAACATTTGGACAAGGAGTGGTTAGGCAAACTGTGGAGATTCAACTGGAAACCTGAACAAGACAGCACCCATGAAGCAGTCTAGAA